>CM014090.1:2406679-2449179 GCA_004119915.2 Collichthys lucidus | reverse complement strand
GTCAGTACTTTCAGGAAATATTTTACAGGGTGTTATTTTACATTTTTATGATTGTTGATGTTTGTCTCCAGAGACAGGCAGGTCAACCGTGTGGCTCTGTGGCGCAATGGATAGCGCATTGGACTTCTAGTTTGACACAAGAGAAGTGATTCAAAGGTTGTGGTTTCGAGTCCCACCAGAGTCGATCTTTAAAGTTATAGATTTAGATAAAGCCATTCACTAAACCTAACGTGATCCCACTCGTCATTCTGTCTATAATGGTATGACATGGTCTTCACCGTGATGTTCAACCTCCAAATCACATCAAGTCCAATGTGCCACAGAGTTCACCTGTCTGACATGACGAGGTTTTCCTGTTGACAACTTGTGCAGAAATACTGTGATGGGCTCACTGCGTTATAGGTTCAACACCAAGTCAAAAAGCCTCCTCAGAGAGGCTCTGTGGCGCAATGGATAGCGCATTGGACTTCTAGTTGAATACAGGAAGAAGTGATTCAAAGGTTGTGGGTTCGAGTCCCACCAGAGTCGATCCTTAAACGTAAAGTACAGGAAAATAAAGCACATCTGAGATGACACCAGCTCTTTGCATGAGAAGTCAATGCTTCTTATCAATCAACCCAACATTGACTCGAGTAAATATATATGTATCTTAGTCATTATAATTTGATTTAAAACCTAATTTCACATGGTTTGAACCAACCTCCACTTAATGTCTCTTTCTGCAGCTCACATTGATGCTTTTAAAGATCGACTCTGGTGGGACTCGAACCCACAACCTTTGAATCACTTCTTCATGTGTTTAACTAGAAGTCCAATGCGCTATCCATTGCGCCACAGAGCCACACATCGGCTGTTGTCTGCAGTACAGTGCAGGACAGGAGAGTTGGTTTTGACTCTACAGCAAGTATGTGCGACTTATAATGCTGCGTACTAATACATAGGTTCTCAACACTGAACAGACAACAGAAAACCATGACACCTAAGACGTGATACATGGCTCTGTGGCGCAATGGATAGCGCATTGGACTTCTAGTTAAACACAAGAGAAGTGATTCAAAGGTTGTGGGTTCGAGTCCCACCAGAGTCGATCTTTAAAGCTGATGTAACACATCTGAACAGACACCAGCTCTTTGCATGAAAAGTTAATGCTTTTTATCAATCAATCCAAGTCCCTGAAGTGTAATTTCACATGGTTTAAAACAGGATCTAACTTAATGTCTCTTTCTGCAGCTTACATTGATGCTTTTAAAGATCGACTCTGGTGGGAATCGAACCCACAACCTTTGAATCACTTCTTCCAGGTGTTTATAACTTTACTAGATTCAGGATCAGACAGTCTGATATGAGTTTCTACTTTATTAGATTTTCTTCCACTCACCTGCATACCTTTAAAGATCTACTCTGGTGGGAATCGAACCCACAACCTTTGAATAAGTTCTAATAAGTGTTTATAACTTTACTAGATTCAGGAAAATTTCACCTTGACACCTAAGCCATGACACATGGCTCTGTGGCGCAATGGATAGCGCATTGGACTTCTAGTTAAACACAAGAGAAGTGATTCAAAGGTTGTGGGTTCGAGTCCCACCAGAGTCGATCCTTATAGGTACAGTACAGGAAAATAAAGCTCATCTGACATGACTCTTTCTGCAGCTCACATTGATGCTTTTAATCGACTCTGGTGGGACGCAAACCCACAACCTTTGAATTTCTTCACATTTACCTATCTAGAAGTCCAATGCGCTATCCATTGCGCCACAGAGCCACACATGAGCTCCTGTGTGCAGTACAGTGAGCTGAAGATTTTTAAAACTATCTCTGTGGAACCTATGAAGTCATCATGTCAACTTCCTGTTATGTGGCTCTGTGGCGCATTGGACTTCTAGTTAAACACAGGAAGAAGTGATTCAAAGGTTGTGGGTTCGAGTCCCACCAGAGTCGATCTTTAAAGGTGAAGTACAGGAAAATAAAGCTGATGTAATACATCTTAAATGACACTTGCTCTTTGCATGATTGCATGAAAAAACAATCAATCCAACCTAGAGTAGAGAAAATATATATCTGTTGTCCTGTAGCTCCACCCACTGAGCTTTAAGCCGACAGTGCCTCCAGAGCTCGCCGTGATGCTGATGCCATCACAGGCACTGTTGAGCCTCAGCGGTCTTAGCTCAATGAACCATGCAGAACATCTACGGCGAAGACAAGAGATGCATCTGTCATCAGTCTGCTAATCCTCTGCAGCTCCACAAAACGCCCAAGAACGGCTTCTGTTTAGCTCGATAACTGCTTAAAGCCAAGCCACTGAATTAAGCCACTGAGAGGGTGGAGAGAGCGTCACATTAGGACTGTGTCCACTTAGCTCTTTAGCTACTTACAACAAGTGAACCAAGTGAGGTTAATCAATCGTTCACCATCTCAAGAGGTGTGGCAAACAAAACGGAACATGAAGTAGAAGACGTATTTCAAGGGTTGTGGGTTCGACTCCCACCTGAGTTGTTGTTTAAGCATACAAAAGTTTATTTATATGTGAAAGAAACATATAATATACATGCATACGTTACACTTGCATACTCCTACTACAGTGTCCTTTCGGGCAGAACCTTTATGAACAGCCTTGATTCATGTTTGGTTCCTTCAGAGTTATTTATGGCTGGTTTGATATTAAACATTTTATAACGTCCTTCCAGATGTTTTGGATGTTTAGAACAATCATCTGGAACATCAGCAGACATATGATGAACCCTGACAGGACTTATATATAATATAGATATTCTCATTAACTGTTTATGTTGAAGTAATCTTGTATTTATTCTCTGTGTTCGTGCGTTTAAACCTGCATCATTCCAGTCTGTGTCCAGCTCTTCTCTGGGTCTGAGGTTCGACTGTTTGGTGAGAGTCTAAAACAACAAAAACAGCATTTGACCCTTTTCTCTCTTCTTAGCGTGTCAGATAAAAGTGGCTAACACTCTCTGCCATTAAAAAGGTCAGAACTCATGTCGATGTAAAGGTCGGGAAATACATGAGAAACACACACACACACACACACACACACACACACACACACACACACACACACTCACACACACACACGCACACACACGTAAGTGTACATTTAAACAAAACAAAGAGTGAGGGAGGTTAATTATGCGGGGTGTGGGTGTGGGTGTTGAAGAAAGAAGTGGGCGTGTCGTTAAGATGGTAACGGGTGCTGCGTGCTGATTGGTCGGTTTGCGGGTACATACCGCGCTCTGGTTGGTTAGTTTGCGGCACAATAGGAGCTGTGATTGGCAGACAGGTGGACAATGGCCGTGTCATTGGTCAGTTCAGAGAACAAAAGGCTGTTTGGGCATCGAGGCGGAAAGGTGAGGAGGTCAGAGTGTGTGAGCGAGTGGGAGTACAGTGCATTGTGTTGTATGGGACGGCAACATGTTTGGAAAATATGATTCCACCCAGAGACTGAAATCAACTCTGATCTTTTGTTTTTGTAGCGTGGGTTTTATATTTCCTACATTTTCTGATCATAACTCCTCATTATCTCCAACATCATTCATCAATTTTTCATCAATCCTCAACGTTGAAAGTCTTTTTGTTTAATATAAAATTAATATTGTGACTAGTTTCATATGTTTCTTTCTACGTTAAAGATCTTTTGAGGGGAGAGTTTCTCCTGGATCAAACTTCAGCCTTTGGACATATTTTGGGCTCTATGAAGAAAATTTGACCTGACTTTAGTTTCATCAGTAATTTCCAAAAAAAAAAAAAACTTATTGGAAGAAATTGTTGTTGTCCAGAAAACAATATTTCACCAGTGATGTGAACTTATCAAGGTCGATTCTGGTGGGATTCAAACCCACAAACTGAAGCTTTCAGGTCCTGGAGACTCATCGTTGTTGTTGCTACTACAAGTCTGTTTATTTATTTATTTATTTATTTACTTTTGATGGTCTTATAGACCATGATGCATTGCTGTAGATTAAACTAGCCAACAGTGTAGAAAGTATTTTAAATGAGCTCATACTTCACGTCAGTTTCCCTGATAATACTTTTATATATTTCTGTGAATATTTCCTCCATCACTGATTATCTCCAAAGCAACGAGAAGTTGAAACTCCTCATGTTACACTCTGACTGTAAAACAAACACACAGGAAGCAGCCTGGTCTTTGAGACCGGCTGTGAAAAAGGTTTCTGTCAGTTATCACACTGTGACCTTTTAAAGAGTGAGCGCTGTCTGCTGGGCTGGGCTGACCTTAGTTTTAGGCAATTTTCCGAATGCTTGAGTTGCTTAAATGTCCTGATTGCATCTGACAAGCTTCCAGCTCTGTGCTGTGATGTTGAGTAATCCTGTAAACATATAGCGCTGGACTCTGAACGGACTCCAAGCCTCAGCCGTTCATTCAGTCTTCCTGCACGTGTCTAGAAATCTGAGGTATCGTCTGTGACGTTTTTTATTTATTTGCTTTCTGTGATTTTCAGTTGTGGAATTGTTGCTTTGCTTATAGAAGTTAAAAATAAAACACTCTACATGCAGGATCAGCTGACACGGTGTTCACTCGGTTAGGAACCTTTGATCGTCTGTACTTTATTTATGTTTGCTCTATTATTCATCAAATTTTTAAAGATTCACTCTAGTGGGACTCGAAAGTACAACCTCTGAATCACTTCTTCTAAATCCCCCAAATATCAGTTTTACAGATGACATCATCATTATATGGATTTATTTCAGGTGGAGATGGTTTTTGCTCGGTGAGGTCCACATGGTTTACGTGTCATTGGAGATACAACTGTGACTGTGAAGTGTCATCACATCCAACTGTTCTCAGGTTCTCTGGTGGGACACGAAACCCACAACCTTTATATCACTTTTCTGTGCTTATTTAGAAGTGTGACCACGAGAAGTGACCACAGAGCCACAGATTTTACCAGCACAGGACCGAGTACCTGGATACTTAATTTTGACTTGGTGTGGAACCTATAACACTGTGAAACCATCACATAAGCAAGATGGAGTTACAGTCTCTGTGGTTCAATGGCACATTGGACTTCTAGATTAGCACAACGAAGTGATTCAACGGTTGTGGGTTTGAGTCCCACCAGAGTCAAACTCTGTAGTTTACAACTTTTCTAGATTCATAAGACATAATATGAGTTTGGACATCTTACCTTTAAAGAGCGACTCTGGTGGGACTCGAACCCACAACCTTTGAATTTCTTCAATCATGCTTCACTAGAAGTCCAATGCGCTATCCATTGCGCCACAGAGCCACACATCAGCTACTGTGTGCAGTATGTATGTCAGCTTCCTGTCACGTGCCTCTGTGGCGCAACGGATAGCGCATTGGGCTTCTCGTTAGACACAAGAGAAGTTATTCAAAGGTTGTGGGTTCGAGTCCCACCAGAGTTGATCTTTAAACAGGAAAACAAAGCTGATGTCACACTTGGAAAATCAATCAATCCAACCTCGAGTAAAGAAAAAATATATGTGTATTAATCATTATAATTTGATTTAAAGTCTAACTACACATGCTTTGAACCCAGCTCCACTTAATGTCTCTTTCTGCAGCTCACATTGATGCTTTTAAAGATCGACTCTGGTGGGACTCGAACCCACAACCTTTGAATTACTTCACGTTTATCTATCTAGAAGTCCAATGCGCTATCCATTGCGCCACAGAGCCCCACATCAGCTGCTGTGTGCAGTACAGTGAGCTGAATATTTTTATATATTTATTTCACCAGTACAGGAACCAGGAGAGTCGGTTTTGACTCTACAGCAAGTATGTTCAAGATTCAAGTTTTTATTTGTCACATGCCTAAAAGTACAGGTACAGTGGCAGTGAAATGAAGGTGACTGTCGCGACTGTGCAAAAAAACACTCAAAAGGATAAAAAGAAAATAAGATAGAAAAGAAGAATAAATAAAATGTAAGATAGAAATAGCAAAACTAGAAAAATAAATAAACTAGAAAAAAGATATACACCACTAGTATGTGCTACTACTAATGCTGCGTACTACTACATAGGTTCTCAGCATTGAACATACAACAGAAAACCATGACACCTAAGACAAGTGACATGGCTCTGTGGCGCAATGGATAGCGCATTGGACTTCTAGTTAAACACAAGTGAAGTGATTCAAAGGTTGTGGGTTCGAGTCGATATTAAACGCTGATGTAACAGAGTAGAGAAAATCTATATTCTCTTGTCCTGTAGCTCCACCCACTGAGCTTTAAGCCAACAGTGCCTCCAGAGCTCGCCGTGATGCTGATGCCATCACAGGCGCTGTTGAGCCTCAGCGGTCTTAGCTCAATGAACCATGCAGAACATCTACGGTGAAGACAAGAGATGCATCTGTCATCAGTCTGCTAATCCTCTGCAGCTCCACAAAACGCCCAAGAACGGCTTCTGTTTAGCTCGATAACTGCTTAAAGCCAAGCCACTGAATTAAGCCACTGAGAGGGTGGAGAGAGCGTCACATTAGGACTGTGTCCACTTTAGCTCTTTAGCTACTTACAACAAGTGAACCAAGTGAGGTTAATCAACCGTCCACCATCTCAGGAGGCCTGCTGCTTTGTGGCATGGCAAACAAAAAGGAAGTTAATGAGCCACTGTAAGCTTCTTAGAAACACATCTAACTGTGGCACCGCGATCCAACTGAGATGTATCTGCAGGATACCATGAAAAAAACGTGTCCCTCCTGTATAACTAAAACTGACAAAGTTTTTTCTCCAAGGACTTGGACTGTTATGGATTTATCTGCTGAGCTTTTTGTCTGCTGTGACCCAGAAAAGTAGCTTCGATCTGTGGCAGTTTGGCTGCATCTTTGTAGACCTACAACTATTTATTATGTTTACACTCCGACGTGTAATACACTCAGAAAAATAGTGGTTCTTGAATGGTTCTTCAGAAGGGTCTTTGGTTCTATCACATCAAGTCCAATGTGCCACAGAGTTCACCTGTCTGACATGACGAGGGTTTGCTGTTGACAACTTGTGCAGAAATACCGTGATGGGCTCACTGTGTTATAGATTCAACACCAAGTCAAAAAGCCTCCTCAGAGAGGCTCTGTGGCGCAATGGATAGCGCATTGGACTTCTAGGTAAACACAGGAAGAAGTGATTCAAAGGTTGTGGGTTCAAGTCCCACCAGAGTCGATCCTTAAACGTAAAGTACAGGAAAATAAAAATGATCTTAGTCATTATAATGGTTTGAAACCAGCTCCAAATAAAGCTGATGTAACACATCTGAAATGATACCTGCTCTTTGCATAGAAAGTCAACCTAACGTTGACTAGAGGAAAATATATACCTATGATATATTGAGTATATATACAGCTTACTCATTATAATTTGATTTGAAGTATATCAACTCTTATTTCACATGGTTTAAAATCAGCTTTAAAAAATGTCTCTTGCTTTCTGCAGCTTACATTGATGCGACCAAGGGACAAAAATCGATGTTTCCAGAGCCAGCGGCCACATTAACAAGAACATACAGAGACATAACAGAATAGATTTTGAGTGTATTAGCCACAAAGTCCAAAAAAGGGAATTTGAAACGATCACACGTAATAATCTTTTGAGATTTATGAATTATTTTCAGCCCTGTCTGAACGTCAGCCAGACAGAGTGTGAAGGCCGCACTGAAAGCTGCTGCTGGCAGGATGTGGATGTAAACAGCTGTTTCTGGCCAAAAATCAGAAAGTCCCGTCCACAGAGTCAGAATATCAAAGTTTCCAGCAAACAGTGACTGTTTAGAATTCACTGCTGGCTCTGAAGTCTTACAAACAGAAACCGCCTGAGCACAAAGGCGACAGATGACTCGAGCCATACGGCTAAATTTACCGGCTCTCTGGTTCGTGCTCGGCCTTGTCATAAATACGGCACATTGTCTCGATGTGATTGTGTCGGCGGGGCGCCGTTCATCGTGGCTGTAAATAGAAACGCCGTCTTATGTAATTTCCTGCTAAATCTCCCCCTTTGAAATACGGTGATTACGTAACTGTCCTACAACAGCAGGCCTCATTTACATAATTGCAGAGAGATAAAGTCACTGCACCAATGTATGGCTGAGTGTGAGAGCTCATTTACATATATGCAGAGGAGACACACGTGTACACACACACATAAAAAGCAGCCATTGATTTGTTGTGTCTGTAAGTTTACATGGATCAGTGTCTGCACCAGCTATGTTACGATGTTGATCTCTGCCAACACGTAGACCACCTGTCCAGGTGATGGTGAGCATGCATATTAATTAGCTATTGTCTAGTATTCTTTGCTCTGACATCATGACCTCATTGTTCACATTGTTCGGATATATCACTTCATAGCTGAGCAAAATGTCACAGCAGCTGAACTTTCTTTAGAAAATGAGCTGAGGAGTGATGAGGATGAGGGTGAAGCAACACTGATCATGTTCATCAGGCAGCAGCAGCCCGGAGGTCTGAAACCCCTTCAGGCACATGTACGGTTCGTGATGTTGGACTATAAGAAGATTAAAACCGGATGATGAGATGCTAAATATAAAAAAAAACAAAATCAGCATAAGTGACATGTCTTAGAATACACCTTCAAAGATCGACTCTGGTGGGACTCGAACCCACAAGTTTTGAATCACTTGTTTCTGTGTTTAACTAGAAGTCCAATGCGCTATCCATTGCGCCACAGAGCCACATAATTCAAAGGTTGTGGGTTCGAGTCCCACCACAGTCGATCTTTAAAGGTATGCAGGTGAGTGGCGAAGTGAAAATAATATAGTAAGAACTCATATCAGACTGTCTGATCCTGAATCTAGTAAAGTTATAAACACCTGGAAGAAGTTATTCAAAGGTTGTGGGTCTGAGTCCCACCAGAGTCGATCTTGAACAGTGTGAGGTCAGTCATGAGGCTCTGTGGCGCAATGGATAGCGCATTGGACTTCTAGATGGTTAAACGTGAAGTAATTCAAAGGTTGTGGGTTCGAGTCCCACCAGAGTTGGTCTTTAAAACCATCAATATGAGCTGCAGAAAGAAACATTAAGTGGAGTTTGGTTCAAACTATGTGAATTTAGACTTTCTCTACTAGAGGTTGGATTGATTGATTTTCCAAGTGTGATTTGAGATGTGACATCAGCTTTGTTTTGCTGTTTAAGTACGACTATGGTGGGACCTTTGAATCACTTCTTCATGTGTTTAACTAGAAGTCCAGTGCGCTATCCATTGCGCCACAGAGCCATGTAACAGGGAATTGACATGATGATGTCATAGGTTCCACATAGAAAATGAGTATACAGGTCCTGGAGACTCGTCCTGTGATAGTAGAATTATCAAAGAACACTGTGTGTCTGTTCACCGACAGAGGCAGGTATGTTGGATATGTAGTAGTACGCAGCATTATAAGTCGCACATTCTTGCTGTAGAGTCAAAACCGACTCTTCTGGTTCCTGTACTGGTGAAATTTTCACAGACCCAAGACTGGTGAAATAAATATATAAAAATATTCAGCTCACTGTACTGCACACAGTAGCTGATGTGAGGCTCTGTGGCGCAATGGATAGCGCATTGGACTTCTAGTGAAATATCATTGAAGGAATTCAAAGGTTGTGGGTTCGAGTCCCACCAGAGTCGATCATTTAAGGTATGCAGGTGAGTGGCAGGAAAATCCTAAAGTAAGAACTCATATCAGACTGTCTGATCCTGAATCTACTGAAGTTATAAACACCTGGAAGAAGTGATTCAAAGGTCGTGGATTCGAGTCCCACTTGAGTCTGTCTTTAGAGGTGAGGTGCAGAAAACATTTATCCAACTACAAACTGTCTTACTGCTGAAGTTCTCAAAAGCAAGCATTTTATCTGACTCTGGTGGGACTTGAATCTACAACCTTTGAATCACTTCTCCTGTGTTTAACTGGAAGTGGATGGATAGCGCATTGGACTTCTAGATAGGTAAATGTGAAGTAATTCAAAGGTTGTGGGTTCGAGTCCCACCAGAGTCGGTCATTAAAAGCATCAATGTAAGCTGCAGAAAGAGACATTAAGTGGAAATGGTTTCAAACCATGTGAAATTATACATTTATATTTTGGATTGATTGATTTTCCATGCAAAGAGCAAGTGTGATTTCAGATGTGTGACATCAGCTTTATTTTCCTGTTTAAAGATCGACTCTGGTGGGACTCGAACCCACAACCTTTGAATCACTTCTTCATGTGTTTAACTAGAAGTCCAATGCGCTATCCATTGCGCCACAGAGCCACATGACTTCCCCATCAGGGCCGTTGACATGGTTTCACAGCTCACATGTAAAGTCTCCCAGTCTCAGAGAGTCTTAGAGACTCGTCCTGCACTGGTATGAGTTTAAATAAACGCTGCAGGTCCATTTACCAACACAGAGGCGGGTCTGTCACTCTGTCTGTGAGGCTCTGTGGCGCAATGGATAGCGCATTGGACTTCTAGATGAACACAGGAGAAGTGATTCAAAGGTTGTGGGTTCGAGTCCCACCAGAGTTGAACCTCTAAGACGTTTGCTGACACATTGCTTGTAAGACATGTCACTTAGGGTGTTTTTTTATTTGGCATCTCTATTTTTATCCAGTTTTAATCTTCTTACATGTGTCACATTTTCAGAATGGCCTAAAATAACTTTTATATTTACATTATTCAACTTTTATTTTACCATATTAACCCGTTTATAAATATTTATCGGCCTGTATGTGTTTGTGATTGTTGAAAGCTTCATGTAATAACGTTACACTGAGGTGATTTACAGACTTTATGATGGAAACAGAGATATTTAGACATTTTATTAATGTTCCCAGTTTAACTTTCACTCTTTATCATCTTGTTTTATTTTGGTAGTATTTTATTGTCCGTAGCTTTATTTTGAAAGGCATGAAACAGAATATTTGGATGTTTATGACTCTCATGTGAACTTTTTATGTGTTTATGGTTTGATGACTGCCAAGGAGAGGCCAGCAGGGCCGCGTCCCATTCTGAAATACACCTCTACCTGTCCTTCACGAGCACACCTGTGCGGAGTGATCTAACAAAATAAAAGTTTTTGGAGTGTTTGTTTGAGGTGATCCAGGACACACCGGAGGAGGAGGAACGCTGAGACAGGTGAGCAGCTGCAGGTGAGTGTGTATGCGCGCGCAGGCGCAGGTTCCGCGGGGGCGTGGCTTGTAAACTACCTGCTGCAGGTAGGTTTCGTGCTGCTCTCCCAGTCGCTGGCTCGTTTTCTCTCCGCTGCGCACTGAACATTAGTCAGCTCGGCTGATGATCATCTCTGGTAAAACCTCACCTGAGACACCGGAAGTGGATTTTCTTTGGACTTGTTTTCCTTCGTCCCGTTTCCTGAAATGACGTCATCCAGCAGCAGGTGAGTTAATGATCATCACAGAGACGGTAATGAGGTCACGCTCATATCTCCGGTTTGTTTGAGTTGTTGTTTGTTACCGAAACTTTCCGTAAAGTTTCTTTGTGTGTGTGTGTATGTGTGTATCCAGTGTCCTCTCTGCCCTCAGGAGTTTATAAAGGTGTTGTTGTACGTGCGGTGCGTGCGTGTGTGTGTGCGCATGCGTCTCCACGTCTCTCCTGTTGCCTTGGTGACTAAAACATTTGCATCTATCAGCATTTAACAAACATGTGGTGACCTCTAATGCTGCAGTTCCTCTGACGTCCACTTGACGTTAGTCTCCATAAGTCCCCATGTCCAAATGTCCAGCTTCCTTTGTACCAGGCTCTACATGTTTGTCTCTGTCAGCTGTTGGACATTTAAACATTTTCCTGATGGTTGAATTTTTCCAAACGCAGTAAACACTAATGATCGCAGTCGAATCACCAGACTTCATCAGAAAGTCTGTCAGTCTTAAAGTTTAAATTCTGAATGATTTGGTTTTTTTTGTAAATTCATCAGATGTTAAACCTGAGATGTGAACCTGTCCGTCCCGGTGCTGTTTGGTCTCTGCAGCTTGAACCGATGTGTTTGTTTGTTATTTGCATATATGTAGTAACATGTGATGAGTGGCTCATTGTCCTGCAGGTGATCAGATCAGTACACATGTAAATAAGCAGGTGTGAACCTGATGAATGGATGAATGTGTATCTGGTAATAAACCATCTTTGAGTCGGACCAAACACCATCAGCTGTCTGACCTCACAGGTCACGTTCTGATCTCAGCTGCCTCCCGTCACTCTGACACCAGCTGCTGGTGCAGGAATGTGTGGCGGTGGTGAACCCGTCCCTCCACCCAGCGACAGCGGATCAACACTCAGACATGTTTTGGTCGTCTGACAGCGCTGATCCTCTGCCACGCCTCCTCGGGGTGCGTTCATAAACAAACACTGTGTTTGTTCATGGTATTGTTCAGGAATGACGTCTCTGTCTGCGCTGCCCGGACTGTTAGTGTTTGGACCACAGGTGTATGTTAACGAGGAGTGGAGCTGATGTCATGCTAGAACTGGAGCTGGGCAATAAACAGTAATTAATCGCGATTAATTACAGATTTTTTGCAATTAATTAGTCCACATGGACACCAACTGCTCCCAGTGTGCCGATTAATCGCCACACTAACTAATTAATCGCACACATTAACAAAATCTGTAATTAATCGCAAAAAATCACGATTAATTACAGATTTTTTGCGATTAATTAGTTAATGTGGCGATTAATCGGCACACTGGGAGCAGTTAGCGTCCATGTGGACTCGAACCACCCACTGGTTCCCAAGCCAAGTCCTGACGGGCTGAGCTAGTACTGCTACTATAGTACTATTGTATCAAAGTCTGGTATTGTTACAACCTGTCACCAGTTGTCTGAGAGCCAGTTCATTTTTTGCCCCATAATAAACTTGATATCTTGGATTTGAGGCAGGTTAGGTGGACTGGTTGGTCTTTCTTGAGGGGGGTCTTGCAGTTCGGTCCGACTCTCATGACTCCGGCTTCATCTGATCCAGTGGAGACCCCACTGTGTTTTGTGCACAGGTCACGTCCCGTATGGACTCTGGGTGCAGGGTTACACCGTCACGTATCATATAACTGTGGCTACAGTTTCACTACAGCGACCTGAGCTGTGCTGGATGTTTACTGTCACCTGAGCGCAGAGCGCGTTGACCCCGTTTCCACCTGAATGTTGAATATCGATCACTGAAAACGTGACGACAGTCATATTTTCTTTTGCAGCCGCAGACTTACGCAGTGTGTCTGACTGTTTCTGCTACAGTTCATATTTTAATTGGACACCTTTCAAACACTTCAGCATGTCTGATGTCTCATCTATAAAACCTGCTGTCCAATCAATGAACCCTTTGACAGCCGCTGTATTAACGAGCTCGGAGACTAATCGGCTTGATGAATGGTGAATCGATGGAGGAGGAAGAGGATGCCGAGCGATAAAGGAGCAGAGTTGGTCCGAGTGTTTTTAAAGGCGTTCATGTGTTTTTATTGCTGCGGCCGCTGAGCTTCATTATGACTCAGATTACCTTCATTATGTCCCGAGGCTCTCGCCGCCTCCACCCTCCCTCCGTCCACCCTCCACCCTCCCCTCACGGTGGCAGTCCACACTGACATCTGCAGGCTAATGTCCCCTCTGACGGCCATAACAACACATAATGTTATTACAGCACTAAACAGCCTGCTTCTTTCAGCTTTATGGCTGCTGTTACCTGCGGCACACAAACACTGTTAACCTGCTTCCACTGCAGCGCCAAAGGGGGCCAAAGGAGGCCGAGCAGGGCCAGGCTGGGTTCCTCTGGTGGGTTTACTGCCATGTGTGCTTCTCGGTGAACAGCCAGTGTTTTGGTGCCCCTGGTGTAGCCAGCAGGTATCCTGATAATGGATGTCAAGGCCAAGACTTCAATGTGTGACTTTGTTTTTGGATAATCTGACCATGCTGAATTGTCAGTGTTTTATATTTTGGGTTTTAAATTTGGCGCCTCTTACTGGTGAGCACTAATGTCGGCGTGAACATGGCCAAACTGACTGCAGGGGCCAAACAGGGCTAAACAGTTCTAACTTACCTGGAGAGGTGTACAGTCCAACAAGGTCGAATAGAAGTCAGTAAACAGGGCTATCCTGTTCCTCTTACCCGGGCCAGGCCTGGTTTCTACCGTTAAAGGGGTCAAACTGGGCCAACCTGGTTTTTGTTAGCTGGTGTTATCTACACAGAGCTCATCCGCAGATCCAGCTTGAGCCAAGCAGACCTGGAGACCGTCAGCAAAGGGGTCATGATTGGACCTCGTCAGAGTTCCCATTGGAGAGTCGACTGGACTCCTGTCATGTCCTGTCATGTTCTCAGTGTTTACAGGTAACTTTAGGTATTTCACCTCCAACGTGTCATCAAGGTAAACGGCACCTTGTACCGAGCAGTGGAAAAACATGAATGAGTGACCTCGTGTCAGTTTCAGGTATTTGTGACAAACTTAAAGACGTGTCAGAGTGTAATCCCACTGTGTAACTATGCTCAGCTGTACTCGGGTATGGTGGAGTTAGCTCTATTAGCTCAGTTAGCTTTGTTAGCTCAGTTAGCTCAGTTAGCTCAATTAGCTTTGTTAGCTCAGTTAGCTCTATTAGCCCAGTTAGCTCTGTTAGCTCAGTTAGCTTTGTTAGCTCTGTTAGCTCAATTAGCTTTGTTAACTCAGTTAGCTCTGACCAGTTAGCTCTGTTAGCTCAGTTAGCTCAGTTAGATCTGACCAGTTAGCTCTGTTAGCTCAGTTAGCTCAGTTAGCTTTGTTAGCTCTGTTAGCTCAGTTAGCTCTGACCAGTTAGCTCTGTTAGCCCAGTTAGCTCTGTTAGCTCACTTAGCTCTGTTAGCTCAAAAACTAGCGAATTGACAACTTTGCTAACAGCCAATCATCATCCAGGTCCCCAGCAGCAGCTAATATCACTGACTAGTCCAGCAGCAGTCAGCCCAGCTCGGCTTCTCTTTCAGCCTCTTCGCTCTCTTCTCCTCTGCCATTATGTCCATAAAGGCTGCTGAGCCTGGTTACATTGCTGCTCACCCAGCTCCGGTCCAAATCTCCTTTGCTAACGGACAGTGTGCAACATGAGCTAACCTTCCTGCAGAACATGTCGGCTGTATGAGCTAACAGCAGCTACAGCAACTATTGGATGCAAAGATGTAGAGGTGGCACTAGATGAAGGTCAATGGGTTCATCGTGGGAATGAGATGAACCCTTTTCTGTCCCCGTCATGGCGATAGCAACAAAAGACAAACATCATTTCCTTCTTCGGAGTCTGAAATGCATCATCACGTCCTCTCCGCTGATCCCAGACTCCAGCCCTTCCTCCTTTCAGTCCGTATAATTCGCCGCTCTCTGCCGCCTCGTGATGCCGCTTCCAGCTTAGTTAGTTTAACATTCAAATCTCCGGAGAAGCGTCGGCGTATTTGGGTCATGAGATTAAGATCTGTTGAGTGAAGAGGCTCCTCTGACACCTTTCAGAAATTTCAAAGTCCTGTTCAGCCTGAAACCCAGTTTGACATAATCGCCGAGCTCTGAAGTCGAAGTCAAATCTGTCTGATGTTTTTTAGAAATCACTGTTTTAACGCTGAATAACTTGATGTTCAAATGATTCCCAAAGCCCAGCAGGAAGTCTGTGGCTGTGATTTTAAGGTCTCAACACCTCAGAGAGTCTTTACTGTGACACGACTGGGTTCAAATGTCAAATAAATTCTGCAAGTTAACAACTCATCGGCCTGTTGCACACCCCCAGGGCAAATCTAATTACTGTGATTTATAAAGTGATGAAGACTGTTTACTCCCCGCACAGTCGCTCTACGTGCTCCATTAAAGGTGTTTTTGAAAATCAACACATCATCGCCTCATTAGTTTTTAAGGATGGACCGTAATAACTGCAAACAAATGAGACGATCGGCGTCTGGCGGCCTCTACGCCGCCGCGCGCTAACGTCGTGATTCGGAAGGAAAACGACGCACGTGGCGTCTTTTTAAATTGGGCGTTGAAGACGAGAGTGGAGAAGCGAGATAATCAGGCTGAATTAGTTAATTATTCAGCCTGACTCTGCGCTCATGATGGCAGCAATCAGCATTTTCAGTCAACAGATGTCATGTCTTTAAACGTCTCACCAAGTCTCTCAATTAGCTCAGTTAGCTCAGTTAGCTCAGTTAGCTTAGTTAGCTCTGTTAGTCCAGTTAGCTAAGTTAGCTCTGTTAGTCCAGTTAGCTCTGTTAGCTCACTTAGCTCTGTTAGCCCTGTTAGCTCTGTTAGCTCAGTTAGCCCAGTTAGCTCAGTTAGCTCTGTTAGCCCAGTTAGCTCTGTTAGCTCTGTTAGCTCAGTTAGCTCTGTTAGCCCAGTTAGCCCAGTTAGCTCTGTTAGCCCAGTTAGCCCAGTTAGCTCTGTTAGCCCAGTTAGCCCAGTTAGCTCTGTTAGCCCAGTTAGCTCTGTTAGCTCAGTTAGCCCTGTTAGCTCAGATAGCTCTGTTAGCTCAGATAGCTCAGTCTACCAGCAGCTGTATTCTTGCTACACTGAGCATGTAGCCGTGAGTCAGCGCCCCTTGTAGTGACAGAGCTAACAGAACCTGGAGGTCCGGTTAGACAGTACCGTATCGTATCGTACAGTACGTGGAGCAGACTTTAGAGAATGATGGGAACAAAGCTGCAGCTGTTAGCCACAGCAGCACTGTCACATTGTTTGCGTACGTCCAGTTCTGACTTAAATCTACATTAGAGACACGGAGTGTCCTGAAACTCTCTCTGTTTATTATCTGGAGGAGGAAGCAGCTCCCGTTTCTCTCCAACAGCTTTCTACTGTTCCACACACAGAAAGGAGGATTTGTGCTGGACTCACGGCTCACGTTACTGTCAATGTGAAATACTTTGATCCACATCCAGACTGTGTTCACCTTCTGTCACACTTTAACGTGTGTGCCGCCGCCCTGCAGGAGAGGAACGCTCACACATTCAAGACTTTAAACTTCACATATTCAAACTTTTAAACTTGTTTTATGTTTTATGTGACGTTTAGGCAAATCAGACTGCTGATACATTGAGACTGCACAAAGTGTGTCTGTGTTCACTGTTAGACTGGACACTGCCGGTTCAGAGGTTCTGTCGCTGTGTTCACTGTTAGACTGGACACTGCCGGTTCAGAGGTTCTGTCGCTGTGTTCACTGTTAGACTGGCCACTGCCGGTTCAGAGGTTCTGCTGCTGTGTTCACTGTTAGACTGGACACTGCTGATTCAGAGGTTCTGTCGCTGTGTTCACTGTTAGACTGGACACTGCCGGTTCAGAGGTTCTGTCGCTGTGTTCACTGTTAGACTGGACACTGCCGGTTCAGAGGTTCTGTCGCTGTGTTCACTGTTAGACTGGACACTGCCGGTTCAGAGGTTCTGTCGCTGTGTTCACTGTTAGACTGGACACTGCCGGTTCAGAGGTTCTGTCGCTGTGTTCACTGTTAGACTGGCAGGAAACATAAATAGTGCCAAACTCTATTTCCTGTCTTCAGTAGGAACCTGTGCTTGGAGCTGAGATGAGCTAATGCATTGTTGGTTTTGGTCTTTTCATGGGATTTGTTGAACAACCAGAAAAATCTCAAATGTCTCTGACTGCTATGATCCATATCATAAGTATTGTGTCTCTTCCCCCCCCTGTGGCTCCGTGACTCCATTTTCTTTCTGTCAGTTATTTTAGGGAAGATTTGCAAACCATCCACCCTCCAGATATTCTCATCGTCTCCTTTTCCATTTCCTCCGTTTCCACCCAACTTCTACACGTAATTAGATAGTTGAGATCGGGTATCTTTCACCTCTCCCTCTCTGAGGAGGAGGAGGTGGAGGAGGTGGAGGAGGACAGAAAGGCTGTTTGTTTCCTGCCAACCTCCTTTTGTCCAGATGAGACAATGGACTCACTCTGGGGGCCGAGGGGAGGAGGAGATGGGGAAAGGGACAAAGACAGAGGAGGTGAGGTTAGGGAGAAATATGAAGTTGATATTTGTACGTGTGCAACTGTCAGAATGAACCGATTCAAACTAACCTCTGTTTTCTGATGGTACACCTGTGTGTATACCTGTGCTGCACCTCACACACACTCCTCTACTGTGTTAACAAACAGTTTTGAGATGCACAAATAGTTAAATATTCTCAACCTATATCACTGGCCTGTAAAAACTTTTATGTTTACTTAATTTAACTTATTTATTTATTTTTTTATTAACTGCGTTACACTGTTGCATCTAGCTCTATGAGCTAGTGTCAGTGTCTACCTTCAAGTAACCGAACAGAACCTCTAAACCGGCAGTGTCCAGTCTAACAGTGAACACAGAGACAGAACCTCTGAACCGGCAGTGTCCAGTCTAACAGTGAGCACAGTGACAGAACCTCTGAACCGGCAGTGTCCAGTCTAACAGTGAACACGGCGACAGAACCTCTGAACCAGCAGTGTCCAGTCTAACAGTGAACACAGCGACAGAACCTCTGAACCGTCAGTGTCCAGTCTAACAGTGAACACGGCGACAGAACCTCTGAACCGGCAGCGTCCAGTCTAACAGTGAACACGGCGACAGAACCTCTGAACCGTCAGTGTCCAGTCTAACAGTGAACACGGCGACAGAACCTCTGAACCAGCAGTGTCCAGTCTAACAGTGAACACAGCGACAGAACCTCTGAACCAGCAGTGTCCAGTCTAACAGTGAACACGGCGACAGAACCTCTGAACCAGCAGTGTCCAGTCTAACAGTGAACACGGCGACAGAACCTCTGAACCAGCAGTGTCCAGTCTAACAGTGAACACGGCGACAGAACCTCTGAACCAGCAGTGTCCAGTCTAACAGTGAACACAGTGACAGAACCTCTGAACCAGCAGTGTCCAGTCTAACAGTGAACACGGCGACAGAACCTCTGAACCGTCAGTGTCCAGTCTAACAGTGAACACGGCGACAGAACCTCTGAACCAGCAGTGTCCAGTCTAACAGTGAACACGGCGACAGAACCTCTGAACCGGCAGTGTCCAGTCTAACAGTGAACACGGCGACAGAACCTCTGAACCAGCATCTTTTTTAAGTATTTGTAAAGCTGGTTTGGTGTATGCTCCACACCGTCCATCCCTGTAGTTTTATCATGTCCCAGACCCAGAGCAGAAAAGATGCTGAACGTGGTCAGTGACCACGAGACGCTCAGGTTTCGGGTTTCAGGTTTCAGGTTTTCAGGTGTGTGTGTTCAGAGCTGAGCAGCAGGAGGGATGATTAACTTTGTCTCAGGACACAGACGTTTTTTTAATCAGTCTTGGTTTAATAGTTTTAACTTCCTCTCACCTTCATCACCTCCTCGGCTGAATATCACTTTCCCTCGCGCTCTAATAGGAGCCATTCATCTCTTTTTCTGCTCGCAGACGGAGCTTCAGGGCGTGATGCATTTCAACGCCTCGTTCCAGCAACGTGCACTCACTGACCGACAGCGCTGCTCCGTGCACGCGCACGTCTGATGCTGCTGGGTCGGACTTTCTGAACACGAAGGTCACCCCGGGTTACGGTGTCACATGACTGACCGTTTACTGATTCCTGAGACGTTACGTAGAAATGTTAAAAAGCTTTTCGGCCTCCTCCCTCTGATCGTGTCCCGTGCTTGGTGTTCACCGCTGTGTTTGATTGGATGCCAGCTTCACTTAGCTCGGACAAAAGCGACACGGGGCAGCGACTGTGATGAATTTACAGGCTGGAAACACATACACCCTGTCTGTTCTGATCACTGTCCAAAATACACAACTTTCTAACTTTACTCTGTGATTTTGGTGAAGTCGGATTGGAAGAAAATGTTTTATAGCTAACTCAGTCGTCCTGTTGGCTGACCCGGGCTGCGAGCTCAGAGCACCGGCGGTGTTGGCGTTTAAGGTTCAAGTCCTGAGCGGAGCGGTCCTGGCCTGAACAGGATCGTGGGTGCGTCCCTGTGCTTTGTTAGCCCTGAGCTGTAAGCTGAGCTGTCACATAGGTGTACCTCATTATTTGACATGTTGGCCCTGTTCAATATGGATAATATGTAACATTATATGACAGAAACTTAAAGCGCAGTGATCTGCGTCCTCTGCTCTCTGTGGGAACAGCGTCACGCTGTGATAGCTCCGCCTCCTCTCACCTCTGTCACCTTCATCCAGTTCATGCTGCACACCTGCAGTGATGCATGGATCCACCTCCGACCACCATGCTAATAAAGCTGCACATAAACTGAGCCGGCCCTCGTCCTTCTTTCATTTACCTGCCAGTCTCAGGTTTCAGTCTCAGGGCACGGATATTATTTAAATCTTATTTAAGTCTGCGCTGAGTCTTCAGAGTCTTCACCTCCAGCAGGGCTCAGAAAAGCCGTTTTCTTAATCTTAATAACATGAATCGTTTCTTTGTGCAGCCGAGGACGTGAAATCCTCATCTCAGCAGGGACGAGTCTTAATAGTGACGCATCGCTGCCTCTTCTCGCTCCCTCATGCTGCTCCGTAGCTGCTTCTGGTTTCCCGCAGGCCGAACAGCGACGGAGACGTGAAACATTATGTAACGTAGAGAAATGTTGTTACCCAACACAAACATCTGCTCAAGCCCTCATGAACCAGGAAGCAGAGTTCTGTTGACTCCATCAGTTTGTTTCCTGTGGAAGCAGTGAGACAGAGACGAACTTCATGGTCAGGAGCTCTGGGTACCAAAAGAAGGAGGTCGCGGATCCGAAATGAGCTTCCTCTGCCGGGTGGCCGGAGCTGAAAAGAGTTAGAGCGGTTCAGGCATCTGATTAAGGTCCTCCTGGGCGTCTTCCTTTGGAGGCGTCAGGGGCCGACTGTCCATCTCGAGGAGACCCCAGGGCAGACCCAGAACCTGCCGGAGGAACCACATGGCTCATCTAGCCTGGGGACACTTGAGGATCCTCCAGGAGGAGCTCAGGACGTTCAGGGTGCTAATGTGTTAATGTGTCCGTCATGATAGGAGCTTGTTTGATTCCTCTGACTGTGAAGGAGCTTCAGTGCTTCCTTCATCACCTCCTTCAGCAGAGGACACACGGAGCATGACGTCCCGTTCAAACTGTTTGGAACTGTGCCATCCAGCGTCCTGCAGATCCTCATCAAGTTCCCGTTGCTGATTCATCAGAGATCTTTGCCAGAACTTGCTGATATGTTTGTGTGTTGTTTGTCAGAGCGCGGGGAGGATCCAGGAAGCATCAGAGGAGCGTTTGTAGTCCATCTGCTGGACTTTGTAGTTTTACCACAGATCACGTCAACAACATTCACCGTCGCTTCATGACGTAGACATCACCTCTCCTTCACATCTGTCCTCATGTCCTCTCCTTCACATCTGTCCTCATGTCCTCTCCTTCACATCTGTCCTCATCTTCACATCTGTCCTCATGTCCTCTCCTTCACATCTGTCCTCATCTTCACATCTGTCCTCATGTCCTCTCCTTCACATCTGTCCTCATCTTCACATCTGTCCTCATGTCCTCTCCTTCACATCTGTCCTCATGTCCTCTCCTTCACATCTGTCCTCATCTTCACATCTGTCCTCATGTCCTCTCCTTCACATCTGTCCTCATCTTCACATCTGTCCTCATGTCCTCTCCTTCACATCTGTCCTCATGTCCTCTCCTTCACATCTGTCCTCATGTCCTTCACATCTGTCCTCATGTCCTTCACATCTGTCCTCATGTCCTCTCCTTCACATCTGTCCTCATGTCCTTCACATCTGTCCTCATCACCTCGCCTTCACATCTGTCCTCATCACCTCTCCTTCACATCTGTCCTCATCACCTCTCCTTCACGTCTGTCCTCATGTCCTCTCCTTCACATCTGTCCTCATGTCCTCTCCTTCACATCTGTCCTCATCTTCACATCTGTCCTCATGTCCTCTCCTTCACATCTGTCCTCATCTTCACATCTGTCCTCATGTCCTCTCCTTCACATCTGTCCTCATGTCCTCTCCTTCACATCTGTCCTCATGTCCTCTCCTTCACATCTGTCCTCATGTCCTTCACATCTGTCCTCATGTCCTCTCCTTCACATCTGTCCTCATGTCCTTCACATCTGTCCTCATCACCTCTCCTTCACATCTGTCCTCATCACCTCTCCTTCACATCTGTCCTCATCACCTCTCCTTCACGTCTGTCCTCATGTCCTCTCCTTCACATCTGTCTTTGACCTCATGACGTTTTCCATTGAGGTGAAGGAAAAGTGTGACTTAGGAGCTGATTTTTCTGCCCTTGTCAGGCTCTCACACACACACACACACACACACACACACACACACACACACACACACCTTTATCCAAACCCTCCATCAGACAGACGGACAGCGAGTCTGATACCTGACATGACTGACTCCGTCACTCGTGATGTCACCAGCTGAGCGAGGCAGTCTGACCGCATTGGACAGACGAGTTGGCAGCGAGCTCTGATTGGCTGTGATGATCGACGCTTCATCATCCAATATGATTTACCCGACAGCTTCCTGTGCGTGTGTGTCCGCGTGCACGCGCGTCTTACATCAGATCAGTCATCGACCTCCGTGACTTTGACGCCTGGTGGGACGAACAGCCGTTGGAGTCCCAACAGTGTGACGTCACTGGCTGTTCTTATCAGAACCACCTGACTGGATCAAACCCAGAGCAGAGCCAGCTGAGCGTTCGGTTCAGGTGACGGCAGATGGTGGACGCGGAGCCTCCAGCCTGGTGTCACCGAACGATGATCAGTGATGCAGGCGACGCCACGCGTCCATCACATAGATGAGGGACGTGTTGCAGATGTTGATCAGTGTTTGTCACTCTATGAGGTCTAGCCTCCAGGGAACACGACCGAGTAGAACCTACAGACCAGCAGCGAGTCCTGGACCGTCTGTGAGTCAGACGTTCAGGTGAATCCATCCTCATATCTGCAACCAGTTAGCGTAGCTTAGCGTAAAGATTCCTGAGAGTCCTCTTTGATCAGGTGTGTGTGTGTGTGTGTGTGTGTGTGTGTGTGTGTGTGTTCAGCCCCGAGCTGCAGCTGGTGACTCATCAACAGATAAAGATGTTCCCTCGCTCTCTCTTTAAATCTGCATAATGAAGCTCCATTCACACTTTCAGTTCATCAGGGGAAACAGCAGCGTGTGTGTGTGTGTGTGTGTGTGTGTGTGTGTGTGTGTGTCCACATGTTCAACAGATGTTCACATTAATGTTTGGTCCATGGAGACTGAGGCAGTAAACATCTTCATCTGGCCTGGAGTTGAACCTGTTTTTGTCTGTTGTTCCTTGCATCCCCAAACCCGGACACGAACAGAACCTCTGAACCAGCAGTGTCCAGTCTAACAGTGAACACGGCGACAGAACCTCTGAACCAGCAGTGTCCAGTCTAACAGTGAACACAGCAACAGAACCTCTGAACCGGCAGTGTCCAGTCTAACAGTGAACACAGCAACAGAACCTCTGAACCGGCAGTGTCCAGTCTAACAGTGAACACAGAGACAGAACCTCTAAACTGGCAGTGTCCAGTCTAACAGTGAACACAGCAACAGAACCTCTGAACCGGCAGTGTCCAGTCTAACAGTGAACACAGCAACAGAACCTCTGAACCGGCAGTGTCCAGTCTAACAGTGAACACGGCGACAGAACCTCTGAACCGGCAGTGTCCAGTCTAACAGTGAATATCTTGCCGGGTTTGGCTCCTGGTATCACCGGGCTGCTACTGATCAGTGTTTCCCTCATAAAGTCTGTAAGTCACCTCTGTACTGTGACGTTATTCCCTGTTGGTCTCAGAGGCTGTGGTCTGACCCGGTCCGGTCCGGCTGCTGAGCCCAGTTCTGTTAGCAGCAGTAAAAAGTTTAATGTTCAGCTGACATGATGCAGACTCAAGAGTCTCACACACACACTGATGCAGGCAGACAGTGAGTACGATCTGTGTGGCCTCTCTGTGGTGCAGGGCTGAAAGCCTCGACCTCATAACTCTGCTAATACGACACACACACACACACACACACACACACACACACACACACACACACACACACACACACACACAGTCCCCAGGTGGGAGTTTGGAGGATGAGGCCATGGCCTGATCAGCCTCCTGTGAGGCGAGAGGATGCGCTTGATTTATGAGTCTGGGAGGCTGGAAGATCTCAGGCCACACACACACACACACACACACACACACACACACACACACACACACACAGTGTTGAGTTTTTGATCTGAGAAAGCAAGAGAGAGTGAGGTGAAGGGATGTAGGTAAGGAAAGGCGGTGTTTGCTCACACATTAACGACAATCTGATTTTATATAATCAGAAGTGAACAGAGCATCTGTCGGAGGAGACGTGACGCTCGGAGTTCATTAAACTCGGACTTTGAGCTTCACTGAGCCGTGAAATCACTGCAGGATACAGTCGCTGCTGAGCTCAGAGAGTTTGACTCTACCTCACATCAGCAGGTTTTAGACAGTCTGCGGGGACGTCACGGAGACTACGTCCAGGTTGTAGACAGTCTGTGTGGACGTCTCAGAGACTACGTCCAGGTTTAAGACAGTCTGCGGGATGTCACGGAGACTACGTCCAGGTTGTAGACAGTCTGTGTGGACGTCTCAGAGACTACGTCCAGGTTTTAGACGGTCTGTGTGGACGTCTCGGAGACTACATCCAGGTTTTAGACGGTCTGCGGGGACGTCACGGAGACTACGTCCAGGTTTTAGACGGTCTGCGGGGACGTCACGGAGACTACGTCCAGGTTTTAGGCAGTCTGCGGGGACGCCACGGAGACTACGTCCAGGTTTTAGACAGTCTGCGGGGACGTCACGGAGACTACGTCCAGGTTTTAGGCGGTCTGCGGGGTCGTCACGGAGACTACGTCCAGGTTTTAGACGGTCTGCGGGGATGTCTCAGAGACTACGTCCAGGTTTTAGACGGTCTGCGGGGACGTCACGGAGACTACGTCTAGGTTTTAGATGGTCTGCGGGGACGTCACGGAGACTATGTCTAGGTTTTAGACGGTCTGCGGGGACGTCACGGAGACTACGTCCAGGTTGTAGACAGTCTGTGTGGACGTCTCAGAGACTACGTCCAGGTTTTAGACAGTCTGTGTGGACGTCTCAGAGACTACGTCCAGGTTTTAGACAGTCTGTGTGGACGTCTCAGAGACTACGTCCAGGTTTTAGACAGTCTGTGTGGACGTCTCATAGACTACGTCCAGGTTTTAGACGGTCTGTGTGGACATCTCTGAGACTACGTCTAGGTTTTAGACGGTCTGTGTGGACGTCTCTGAGACTACGTCCAGGTTTTAGACGGTCTGTGTGGACGTCTCAGAGACTACGTCCAGGTTTTAGACGGTCTGCGGGGACGTCACGGAGACTACGTCCAGGTTTTAGGCAGTCTGCGGGGACGTCACAGAGACTACGTCCAGGTTTTAGGCAGTCTGTGGGTTTACTTCTAAATCATCCTCTCCACCTTCCTCAACAGGTGAAGGTCACGTGATGTCAGGATGCCTGGATTCCCACCTGAGCCGCCTCCTTCAGATCACCATGGCGATGCCGTCTCCACCTCTGAAGGAAGTGATGTAGCGCCTGGAGAGGAAGTGACGGACATGGAGCTGTCTCCGGATCGTTTTCTTTCCACTTCGTCTCCGTCGCAGTTGGACGCGGATGAAGTGGACGGCGGCTGGAGCCAGGACGGAGACCTGCAGGGATGTGAGCAGTGAGTCATGAGAACTTGGTGATTGATGCTGAGCTGGTTTCCCTGCCGGGTCCGGCTTATAGCGTCCTACGGCCGAGAACCGCAGAACTGCAACCAGACGTTTGCTAAACCTCCATGTGAGCTTCTGTTGTCTGTGTCTCCAGGTTGGAGAGGAGGTGGCTCCTCTGGCACGAGTTCATGAAAGAACACGCCCACCTGGATACCTGGCTGCGATTGGCTGAGCAGGCTGTCAGCTCCTCTAACCCCGCCCACGTTACCTACGTCGTCGCCAAGGAAGAGCAGAGGAAGTTCGAGGTGCGGAGAAATGAAACACACCTGATTTATCTTTGTCATTAAGTCTGGAGTCAAAGTTGGATCAAAGCCGGGCTGGAGTTCAGGTGCAGGTTAAAGACCTGATCCAGGTAGAGCGTAAACATCACTCAGCAGCAGCCGTAAAGCTGAACAGGCTGTAAGTATTTATGTGTCGTCTTACCGCCTTAAATCACAAAGTTTGAGCAGGCGGCCGCGTCTGTCGCCTCTGAAGCTGCAGATCCGACTCGTTTGTCCAAATTAAAGTTGCAACAAGCACGAAATCTTTATCTGAGACGAATGATCCAGATTTCTTCAAAGAAGCTTCACGCTCTGCTGGAAACGTTTCAATGACGAGAGCGTGATGCAGAAATTCATCATACATTTATTTAAAATAAGCTTTCAAACGTCTTGGTATCATCCAAGCGTAGTGAGAGAGTGGCCAGTTGGTTGGACTTTAGTTTGACCGGGTCCCGGATGGAAGACGGGCCTGAGGCAAGAACCAACCTCTTGAATCGTAATCGAAGTCGAGTGAAGCTCCAAATTGAGTCAACTCATGAATAGGTGGGTTGCACGTTACATCACGTCTGCGCGCGAACCTTAAGTGGTGGTCAACTGGTATCACAGCCCATTGATATCACAGTGTTTTCAGCTTCCACAATGCCTCAATTTTGTGCAGTTTTTGGCTGTTCCAATCGGTCTAACCGAGAGAAGGGAAAGGGTTACTACCGAGTACCTAAGGTAATCGTCCATAGAGGTGAAAAATGGAAAAAACTGTCCGAACAACGACGTAAAAAGTGGATAGCTAATCTTCGTTTAAAGACTAAGGGAGCTGAAACTGCTTATGCTCGTGTCTGCGGCGACCACTTTGTTAAAGGTATGTGTGTCTTCGGGATAAGGATTGGCTCTAAGGGCTGGGTCGGTCGGGCTGGGGTGCGAAGCGGGGCTGGGCTCGAGCCGCGGCTGGGGGAGCAGTCACCCCGTCGCCCTCCTCTCTCCGCCGCCGGAGGCGCGGCCCGCCTCGCGGGGCCCCTCGGTCCGCGCGGCGCCTCGCGGCGTCGCCGGGCGTGGGGGGTTCTTCGCGGGGCGGTGTCCGACGCCGCGCGGAAGGCGGGCCGGCGGAGGGGACCGGGTTCGGCGGCGGCGACTCTGGACGCGCGCCGGCCCCTTCTCGCGGCTCTCCCCAGCTACGGCGCCCGCCGGTGCCCCGTTCGCTTCCAGGAGCTTCCTGTCCACCAACAATGACTAACACATAAACCACGCCCGTTTCCAAGGAAACAAAACGCTATCTTTAGAAAAGTAATTCCGCACTTAAAGTGGGCTACCTTTAATTACAAACATTCTGTGTCAGATCGAAAAAATGAAGTTTTGAATGGGTTTCAATGGCTCCAAGCCCAGGTTGTCCACCACTTCAAGTTCGCGCGCTCCCGTGATGACGTAACTGCAACCCACCTATTGTTTATTTTAGTAAATTGTGGCACTGCCGAGGTGCCCTCGAGCAAGGCCCCGAAACCCCCAAAGCTCTTACCCCGAAAATACCCAGCATGCGGAACAGCTCAGGAACGGTTCTGCCCGTAACGACGGCGTACTCCGCCGTCCGCCAACTCACACATAATCCGTTTGCCGGCAATAGAGACTAAAGACGGAAATATCACGTGACTATACGTGAATTTGCGAGAGCTCGAATTCATGCATAATCTCGTGATATTTCCGGCTGTCGTCTCTCTGACTCCTGCGATGACATCCCACGCCGCATCTTTTTTCTGGTGTCCTTATAAAAAGAATGTGAGGTATCATCAATGATTACACCTGGAAACCCCTCACCTGTTGACTTCAGGTCGGCCCCGCCCATCATGACGTGTTCCTGAAATGAAACTCGATCCGTGGTGAACACGGAGTATTTTATTTTGAACATAAAGCAGGGTTTTATTTTGTATTCTGTAGCTGATTTCCACGGCACGGTCCACTCTGTGCTGAGTTTACGCTCCGTGCTCCGGCGTCCGTGAACAACAGAAGCTCTATGTGTGTTGCGGAGAGCTGCCGGACGCCGCAGTCGATCCGGAGACTGTGTGAGCTGACACACTGACTGACGTTGAAACGTTCTGCATGCAGTTTTATTTTAGGGGCGAGTCCAGCAGCAAATAGGTTCAAACCCGTGTGGTATTTTTTTGGTATTTTCAGTTTGTTTGGTGGCGTCAAAGCAACATGGGATCAAACACAAAGGTCACTGACGACATTAAAACATTCTTTATTGGTGAAAAACAGACAAATGAAACATTTTCGGTTCATAACTGAGGTTTTTAAACGGATGGCAAACATTCTCTTTGAAAGGATTTATGGGTAACGAAGTCCCCTGAAAGTTTTTTGTTCGTCTGTATATGTTGGGTCAGAGGTTGCGGTGCGAGGCCGGATCTCGCCTCGTCCAGTTGGACAGCCTGACCCGGAGGAACCGGATGCTGACTCGGCTGTTTCAGAGCGCCATGAAGGCTCGGCTGCTGGCGTCGGCGAGGGAGTGCGGGCAACGATGGGACGACGTGAACGCCAAACTGGAAACCATCACCGGACGACTGAAGGTCAGAGTTCCAAACTGGAGCGAGGCGAGGGGGTTGCAACGCAGCAGCTACGCCACTAGATGGCACTAAACCCGACACACCTTTGTCTCTCAGCTGTTTGTCTCAGAGTGGGAGGGGTTTGAGGCGGAGAGGGAGGAGCTCGCTGTCTGGTTGGCTGACCTGGACGTCCGTCTGACTGAGGTGGATCACCTGACAGGAAACACCTGCGAGAAGCTGAGACGTCTCCAGGTGAGTGTTACAGGACGAAGCTGAGAGGACTTCCTCTGTGTGTTTACATTTATATATGTGTGTGTGTTTACATTTATATATGTGTGTGTGTGTGTGTGTGTGCGTGCAGTCTTTCCAGCAGTGTGTGTGTGTGAACTCGGGCCGCGTGAACGCGCTGCTGCGTCGCGGCGAGGACTTGATCCAACGCAGCCAGCCGAGCGACGCGCAGCACCTGGAGAGCCGCCTGCTGGAGCTGCTGCGCCACTGCAGCCTCGTCTACAACAACATCGCACGGACACACACCCGGCTGCTGAGCATGCGACTGGTACACACACACACACACACACACACACACACACACACACACACACACTCACACACACACACTGCATGTCCGTGCACCTCCATCACCTGGTTCCTCGTCTCTCAGGTGTTTGAGGACGACTGGATCTTGGCCACAGACTCCGGCTGTCCGTCAGAGAGTCTGTTAGAGGACGAGGGAGCGCTTGATAGAGCCAACCTGGACGTCCCTGCAGTGTCCGACCATGCTGACGGTAAACCAACATGTTAAACTTGTAATCACAGATATCAGATTGATCATGAACGTGCGACATCATCCCTCCCTCCTCACCTTCAGACCTGCCCTCACCTGTTCGCCTCCCTCCTCCTCCTCCCTCTCCGTCCTCGCCTACCCATGAGCACCTGGGGCTGGAGTGGGACCCCTCAGTCGATATCGGGCGTTCTGTTTCCCGCGACGACGCCGACTCGTCGTATTTCAGTGCCAGCACAGGTAGTTAACACCACCCGGCTCTCAGCGCGCCATTAAACCAGACTGAGTCTCCACTCGGCTCCACATAAAAAACAAACACACCCGGTCCACGTTTATCTCTACCTCCAGATCAACATTAAAGGTGTGTGTGTGTGTGTGTGTGTGTGTGTGTGTGTGTGTGTGCGTGTGTGTGCGCAGGTCTGTGTCACAGGGACGGTCTGAAGAGGCGGAGCTACCTGAGCTCGCTCGGCTCTCAGTCTGACATCAGCCAGGAAGCGGATCAGGTGAGTTCTGTTCACATGATGGACACCTGTCAATCAAAGTGTCCGCAGCTTCTTAAATCATCATCACGTGCAATCACTTTCTGGGAACCTGCATCCTTCAAAATAAAAGTTTTCCTCCTCCACAGTGTCGTAATATATCAAATCAGATCAGATTTTATTTGTACAGCCCAAAGTCACAAAGTCCATTTTCCTCTGAGGCTTTACAATCTGTACAGGGAGCGACTCCCTCTGTGCTTAGACCCTCGGAGAGAGTGAGGAAAAAACTTTAACATCATCATCATCATCATCATCATCATCATCATCATCATCATCACACGTACGAGGACTTTCATTTTACTCCAGCAGATCAGACCTGAATCTGTTCTGTTGTTCTGCTCTGACCCAGATGCTTCACGGCCCGAAGGCTTTTTCTGCCGGTGTGTGTGTGTGTGTGTGTGTGTGTGTGTGTGTGTGTGTGTGTGTGTGTGTGTGTGTGTGTGTGTGTGTGTGTGTGTGTGTGTGTGTGTGTGTGTGTGTGTGTGTGTGTGATAGCAGATAGCACCAGCTATTTAAAAATGTCCTCCATCACCGTGTGTGTGTGTTTTATGAGCCGGTTCCAACACTTCACCTCTTCTTCTTCTGCTGATTTATTGATGACACCTGCAGCAGGATGTGGCACCTGTACGTGTTGTCGAGTTTCTTTTTTTAACTTTATTTTGGCGGGGCGCTGGAGTGGAGAAACGGGAGCGTTAAACAGACGAGGACGGACGAGCAGTGACTGCAGTGTCCTCTCCTCTCTCTCAGTGTGTGCACTGTGGGTGAACTCAACAGGAGACACTGATCACAGCTGCAGCATCCCCACAAACACACAGAGAGTGTGCACCGCTTGTTTATTATCTGACCGGTACAGGCGTGATGTCAGCACGCCCTCCCTGCAGGCTCGGCTCGGCTCGGCCCGGCCCGGCGCTGTCTGCCCGGAGGACTCGATGTAGTCGTACTTCATTAAATCTGCGAGCGCGTGACCTCGTCTCCGGGTGCTCGTACGCTGCCTGAATCCTGAGTGCAGCTCAGAGGACTTTCCTGTTTCTGTCATTTATTTCAACAGCAGATTATTATTATTATTATTATTATTATTATTATTATTATACATTATGTGCACTTCTATATCACCGTGTCCTTCTCTGCACGAAGTCTGCAGAGACTCTCAGTGGTTTGAAATCACCCTGCACCAAACAACTCAAACTGATTCAAACAAACAAAATGTTTCTCTGCTCTGTATATTTGTACATGCTTCATCACACTCGCTTCTTAATTAGGACAAATTGCAGTTGTGATTCGCTGGATCAAGCTTCAGGAAGACGACACTTGTAGTGACGGTAACGTTGTCTGTCACGTGACGCACGCTGAACCACAAAGACAGTTTCCTGTCAGCTTCTGGATCCATTCAATTTCAGATTTCAAAAACATTTTGAAAGTCTCATGATTCAGTTATTAGGGCCCGAGCACGGCACGCTGACGCGAGGCCCTATTGGATTTCTAACGTTTAACAATGTTTAAAAAATAAATCGCATCTTCGACGGCCCGTATCCTCGAAAACTCACGAAAATTTGCCTACCCCCCGAAGTCGGGTGTGAAATTACGTATTTCGGGGGTCTCGCACACGTACGCATATGGCTCGACAGCGCCACCTAGATTTGTGTTTTTGGCAGTGCCCCGCGCCACGGTTTCATCCACGTGTACGAAATTTGGAGGGAGTATGTAACATGCCCAGACGCACAAAAAAGTCTCTTGGTGCCCCGGGCTACAGTGAAGCGTACGGCGTCCAATTTTTGCCAAAGTTGGACTTTTCGTGTTTTTGGGTCATTTCCAGAGGTCATGTTTGAACAAACTCCTCCCAGGGATTTCATCCAATTCACGTCAAACTCTGTCGATGTGTTCACATTGACTTCCCGAGTAAAAGTTATCAAAATTATGAATTTTGAGGAAACGGTGTGGGCGTGGCGATCCATAAAAATCATTCAAAGAAGAAATCGGCAGGACGCACCTTCTCAGAGCTGTCTGAAACTTTTTGTGGTTATTAAGACCAATGCTATGCACATTTCGACATGTGCACATGTGCCCGACCATTGGTGCTTGCAGCTTTAATTTGAGTGGAGGGTAAACTGGAAGTTTCTGATGCATTTACTCTATAGGCCACACACTGGGACTGTACCCAGATCTCTGAGCTCACATAATGAAGCATCAGTGGATGCTGCAGGTTTTGGCAGCACATGTCAAACGACACTGATGTTATGAGTAAAATGTGGTTTTCTGTTTCCTGTGCAGAGACTGTCGGGATGGTTCGACCACGCCCACCCCGCTGTCTTCTCACCTGCAGAGACGAATGGGGGAGGGACTCGGCTGAATGGAGACCAGTGGACGACCTCGACTCCTGACAGAGAAGACGGCGAGCCAGTCAGCTTCGACGGCGGGCGTGTGAGGGCGTGGCTCGGAGTCCAGAGCCCCGCCCCTCTAGAGAGGAGGACTTCCTGTTCCAAAGCGGTGCAGACGGACGGGCAGGTAAAGGTGAGACGTCAGCGCACGTGGAGAAAATCCACTCAGTAGAATCTGGTTCTGGACTCGAGGGTGACCCATAATTTAACACCTGCAGGGCTTCTTCTGCCCTGGTTTAAAACGCCGCGCACAGCAACATCCAAAATATTTGTTCCAGATCTCGGACACATCAGGTCACAAGAAAACCACCCAACCTTTGCTCCGGAGTGAAAAATGATATTTTAATAATGCTGCATGTCACAGTGACTGCATCTTCTAACAGGTCTGTGTATTCAGACCTGATGCTTCTGTGGATTCATGGAGCTCCATGAAGACTCACGAGCGTGTGGATGAATCCACGGCTGAAAATAGTCGCCCAACACATGAACCGTGTTTTCCTTTTTTAAAACTATATTTTGAGATATTTTTACGACTTCGGCTGGAGCCACAGGCAGGAAGCACGTCGCTGCTCTCTGCAGGAGATTTGTTGACAATAACAAAAATATAAAATATAACCAGACTTATTGTTTTGCAGGAATTTTATTTTGCTGAGCTTGTTTTCCTGCAGAGAGAGTTCAACATTAACATGCAGCACATGGCATCACATGAATTAATTTGACTCTGCAGTAACTTCTGACCTCAAACTAGTTCATTTGCAACATATGTGACGTAGTTTCATTCAGCAACACGTTTCACATCCAGACGTTTGTCCCCGGAGGTGTAGGTAAAGAAACAGGTTGGTGTCCCCACAAGGTCGGTCCTCGTCTCCTCTCAGCAGAATCTCCATCAACATCGATAATCATCAGCGTTTATTTTTTTTAAGGATGGATTCCTGAGTAAGCGTCCTCTGTTTTCTCTCCTCCACCTTCACGTTCTTCTCTCCTCCATCAGACTTCATTTTCCCGCCCCTCTCTCATTACCGGTGAGAGATTCTATTTATTCTCCTCTTCCTCCCGTCTCGTCCGCCGCTCCTCGGGCCGCCGAATGAATCCATAAAGTCTTGATTTATGCATCGAGTCTGGGCTGCACTTTAACTGTCGCCATAAAAACAGAGAGAAACACGCAGACTTCCTCCGTCCCTTCATCTCTGTTTTTCCTCCGTCTGAGGTCTGCAGATGAGTTTTTCAGGGTCAGATCAGATGTGTGTGTAATTAGAGCGATTTTTCTACGCAATATGCGAGTTTGTTTGAAAGTGTTTTAAACGGAGGTTCATTAGAGACCCAGCTGAGAGTGTAATCGATGTTTTTGTGCACAAACACTGACTCTGTTGAACGTGACTCACTCTGCCCTTCACAGTCGCTCCGTCAGGTTTTAAATGAGGAATGTTTCATTTTGAAAAAATCAGGTCCCTGCAGTAACAGCTGTAGATTTCCAGCTCATCTCAAAACAATATTCAAACTCTTATTAATGTGTGTGATCATTGAGCTTTGTATTAAGATGGACTGTGTCAGGAGACGTGTGACAATCACCTCTTCTACATTTTTACCGCAACCCTCCTGGTTCTGTTCGGGCTGCAGAGTATTAGTGAAAACAGAAACATGAATCAGAGCAGGGCGGTTATTTTTCTTTTTGGTTTTTCATTTCCAGAAGTCGAGAACAAACTCGACGTTTCAAGATTAAAGTCGAACCTTTGCAGACGCATCAGACTCCTCGTGTTCGTGCACGTGGCTGCTCCACACAGTGCATGTGTGGATGTGGTGCTAGACTTTAAAGAGATTGTTACAAGGCGGATTCAGATGAAACCACACAAACAAGATGTCGGTGTCTCTCCTTGTCGTCAGCGTCCTCTTCGCTCTCTTCTCCTCTGCCGTTGTGTCCATACAAGCTGCTGAGCACCTGTAAACCTCGTCATATTTATCTCCGCCCTGTGTTTCAGCTTCATCTGGAAGGAAGCTACATGGATACATCCAACAGCCAACGTCGCCATGACAACACACAACAGCCTTTTCCTGCCCCCTTCCCTGCACCATCACATGACGTAAAACCCTTGTCCGATTGGATGAAGCACCAGTATCGATCAAACCTCCAGGTGAGTTGATGGCGTTGGTGTTTTTGGTGGCAGCTTGTTGTCACCTTCTAAATAAGCAGCAGTGGTAATAAGAGGAAGTCTCAGTGGTGCCTCAAATAAACTTTGTGACTGTGTAGGAAAATATTTTCTAAAGGTTTAAATAAACCAGCTGGATTAACAGAAGCTCTGTGTTCTCAGGAGGAAGAGGAGCAGTCCTGCTGGGAAGAAGCTGAGTGTCTTCTCTCTGAACAGAGGTGAGAAACCACAGACATGAGCAGAACTGTGGTCTTTATGTCTGGACCCCGGACCGAACACAACGTCAGAACCGGCAGTGTCCAGTCTAACAGTGAACACAGCGACAGAACCTCTGAACCGGCAGTGTCCAGTCTAACAGTGAACACAGTAACAGAACCTCTGAACCGGCAGTGTCCAGTCTAACAGTCAACACAGTAACAGAACCTCTGAACCGGCAGTGTCCAGTCTAACAGTGAACATGGCGACAGAACCTCTGAACCGGCAGTGTCCAGTCTAACAGTGAACACAGAGACTGTATCAAGCAGGAATAAATGAACTTGAGTCTTTAGTTTTAAAATCAAAGTCACTTAAAAGAACAAAGTACAGTTCGTTTGCAGGGATCAGGATTTTATCCCTGAACACGCATTCACCTCCTTCAACCTCCAGGTGTTTGAATTATTTACATTTCTCATGTTTAATTCATCGAGTTTGCTCTTTAATTACATTTTCTGCGAGTGTTGGAGTCATTTGTGAGGAGATCACCCCCGAAAGTCAACAGCTAGTTTCCCTGTAACCAAATTACATAATTATTTCCAGAAAGCTGAGAGTTATTTTGAAATTACAGGCCCATAAAATAAAGGATTAACATTTTTATTTTAATGAAGGACTTAATGCTGTTTCTCTGCGCTGCAAGGACTTAAATTCAGGATGGATAGTCCTGGATATATTTATTTATGTATATCGGCTCAAAGTGTTTTAGAAGTCTACAAGAATCAGCCAGTTTGGGAACAATAAAGCTTGAATTGGAAAATGTTTTCCAGGTAAACTGAAAGCTGGTGTTGCTCTTCGGTGGTCACCACCTGCTGAAAGACGAAGTGTTCCCCTGCACAGCTTCCACTTATTTTCTATTTCTGATTCAAAGCTGTGATTGTCGGGTCACATCAACCCAACGCGGCTTCAGAAATACTATAAAATACAAAGAAAGAAAAACATAATAAAAGGGTTATTTTCCAGCTGCAAACAGCAAAACAACTCAAAGAGCCGGAGCTCTGCAAGAATCACCATGCAGGGATATTACTTTTTAAAATGAATGTGAAAGTCGGGGAGGATTTGCAGAGTGTCTCGGCTGTAAGTGGTTTAAAAAACGTCTAAGATGAATCAGAGGTTGTGTCGATGCTGTGCTGCGTTCCTTATTAAAGTTTTCAGCTCATGCAAATGTTACTTTAAAGTTCAGAGAGCTTTAATTTGACTCAGCCATGACTACGAGCACAGACTGAGTGAATAAGGATCATCTTGACACCGCTCAGTGTTTGGATTTATTCAGCTTTGTCCTCAGAGTGGATGAGGTAGAAGCAGGAAAGTCTGCAGACCTGCGGCTCTTGTTGGGTTTCCGGGTCTGCAGTGGTCAGTACCGATTAAAACTGGTTCATCCATGCACACTGGGACCTGTTAAAGAAACAGCGTGGCCTCTTTCAGCAAGCAAACATTGCTCAGGATCGGTTGGACGAACACAACAACCGGTTCGAGGTGTTGACTCGACGTTCAGTTGCCCAAATGTAGATTTACTGGCTTCTTCTGACGAGCTGGATCGCCTTAGCTCTTCACTGACACCTCCTCCTCTTCTTCTTCCTCCACAGTGTGACCTCCAGCAGCAGGACTCCTTCCTCCCTGCTCTCCCCAGCCCTCCTCTACCTCCTTCTGGCTGCAGCTCTGGTTCTCCTGGCCTGTCTGATCTGGGTCGCCCTGGAGCCGCCGTGTCACCGCAGCGGCCGGATGCCTCGTGGCTTCCACCTGACGCTGAGATACGTCAACGGACCCCCGCCCACATGAAGACCGCCCAGAGACTCTGGTGGAGAGCAGGTGGACGAAGCACTTTTCTCAGGCTCTGCAGAGCGGAGGTCTGAAACCCGTCGTGTAATGTCAAGTTTATGTGCTCATTTCAATTAACACCCGAGTCCGGCTCGAATAGCAAAGATCTGACAGAAAGCTGCAGGAGGGCGAAGCAGGATAATTAGACGTGGATTCAGGAGCAGCACTGAGTGTCAAACAGCACTCCTGCTTTGTTCTCCTCCTGTAGAAGAATCAGAAACATTTAATTTCTCATCTTTAACTTGTTGTGGGACAGATGCAGCAGTCGTCTTTGCTGTTCGCACAGATTAAAGGTCAGTCAGCTGTAGTTATTTGAATTTGGGTTGTATGAGCTACAGTAGACAGCGGCCGGCACATGTATGCTATATTTCTAAGATTTGTTTTGTTTTCCGACGGGAAGTGACCAGAAACAGGAAGTCCATGTTTAAACCAAAGTAACACAAACTGATGATGGACCAACAAGCCCCATGTCCTGCAAATGATTTAGTCGATGAAGTTTGGAGAGAGAGCTGTCTGAAGGCAACGCCACACAGTGAAAATAGAAATGTAGCATGCACTTGGACTGATATTGAAGTTTTTAGGTACCACAGCAGTACCAGCAACCACTTCCACGAACACAAACTGTCCCTTTAACACAGAACAAGAAACAAACCCTCGCTTTGTCTTGGGAACAGCTGAAATCCGATTAAGGCTTGAGAATGAAACTTCTTCCTTGACACTGACAATAGTCGTTAAACAACAAATAACTTTCCACTGACCTTGTTCTGGTCCAAAAACAGACTCAGTGAATGTGAGATCCAGAGTATATCTGACATTTATAGGTCTGTGCACAGCTCCACACTGTTATTGGATCCAAACCTCAGAGCAAGGAATGATCACTAGATAAACAAACTACCTAAAATATTAAAGACGTTGATGATTGTGACTGATGGCAGACAGAAACTTTTCGTCATCGGTGTCAGTTTGCTTTCTTGTTTGTGGCTCCTGATTACGAACCGCCGATATGTCCTGACAGCTGGATAACTGCTCGTTCTGTCGAGGGACCAAACCTCGAGTTACTGATCACGTTGTTTGACTAATGAAAGTATCTTGTCCGCTTCGATTCTGGGTTTCATTCTGAGTTTAGTTGTTTTCTTATAATCATGAATTATTCCGTCCATTTATTTTAGATTTTTTTTATCTTCTACTAGGAGCAGCCTCAAAATAATTTGTACCTGTAGCAGAACGTATGTTGTGTTTTCCTTATGTATGTTTGGGATTTTTGGTCTGTCACTTATACCTGTTAATTTTTGTATAGATTGCTGTTTATTTCAAAGCCGTCCGTCTGATTTGTTTGGTTGTATTTTTGAGTTGTTTAAGTCCAGCTTGGTCAAACCGGGTCACTGTAGGAACCCATATATCGTCTTTGGTGGATCCACATTAGCAAGAATTAATGTGCAACAACAACTTCCACAGTTTATTTTGTTTAGACGGTCGCACTTTGGTTTAAGCACAATACTTAAGTAATGTCACGTACCGTAACGTGATGTGATATAGCTTAACATAATGTACCGTAGCATCGCGTGACATTACGTTATGTCATGCGATGCTACTTGACATGACTTAACATAACGTAACATCACGTGACTTAACATGAGGTAACATCACGTGACTTAACATGAGGTAACATCACGTGACTTAACATAACGTAACATCCTGTGACTTAACATGACGTAACATAACGTAACATCCCGTGACTTAACATCACGTAACGTAACATGACGTAACATCACGTAACGTAACATGACGTAACATCACGTGACTTAACATGAGGTAACATCACGTGACTTAACATAACGTAACATCTCGTGACTTAACATCACGTAACGTAACATGACATAACATCACGCAACATCATGTGACTTAACATAACGTAACATCCCGTGACTTAACATCACGTCACATAACATGACATAACATCACGTGACTTAACATAACGTAACATCACGTGACTTAACATGACGTAACATCACGTGACTTAACATCACGTAACATCACGTGACTCAACGTAACGTAACATCCCGTGACTTAACATAACGTAACATCCCGTGACTTAACATCACGTAACGTAACATGCCATAACTTCACGTGACTTAACATAACGTAACCTCACGTGACTTAACATGACGTAACATCACGTGACTTAACATCACATAACATCATGTGACTCAACGTAACGTAACATCCCGTGACTTAACATAACGTTACATCCCGTGACTTAACATAACGTAACATCCCGTGACTTAACATCACGTAACGTAACATGCCATAACTTCACGTGACTTAACATGACATAAGGTCACGTGACTTAACATCACATAACATCACATGACTTAATGTGACATAACATCACGTGACTTAATGTGACATAACATCACGTGACTTAACATAACGTAACGTCAATGCTGACCTTGAGTTTAACGCGGGACATGAACAGCAGCATCCTGAGTGAAAGTCATCACGTTACCGTTATCTCTTCTAACATTAAATACATCCAAACGTTGCGTGTCCGGAGATGTTGGAGCGTTTCCTACAGTCACAGTTTGAAGTGCAGGTTTGCTGATATTGATTAAACTGTCGATGTGAATGTAATGCTAGCGCTTTATACTTTCCTTTAAATGACTTTTATATTTTGCCATTCATGTCAAAATTATGAAGTATTTTGTACTTAATATCAATCACTAACTGCCTTATTCTACCGTGATAGTACTTGTATTAATAATTCATGTTTTGTAACAAGTCGTATATTAACGGTACCGATCTGTTTTTTTTATGATTCAGCCTGTTAAGTCACACAAACGTAATCCACAGAACGTAGGCAGCTTTTCTATCAAACCTGCTGCAGAGAGACGACCTGTCGGCACGCCGTCCGTCTGTCGGCGAGTGCTGATGCATTCAATCATTTCACTCTCACCAAAATAAAAGCATGATGAATTATCTGTTTGGTTGATTTTCGGGTGTGTTCGCACGCCTCAGTCAGTCAAAACACAAAGAACGATACAAGCTTTAAATCTGATGCTTTTATCTGATATTTATTATATATGAAGAGGCTCAAACATAAAAAACAGTCCGGTAAGTGAATGGGAAGTGTGTAATCAGTTTGTTGTGTTGCTGTGTCAGTAATCTGATGTAAAATGGTTTATTAATATCAGAAGTTTCAGATAACGTTAACATCATGTCGCAGCTGTTTCTTCTATCCGCCCGGCTTTGGTTTAGAAATCCGTCTAATGAACTTTGGACGAGTTTATCTGGAGCTGTGACGTGATGAAACGTCTGAGTTTCTCAGGGGAAGACGTCAGTCCAGGTTCCCTAAAGAGTTCATGATGATGACGATGAAGTCGTACGTTTTACGACTTTAAGAGGTTTGACAGAATAATTAAAAAGGGAACTCGGTCAGTCAAACTGCCATTGAAAACATTTCCGTTTTTTTTTAGTTGATTTTTTTTTTGTTTAATATTTCAAAAACTGATATTTCATCCAGTTAAATTTTGCTTTTGTACACGTTTGAAGATTTCAAAATAAAATGAACTGTATGAAATGTTTGTAGTGTGTTTATGTCGATCCTTCTAAACTCTTCCCCAGTTTTAAATGTTAACTTTGGTATTTTTCACGAGGACCACGGTTTGTGGGTTAGGGTTCGGTCAGGGACTGTAACCTCCACTAAAAGTCTGCAGAGAGATCTCTACGTTAAAGAGGACGTTCTTTTTGTTAAACCTGAACCAGCTATTGAAATCTCAAAGCCACCACACTCCATTGACAGAATCAATCATTTTAACTATGCTTGGTCCGAGGCAAAAACCGGACCGGGTCAGTCCTACCAGCTCCTACAGATCAGGGGCGTCCCTCTTTACCTTCACAGACCTCCTGAGGACCTGCAGCTCTGCAGAGAGGACCTCCACCTGAGAAATGAATCCACCTCCACATCTGTCCCCGGACTCACTCGTCCTCGTCATTATTTCCCTTTTTTGTGAGTCACTCTGGATAAAATGTCCCCTGACGTCAGTCACGTCCCTGCTGGTCCTGAGTCGAACCACCTCTTTGCTCTTTATCCTCTAATGTCTCTTTATTGGTGTCTGTCTATTTGTTCCAGTTTTTACTGGTTTTATTTTGTTATTTCCTGTTTGAACTTTCCAGTTTACAGCGTAACTCTGCTTCTTTATAAAGTTTAACATGAAGTGGATCTACCCTTTACTTTTTCATTCAGTGTGGCTTCTGCAGGTAACTACAGGTGTGTGTGTGTGTGTGTGTGTGTGTGTGTGTGTATAGAAAGTGTTGCATTGTGTATTACAGCAGATTTGCATGCTGGGACTTGCGTGTCGCGTGCATGTGTCTGAAGAACGCAGAGTCACTGCGAACAGTGACGCTGCTGATACACTAAGCGGGGATTAGTGTGTGTGTGTGTGTGTGTGCATCAAGTACATAGTGGGACATCCTTCATTGTCTGTCAGTAGGAGGTGTGTAGATCTTAGTGTGTGAGCATGTGCATGCATGATCTACAGATTCAGGTGTGCATCATCAACATGTGTTTGTGATCATCTCTGGTCTTAGTTTCTGGGATTCGAGCTCATCAGGAGAGGATGGAGTCACACCAAACTCCATTCACAAATCTCTGTTTGTTTCCGCTGTAAATAACCTCAGCACTGTCTTTGACATCGAGTCGGCCGCTGACAGTTCCTACTTTAATAAAAATGTTTAAATATCCACAAAATAAACTGTACAAGAACTTTATTGGAATAAAACCCTATAAAGTGAATTTTGTTCTCACCATCCCTGCTGTGCAGCATGGAGGTGGATCTCTACAGCAGCTCAGGAGGTTTAGTCCAAACCGATGAATCCTAAACACAAGTCAGCGCTGTGGAGTGACCATCACAGTCTCCTGACCTCAGTCTCATCATGGGACACTTTGTGCAGTTCATGCAAGATGACCCAAAACTTACAGGACCTGGAAGAGTAAAAAAATAGTTTTCTGTATAGAAAGGCACACATCTGTTCTGCCAGGGGTTTGTCAATTTATGAGCACGGCTGACTGACTTTTCTTTCTTCAAGCAGTCTATGTATTTCTTATATCTATATATATGTTTATTAATGAAAGCACTCCATCTGTTCGGCGGCCTGCAGCTGTAATGAAGACGATTATATCTGCTCATTAAAATAAACCCTCCCTCCAAACTTTCTGTGATAAATTATAAAAACTGATCTCTAGATTCTGATTTTTTTTAGTTTTTAACTGATTGAAACAAGTTTCAGGATGTTCGAGTCGAGTTAAACACAGGTGTTTTCTACGAGTGTCTCGCTGCATGTTCGGCTTCGACTCGCTGGATTTTAAATCTTGTGCACATAAAGACGGCGTGTGTTTGGACGGACAAGGCGTGTTCTTCAGTGAGGGCAGGAGGATGGCGTGCACATGAATCGATGTGATTGTTTGCCACAGCCGAGAAAACGCTTTAAATCCAGTTAGGGGGCAAATAATTTCACGTTAGCGGAGGAATCTGAGTGGACTTTTAACCCCACGGTCGAGCGATGGAGAGAAACTCCAGGATTTGTTTAAAAATAATTATCTGTCTGCAAATTTAAGGACAGACCTCCTGAGATAAATCATCCGGTTTCATTAGAGACAACAACAAACAGTTTTTTAATTAGCTGCAGAGCTGATGGGATCTCATGTGGCCCAGAAACAGAAGAGAAAGTTGTTTACCTTGATGACGTGTCGTCTGCAGCTCTTCCTCCAACAGCTCGCTGTGAATCCACTTCCACTCTCTGACCCGTGAAACTGAGCCTGTAGATCCGGAGGGAGAACCCAGCAGTGTCCAGTCTAACAGTGAACACAGCGACAGAACCTCTGAACCGGCAGTGTCCAGTCTAACAGTGAACACAGCAGCAGAACCTCTGAACCGGCAGTGTCCAGTCTAACAGTGAACACAGCGACAGAACCTCTGAACCGGCAGTGTCCAGTCTAACAGTGAACACAGCGACAGAACCTCTGAACTGGCAGTTTCCAGTCTAACAGTGAACACAGAGACAGAACCTCTGAACCGGCAGTGTCCAGTCTAACAGTGAACACAGTAACAGAACCTCTGAACCGGCAGTTTCCAGTCTAACAGTGAACACAG
>CM014090.1:2350515-2406469 GCA_004119915.2 Collichthys lucidus | reverse complement strand
CTTCTTAAATATTCCACTCAGTCTGTTCTCGTATCGATCGCCTCAGATCATCATTTTAAATAATTAACGACCAAAAACAACCCGACATCTTCCGTTTCTTTTTTTTCTTTTGCTCCGGATGCAGGACGTCACTTTTTAATTTCCAGAAAACACACTCGCCTCCCGCCCTCAGCTTCCTGTCTCAGCTGTGTGTGTGTGTGTGTGTGTGTGTGTGTGTGTGTGTGTGTGTGTGTTGGCTTGGCACAGTACCAGAGTCCCTCACACTCCTCACAGTCCTGTTTGCAGCGGGCTTCGATCCAAAGCCATCAGCCATGGGAACATCCCGAGCTCTGACTCACACACCTGTGCCAGGTGATGCCGTGTTAACTGGTGTGTTTATAGGCTGAGGACTGCTACGAGATATCAGGGTGTGACAGGTCATGGCAGCGTGCAGCCGCTTCATAGTAACATCGTGGGTTTGAGTCCCGGGTTCACATGATCTCTGTTGTCAGTAGTTTCCAACATATTTTGAAGTTTGATGAAAACCAACAATATATTTTTTAAATTGATGAACATCCTTTTGCAGAATGAGATTTAACGTTCTGTTGACATGTTTATTTTAATAAACGACCTTGAGAAATCATCCATGCTTTAATAAGCTCAAGGTTAAACTCCTGTAATGCACTTTATGTCAGCGTCTCTCATTCGACTTCAACTTGTGCAAAACGCTGCTGCTCGTCTTTTAACCGACACCAGCAAACCTGTGCACATCTCTCCTGTTCTTAACTTCCTTCATCGGCTTCCTGTCCTTTATAGAATTGATTTTAAACTTTTAATATTTGTCTTTAAAGCTCTTAACGGCCTCGCCCCTTCATATTTATCTGAGCTTTTAACTGTCTGCAATCCTGGTAGAGCTCTGAGGTCTAAAGATGCCCAGGTCAAAATACAAACTCTGGGGTGACCGAGTCTTTTCCGTCGCCGCCCTCAGACTCTGGAATCAGCTCCCCGTCGAGATGCGTCTTGTTTCTGACCTGAGCCTTTTTAAATCCAGGATAAAAACCCACTTATTTATTTATATTTATATTCAGGATGGCTTTTAACACCCAGTAATATGACGACACTTTTATCTGATTCCATTTTTTTGTATTTTATTGTTTTTATTTAGTTTGTTTTTACTTATTGTTCTTTTTATTTATTACCTGCTGTAAAGCACTGTGGTACACTGAAAGGACTGTTGTTAAGGGCTGTATGAATAAAGAACATTTACATTTACAAAGTACATTTCAACAATTAATCCATTACTCATTATTTACTGTTTTAAGTCATTTTTTAAGAAAATATGTCCAAATTTTCTGATTTCAGCTTCTCAGATCTCAATATTTTCTGGTTTCTTTAGTAAACTGAATATATTCGGATTGTTTTTGACATTTTTTAACCATTTTACAGACCAAACGACTGAAACGGTTAATGGACACTTTGATTGGCTTCAGGGACAGATTTATGTGGAGGTTTCGTTACGTAGCAGACATAACTTAAGCAGGTTATGTAAATTTAATAACGAGGTCAGTGTTTGACACAAACAGTTTGCGTTGGTTAGATTCAGACTGTAGGTTTCATTACGTACGCGACACAGACTGAGTCTCCTGGGTGAAAGTCTTTAAAAGTTGAGGTGGAACAAGTCTGATAATATTCAAACCAAAGACGTCTTTAGACTTCATCTCTGCGTCGCTGCGCTCGCTGTGTTTTTTTGTGACAGTAACAGACGCTGCTGGAAGGTTTAAAACCCATGAAGAGCTCCTGTAGCTCGGGTTCTGACCCGTGCAGATAATACTGGAACTGTTTCAGAGCTGCATGAACATCTCTCCCTGATGGAAAGAAGATCAGTGAGACTTTTTATGACACACAGTTATTTTGCTTTTCCATAAGTTGATCCTTGGCTTAGTGACAGGAGACGGGATCTGTGAATGAGTCTTATTTGTGTTTGTGTTATTTGTGGGTCTTCTAAGGACGCAGGAACCTGCTCGTGGACGTCCAGGAGCCTGCAGCATGGACGCACACCTCAGTTAATCCAACACCGAGGACACGAGGCAGCTGTGTTTGTGTCTCACAGACTGGACTCTGTTAAATCTTAATGAAATCAAAGCACGTCTCTTTAAATTCCTCTAAAACCTCTGTGTATGTTTGAATCTGATTAACCAGCGGCCGTGTCCGCTCGCTCTGCTGCTGGATTCAAATCAAATCAATGCAATAATTCAGTTTGGCCCATTTTCCTCTTTACATCTGTAAAAGCTACGTAGCATAGCATCAGCCGGGTCTCTAATGAGGAGCGGACAGGATGTCAGAGTCTGATGGGCTGAAGGACTGAAGGGAGGTTTTGTGTTGGATGGATGCAGCTGACGGCTCCATTATACAACAACACAGTTCATAAATACATACTGAAAATATCTGACATTCCCCAACACAGCAGCTCCACAGCTGGAATGTGACTGGAATCTGTCCTTCCTCCATAAGTCCCCACGGTCGACCGCAGAAATAAACATGTTTACAGCCTGGTACAAAAAACAGTTTTGGTCTCTGTAGCTAATTTCCCCGTTCATGACAACTGTACTGAGGGTGAATTTATATACAACTCACCTGTTCACATTATATTAAGGCTTAAAGTTATGCAGGATTAAGAGCATGGACGCTTTGATTGACAGGTGGGTGTTACAGAGACTACGTCCACGCTGCCGGTTCGGAGGTTCTGTTGCCGTGTTCACTGTTAGACTGGACACTGCCGGTTCAGAGGTTCTGTTGCCGTGTTCACTGTTAGACTGGACACTGCCGGTTCAGAGGTTCTGTCGCCGTGTTCACTGTTAGACTGGACACTGCCGGTTCAGAGGTTCTGTCGCCGTGTTCACTGTTAGACTGGACACTGCCGGTTCAGAGGTTCTGTCGCCGTGTTCACTGTTAGACTGGACACTGCCGGTTCAGAGGTTCTGTTACTGTGTTCACTGTTAGACTGGACACTGCCAGTTCAGAGGTTCTGTCTCTGGGTTCACTGTTAGACTGGACACTGCCGGTTCAGAGGTTCTGTTGCCGTGTTCACTGTTAGACTGGACACTGCCGGTTCGGAGGTTCTGTCGCCGTGTTCACTGTTAGACTGGACACTGTTGGTTCAGAGGTTCTGTCTCTGTGTTCACTGTTAGACTGGACACGGTTGGTTCAGAGGTTCTGTCGCCGTGTTCACTGTTAGACTGGACACTGTTGGTTTAGAGGTTCTGTCTCTGTGTTCACTGTTAGACTGGACACTGCCGGTTTAGAGGTTCTGCTGCTGTGTTCACTGTTAGACTGGACACTGCCGGTTCAGAGGTTCTGTCGCTGTGTTCACTGTTAGACTGGACACTGCTGGTTCAGAGGTTCTGTTGCTGTGTTCGCTGTTAGACTGGACACTGCTGGTTCAGAGGTTCTGTCGCTGTGTTCGCTGTTAGACTGGACACTGTTGGTTCAGAGGTTCTGTTGCTGTGTTCACTGTTAGACTGGACACTGCTGGTTCAGAGGTTCTGTCGCTGTGTTCACTGTTAGACTGGACACTGCCGGTTCAGAGGTTCTGTCGCTGTGTTCACTGTTAGACTGGACACTGCTGGTTTCACCCTCCTGATCTACAGGCTCAGTTTCACGGGTCAGAGAGTGGAAGTGGATTCACAGCGAGCTGTTGGAGGAAGAGCTGCAGACGACACGTCATCAAGGTAAACAACTTTCTCTTCTGTTTCTGGGCCACATGAGATCCCATCAGCTCTGCAGCTAATTAAAAAACTGTTTGTTGTCTCTAATAATGGATGATTTATCTCAGGAGGTCTGTCCTTAAATTTGCAGACAGATAATTATTTTTAAACAAATCCTGGAGTTTCTCCCCATCGTTCGACCGTGGGGTTAAAAGTCCACTCAGATTCCTCCGCTAATGTGAAATTATTTGCCCCCTAACTGGATTTAAAGCGTTTTCTCGGCTGTGGCAAACAATCACATCGATTCATGTGCACGCCGTCCTCCTGCCCTCACTGAAGAACACGCCTTGTCCGTCCAAACACACGCCGTCTTTATGTGGACAAGATTTAAAATCCAGCGAGTCGAAGCCGAACATGCAGCGAGACACTCGTAGAAAACATCTGTGTTTAACTCGACTCGAACATCCTGAAACTTGTTTCAATCAGTTAAAAACTAAAAAAAATCAGAATCTAGAGATCAGTTTTTATAATTTATCACAGAAAGTTTGGAGGGAGGGTTTATTTTAATGAGCAGATATAATCGTCTTTATTACAGCTGCAGGCCGCCAAACAGATGGAGTGCTTTCATTAATAAACATATATATAGATATAAGAAATACAAAGACTGCTTGAAGAAAGAAAAGTCAGTCAGCCGTGCTCATAAATTGAGAAACCCCTGGCAGAACAGATGTGTGCCTTTCTATACAGAAAACTATTTTTTTACTCTTCCAGGTCCTGTAAGTTTTGGGTCATCTTGCATGAACTGCACAAAGTGTCCCATGATGAGACTGAGGTCAGGAGACTGTGATGGTCACTCCACAGCGCTGACTTGTGTTTAGGATCCATCGGTTTGGACTAAACCTCCTGAGCTGCTGTAGAGATCCACCCCCATGCTGCACAGCAGGGATGGTGAGAACAAAATTCACCTTATAGGGTTTTATTCCGATAAAGTTCTTGTACAGTTTATTTTGTGGATATTTAAACATTTTTATTAAAGTAGGAACTGTCAGCGGCCGACTCGATGTCAAAGACAGTGCTGAGGTTATTTACAGCGGAAACAAACAGATTTGTGAACGGAGTTTGGTGTGACTCCATCCTCTCCTGATGAGCTCGAATCCCAGAAACTAAGACCAGAGATGATCACAAACACATGATGATGCACACCTGAATCTGTAGATCATGCATGCACATGCTCACACACTAAGATCTACACACCTCCTACTGACAGACAATGAAGGATGTCCCATTATGTACTTGATGCACGCACACACACACACACTAATCCCCGCTTAGTGTATCAGCAGCGTCACTGTTCGCAGTGACTCTGCGTTCTTCAGACACGTGCACGCGACACGCGAGTCCCAGCATGCAAATCTGCTGTAATACACAATGCAACACTTTCTATACACACACACACACACACACACACACACACACACACCTGTAGTTACCTGCAGAAGCCACACTGAATGAAAAAGTAAAGGGTAGATCCACTTCATGTTAAACTTTATAAAGAAGCAGAGTTACGCTGTAAACTGGAAAGTTCAAACAGGAAATAACAAAATAAAACCAGTAAAAACTGGAACAAATAGACAGACAGCAATAAAGAGACATTAGAGGATAAAGAGCAAAGAGGTGGTTCGACTCAGGACCAGCAGGGACGTGACTGACGTCAGGGGACATTTTATCCAGAGTGACTCACAAAAAAGGGAAATAATGACGAGGACGAGTGAGTCCGGGGACAGATGTGGAGGTGGATTCATTTCTCAGATGGAGGTCCTCTCTGCAGAGCTGCAGGTCTTCAGGAGGTCTGTGAAGGTAAAGAGGGACGCCCCTGATCTGTAGGAGCTGGTAGGACTGACCCGGTCCGGTTTTTGCCTCGGACCAAGCATAGTTATAATGATTGATTCTGTCAATGGAGTGTGGTGGCTTTGAGATTTCAATAGCTGGTTCAGGTTTAACAAAAAGAACGTCCTCTTTAACGTAGAGATCTCTCTGCAGACTTTCAGTGGAGGTTACAGTCCCTGACCGAACCCTAACCCACAAACCGTGGTCCTCGTGAAAAATACCAAAGTTAACATTTAAAACTGGGGAGGAGTTTAGAAGGATCGACATAAACACACTACAAACATTTCATACAGTTCATTTTATTTTGAAATTTTCAAACGTGTACAAAAGCAAAATTTAACTGGATGAAATATCAGTTTTTGAAATATTAAACAAAAAAATTCAACAAAAAAAAAAACGGAAATGTTTTCAATGGCAGTTTGACTGACCGAGTTCCCTTTTTTAATTATTCTGTCAAACCTCTTAAAGTCTTAAAACGTTCGACTTCATCGTCATCATCATGAACTCTTTAGGGAACCTGGACTGACGTCTTCCCCTGAGAAACTCAGACGTTTCATCACGTCACAGCTCCAGATAAACTCGTCCAAAGTTCATTAGACTGATTTCTAAACCAAAGCCGGCGGATAGAAGAAACAGCTGCGACATGATGTTAACGTTATCTGAAACTTCTGATATTAATAAACCATTTTACATCAGATTACTGACACAGCAACACAACAAACTGATTACACACTTCCCATTCACTTACCGGACTGTTTTTTATGTTTGAGCCTCTTCATATATAATAAATATCAGATAAAAGCATCAGTTTTAAAGCTTGTATCGTTCTTTGTGTTTTGACTGACTGACGTGTGCGAACACACCCGAAAATCGACCAAACAGATAATTCATCATGCTTTTATTTTGGTGAGAGTGAAATGATTGAATGCATCAGCACTCGCCGACAGACGGACGGCGTGCCGACAGGTCGTCTCTCTGCAGCAGGTTTGATAGAAAAGCTGCCTACGTTCTATGGATTACGTTTGTGTGATTTAACAGGCTGAATCATAAAAAAAAACAGATCGGTACCGTTAATATACGACTTGTTACAAAATATGAATTATTAATACAAGTACTATCACGGTAGAATAAGGCAGTTAATAATTGATATTAAGTACAAAATACTTCATAATTTTGACATGAATGGCAAAATATAAAAGTCATTTAAAGGAAAGTATAAAGCGCTAGCATTACATTCACATCGACAGTTTAATCAATATCAGCAAACCTGCACTTTAAACCGTGACTGTAGGAAACGCTTCAACATCTCCGGACACGCAACGTTTGGATGTATTTAATGTTAGAAGAGATAACGGTAACGTGATGACTTTCACTCAGGATGCTGCTGCTCATGTCCCGCGTTAAACTCAAGGTCAGCATTGACGTTACGTGATGTTAAGTCACGTGATGTTATGTCACATTAAGTCATGTGATGTTATGTGATGTTAAGTCACATGATGTTATGTCATGTTACGTTACGTGATGTTATGTCACGGGATGTTACGTTATGTTAAGTCACGTGATGTTAGTTATGTTAAGTCACGTGATGTTATGTCATGTTACGTTACGTGATGTTAAGTCACGGGATGTTACGTTATGTTGAGTCACGTGATGTTAGTTATGTTGAGTCACGTGATGTTATGTGATGTTAAGTCACGTGATGTTAAGTCACGTGATGTTATGTCATGTTATGTGACGTGATGTTAAGTCACATGATGTTGCGTGATGTTACGTTATGTTAAGTTACGTGATGTTAAGTCACATGATGTTGCGTGATGTTACGTTATGTTAAGTTACGTGATGTTAAGTCACGTGATGTTACCTCATGTTAAGTTACATTATGTTAAGTCACGTGATGTTACCTCATGTTAAGTTACGTGATGTTAAGTCACGTGATGTTATGTCATGTCATGTAGCATCGCGTGACGTCACGTCACGTGATGCTTATGTTGTGTTAAGCTATATCACATCACGTTACGTTAGGTGACATTACTTAAGTATTGTGCTTAAACCAAACTGCGACCGTCAAAACAAAATAAACTGTGGAAGTTGTTGTTGCACATTAATTCTTGCTAATGTGGATCCACCAAAGACGATATATGGGTTCCTACAGTGACCCGGGCTTTGAAATAAACAGCAATAACATACAATCTATACAGGCAGGTATAAGTGACAGACCAAAAATCCCAAACATACATAAAGAAAACACAACATACGTTCTGCTACAGGTACAAATTATTTTAAGGCAGCTCCTAGTAGAAGATAAAAAATCTAAAATAAATGGACGGAATAATTCATGATTATAAGAAAACAACTGAACTCAGAATGAAACCCAGAATCGAAGCGGACAAGATACTTTCATTAGTCAAACAACGTGATCAGTAACTCGAGGTTTGGTCCCTCGACAGAACGAGCAGTTATCCAGCTGTCAGGACATATCGGCGGTTCGTAATCAGGAGCCACAGAGCAAACAAGAAAGCAAACTCTGACACCGATGACGAAAAGTTTCTGTCTGCCATCAGTCACAATCATCAACGTCTTTAATATTTTAGGTAGTTTGTTTATCTAGTGATCATTCCTTGCTCTGAGGTTTGGATCCAATAACAGTGTGGAGCTGTGCACAGACCTATAAATGTCAGATATACTCTGGATCTCACATTCACTGAGTCATTTAGTCTGTTTTTGGACCAGAACAAGGTCAGTGGAAAGTTATTTGTTGTTTAACGACTATTGTCAGTGTCAAGGAAGAAGTTTCATTCTCAAGCCTTAATCGGATTTCAGCTGTTCCCAAGACAAAGCGAGGGTTTGTTTCTTGTTCTGTGTTAAAGGGACAGTTTGTGTTAGTGGAAGTGGTTGCTGGTACTGCTGTGGTACCTAAAAACTTCAATATCAGTCCAAGTGCATGCTACATTTCTATTTTAACTGTGTGGCGTTGCCTTCAGACAGCCCTCTCTCCAAACTTCATCGACTAAATCATTTGCAGGACATGGGGCTTGTTGGTCCATCATCAGTTTGTGTTACTTTGGTTTAAACATGGACTTCCTGTTTCTGGTCACTTCCCGTCGGAAAACAAAACAAATCTTAGAAATATAGCTACATGTGCCGGCCGCTGTCTACTGTAGCTCATACAACCCAAATTCAAATAACTACAGCTGACTGACCTTTAATCTGTGCGAACAGCAAAGACGACTGCTGCAACTGTCCCACAACAAGTTAAAGATGAGAAATTAAATGTTTCTGATTCTTCTACAGGAGGAGAACAAAGCAGGAGTGCTGTTTGACACTCAGTGCTGCCCCCGAATCCACGTCTAATTATCCTGATTCGCCCTCCTGCGGCTTTCTGTCAGATCTTTGCTATTCGAGCCGGACTCGGGGGTTAATTGAAATGAGCACATAAACTTGACATTACACGACGAGTTTCAGACCTCCGCTCTGCAGAGCCTGAGAAAGGTGCTTCGTCCACCTGCTCTCCACCAGAGTCTCTGGGCGGTCTTCATGTGGGCGGGGGTCCGTTGACGTATCTCAGCGTCAGGTGAAAGCCACGAGGCATCCGGCCGCTGCGGTGACACGGCGGCTCCAGGGCGACCCAGATCAGACAGGCCAGTAGAACCAGAGCTGCAGCCAGAAGGAGGTAGAGGAGGGCTGGGGAGAGCAGGGAGGAAGGAGTCCTGCTGCTGGAGGTCACACTGTGGAGGAGGAAGAGGAGGAGGTGTCAGTGAACTCCAAACTCTGGAAGAGCTAAGGCGATCCAGCTCGTCAGAAGAAGCCAGTAAATCTACATTTGGGCAACTGAACGTCGAGTCAACACCTCGAACCGGTTGTTGTGTTCGTCCAACCGATCCTGAGCAATGTTTGCTTGCTGAAAGAGGCCACGCTGTTTCTTTAACAGGTCCCAGTGTGCATGGATGAACCAGTTTTAATCGGTACTGACCACTGCAGACCCGGAAACCCAACAAGAGCCGCAGGTCTGCAGACTTTCCTGCTTCTGCGTCCACTCTGAGGACAAAGCTGAATAAATCCAAACACTGAGCGGTGTCAAGATGATCCTTATTCACTCAGTCTGTGCTCGTAGTCATGGCTGAGTCAAATTAAAGCTCTCTGAACTTTAAAGTAACATTTGCATGAGCTGAAAACTTTAATAAGGAACGCAGCACAGACACAACCTCTGATTCATCTTAGACGTTTTTTAAACCACTTACAGCCGAGACACTCTGCAAATCCTCCCTGACTTTCACATTCATTTTAAAAAGTAATATCCCTGCATGGTGATTCTTGCAGAGCTCCGGCTCTTTGAGTTGTTTTGCTGTTTGCAGCTGGAAAATAACCCTTTTATTATGTTTTTCTTTCTTTGTATTTTATAGTATTTCTGAAGCCGCGTTGGGTTGATGTGACCCGACAATCACAGCTTTGAATCAGAAATAGAAAATAAGTGGAAGCTGTGCAGGGGAACACTTCGTCTTTCAGCAGGTGGTGACCACCGACGAGCAACACCGGCTTTCAGTTTACCTGGAAAACATTTTCAAATTCAAGCTTTATTGTTCCCAAACTGGCTGATTCTTGTAGACTTCTAAAACACTTTGAGCCGATATACATGAATAAATATATCCAGGACTATCCATCTATCCTGAATTTAAGTCCTTGCAGCGCAGAGAAACAGCATTAAGTCCTTCATTAAAATAAAAATGTTAATCCTTTATTTTATGGGCCTGTAATTTCAAAATAACTCTCAGCTTTCTGGAAATAATTATGTAATTTGGTTACAGGGAAACTAGCTGTTGACTTTTGGGGGTGATCTCCTCACAAATGACTCCAACACTCGCAGAAAATGTAATTAAAGAGCAAACTCGATGAATTAAACATGAGAAATGTAAATAATTCAAACATCTGGAGGTTGAAGGAGGTGAATGAGTGTTCAGGGATAAAATCCTGATCCCTGCAAACAAACTGTACTTTGTTCTTTTAAGTGACTTTGATTTTAAAACTAAGACTCAAGTTCATTTATTCCTGCTTGATACAGTCTGAGTGATTCTACGGACATCTACGGTCAAACCCGGCAAGAAAAACACCTCAGTAGGCTGCTGTGTTCACTGTTAGACTGGACACTGCCGGTTCAGAGGTTCTGTCGCCGTGTTCACTGTTAGACTGGACACTGCCGGTTCAGAGGTTCTGTCGCCGTGTTCACTGTTAGACTGGACACTGCCGGTTCAGAGGTTCTGTCGCCGTGTTCACTGTTAGACTGGACACTGCCGGTTCAGAGGTTCTGTCGCCGTGTTCACTGTTAGACTGGACACTGCCGGTTCAGAGGTGCTGTCGCTGTGTTCACTGTTAGACTGGACACTGCCGGTTCTGAGGTTCTGTTGCTGTGTTCACTGTTAGACTGGACACTGCAGGTTCTGAGGTTCTGTTGCTGTGTTCACTGTTAGACTGGACACTGCCGGTTCAGAGGTTCTGTCGCTGTGTTCACTGTTAGACTGGACACTGCCGGTTCAGAGGTGCTGTCGCTGTGTTCACTGTTAGACTGGACACTGCCGGTTCTGAGGTTCTGTTGCTGTGTTCACTGTTAGACTGGACACTGCAGGTTCTGAGGTTCTGTCGCTGTGTTCACTGTTAGACCGGACACTGCCGGTTCAGAGGTTCTGTCGCTGTGTTCACTGTTAGACTGGACACTGCCGGTTCAGAGGTTCTGTCGCCGTGTTCACTGTTAGACTGGACACTGCCGGTTCAGAGGTTCTGTCGCTGTGTTCACTGTTAGACTGGACACTGCCGGTTCTGAGGTTCTGTTGCTGTGTTCACTGTTAGACTGGACACTGTTGGTTCAGAGGTTCTGTCGCCGTGTTCACTGTTAGACCGGACACTGCCGGTTCAGAGGTTCTGTCGCTGTGTTCACTGTTAGACTGGACACTGCCGGTTCAGAGGTTCTGTTACTGTGTTCACTATTAGACTGGACACTGCCGGTTCTGACGTTGTGTTCGGTCCGGGGTCCAGACATAAAGACCATAGTTCTGCTCATGTCTGTGGTGTCTGTGGTTTCTCACCTCTGTTCAGAGAGAAGACACTCAGCTTCTTCCCAGCAGGACTGCTCCTCTTCCTCCTGAGAACACAGAGCTTCTGTTAATCCAGCTGGTTTATTTAAACTTTCAGAAAATATTTTCCTACACAGTCACAAAGTTCATTTGAGGCACCACTGAGACTTCCTCTTGTTACTACTGCTGCTTATTTAGAAGGTGACAACAAGCTGCCACCAAAAACAGCAACACCATCAACTCACCTGAAGGTTTGATCGATACTGGTGCTTCATCCAATCGGACAGGGGTTTTACGTCATGTGATGGTGCAGGGGAGGGGGCAGGAAAAGGCTGTTGTGTGTCGTCATGGTGACGTTGGCTGTTGGATGTATCCATGTAGCTTCCTTCCAGATGAAGCTGAAACACAGGGCGGAGATAAATATGACGAGGTTTACAGGTGCTCAGCAGCTTGTATGGACATAACGGCAGAGGAGAAGAGAGCGAAGAGGACACTGACGACAAGGAGAGACACCGACATCTTGTTTGTGTGGTTTCATCTGAATCCGCCTTGTAACAATCTCTTTAAAGTCTAGCACCACATCCACACATGCACTGTGTGGAGCAGCCACGTGCACGAACACGAGGAGTCTGATGCGTCTGCAAAGGTTCGACTTTAATCTTGAAACGTCGAGTTTGTTCTCGACTTCTGGAAATGAAAAACCAAAAAGAAAAATAACCTTCCTGCTCTGATTCATGTTTCTGTTTTCACTAATACTCTGCAGCCCGAACAGAACCAGGAGGGTTACAGGTAAAAATGTAGAAGAGGTGGTGTCACACGTCTTCTGACACTGTCCATCTTAATACAAAGCTCAATGATCACACACATTAATAAGAGTTTGAATATTGTTTTGAGATGAACGTCAGTAAATCTGCACCTATCCTGCAGGTCTACAGCTGTTACTGCAGGGACCTGATTTTTTCAAAATGAAACATTCCTCATTTAAAACCTGACGGAGCGACTGTGAAGGGCAGAGTGAGTCACGTTCAACAGAGTCAGTGTTTGTGCACAAAAACATCGATTACACTCTCAGCTGGTCTCTAATGAACCTCCGTCCACACACACGTTCAAACAAACTCACATATTGCGTAGAAAAATCGCTGTAATTACACACACATCTGATCTGACCCTGAAAAACTCATCTGCAGACCTCAGACGGAGGAAAAACAGAGATGAAGGGACGGAGGAAGTCTGCGTGTTTCTCTCTGTTTTTATGGCGACAGTTAAAGTGCAGCCCAGACTCGATGCATAAATCAAGACTTTATGGATTCATTCGGCGGCCCGAGGAGCGGCGGACGAGACGGAGGAAGAGGAGAATAAATAGAATCTCTCGCCGGTAATGAGAGAGGGGCGGGAAAATGAAGTCTGATGGAGGAGAGAAGAACGTGAAGGTGGAGGAGAGAAAACAGAGGACGCTTACTCAGGAATCCATCCTTAAAAAAAATAAACGCTGATGATTATCGATGTTGATGGAGATTCTGCTGAGAGGAGACGAGGACCGACCTTGTGGGGACACCAACCTGTTTCTTTACCTACACCTCCGGGGACAAACGTCTGGATGTGAAACGTGTTGCTGAATGAAACTACGTCACATATGTTGCAAATAAACTAGTTTGAGGTCAGAAGTTACTGCAGAGTCAAATTAATTCATGTGATGCCATGTGCTGCATGTTAATGTTGAACTCTCTCTGCAGGAAAACAAGCTCAGCAAAATAAAAATCCTGCAAAACAATAAGTCTGGTTATATTTTATATTTTTGTTATTGTCAACAAATCTCCTGCAGAGAGCAGCGTCGTGCTTCCTGCCTGTGGCTCCAGCCGAAGTCGTAAAAATATCTCAAAATATAGTTTTAAAAAAGGAAAACACGGTTCATGTGTTGGGCGACTATTTTCAGCCGTGGATTCATCCACACGCTCGTGAGTCTTCATGGAGCTCCATGAATCCACAGAAGATGATGCATCAGGTCTGAATACACAGACCTGTTAGAAGATGCAGTCACTGTGACATACAGCATTATTGAAATATCATTTTTCACTCCGGAGCAAAGGTTGGGTGGTTTTCTTGTGACCTGATGTGTCCGAGATCTGGAACAAATATTTTGGATGTTGCTGTGCGCGGCGTTTTAAACCAGGGCAGAAGAAGCCCTGCAGGTGTTAAATTATGGGTCACCCTCAAGTCTAAAACCAGATTCTACTGAGTGGATTTTTTCCACGTGCGCTGACGTCTCACCTTTACCTGCCCGTCCGTCTGCACCGCTTTGGAACAGGAAGTCCTCCTCTCTAGAGGGGCGGGGCTCTGGACTCCGAGCCACGCCCTCACACGCCCGCCGTCGAAGCTGACTGGCTCGCCGTCTTCTCTGTCAGGAGTCGAGGTCGTCCACTGGTCTCCATTCAGCCGAGTCCCTCCCCCATTCGTCTCTGCAGGTGAGAAGACAGCGGGGTGGGCGTGGTCGAACCATCCTGACAGTCTCTGCACAGGAAACAGAGAATCACATTTTACTCATAACATCAGTGTCGTTTGACATGTGCTGCCAAAACCTGCAGCATCCACTGATGCTTCATTATGTGAGCTCAGAGATGTGGGTACAGTCCCAGTGTGTGGCCTATAGAGTAAATGCATCAGAAACTTCCAGTTTACCCTCCACTCAAATTAAAGCTGCAAGCACCAATGGTCGGGCACATGTGCACATGTCGAAATGTGCATAGCATTGGTCTTAATAACCACAAAAAGTTTCAGACAGCTCTGAGAAGGTGCGTCCTGCCGATTTCTTCTTTGAATGATTTTTATGGATCGCCACGCCCACACAGTTTCCTCAAAATTCATAATTTTGATAACTTTTACTCGGGAAGTCTATGTGAACACATCGACAGAGTTTGACGTGAATTGGATGAAATCCCTGGGAGGAGTTCGTTCAAACATGACCTCTGGAAATGACCCAAAAACACGAAAAGTCCAACTTTGGCAAAAATTGGACGCCGTACGCTTCACTGTAGCCCGGGGCACCAAGAGACTTTTTTGTGTGACTGGGCATGTTACATGCTCCCTCCAAATTTCGTACACGTGGATGAAACCGTGGCGCGGGGCACCGCCAAAAACACACATCTAGGTGGCGCTGTCGAGCCATAGGCGTACGTCAATGTGCGAGACCCCCGAAATACGTAATTTCACACCCGACTTCGGGGGGTAGGCAAATTTTCGTGAGTTTTCGAGGATACGGGCCGTCGAAGATGCGATTTATTTTTTAAACATTGTTAAACGTTAGAAATCCAATAGGGCCTCGTGTCAGCGTGCCGTGCTCGGGCCCTGATAACTGAATCGTGAGACTTTCAAAATATTATGAAAATTTGAAATTGAATGGATCCAGAAGCTGACAGGAAACTCTCTTTGTGGTTCAGCGTGCGTCACGTGACAGAGAACGTTACCGTCACTACAAGCGTCGTCTTCCTGAAGCTTGATCCAGCGAATCACAACTGCAATTTGTCTGAGTCTGATGAAGCATGTACAAATATACAGAGCAGAGAAACATTTTGTTTGTTTGAATCAGTTTGAGTTGTTTGGTGCAGGTTGATTTCAAACCACTGAGAGTCTCTGCAGACTTCGTGCAGAGAAGGACACAGTGATATAGAAGTGCACATAATGTATAATAATAATAATAATAATAATCTGCTGTTGAAATAAATGACAGAAACAGGAAAGTCCTCTGAGCTGCACTCAGGATTCAGGCAGCGTACGAGCACCCGGAGACGAGGTCACGCGCTCGCAGATTTAATGAAGTACGACTACATCGAGTCCTCCGGGCAGACAGCGCCGGGCCGAGCCGAGCCGAGCCGAGCCGAGCCGAGCCTGCAGGGAGGGCGTGCTGACATCACGCCTGTACCGGTCAGATAATAAACAAGCGGCACACACTCTCTGTGTGTTTGTGGGGATGCTGCAGCTGTGATCAGTGTCTCCTGTTGAGTTCACCCACAGTGCACACACTGAGAGAGAGGAGAGGACACTGCAGTCACTGCTCGTCCGTCCTCGTCTGTTTAACGCTCCCGTTTCTCCACTCCAGCGCCCCGCCAAAATAAAGTTAAAAAAAGAAACTCGACAACACGTACAGGTGCCACATCCTGCTGCAGGTGTCATCAATAAATCAGCAGAAGAAGAAGAGGTGAAGTGTTGGAACCGGCTCATAAAACACACACACACACACACACACACAGTGATGGAGGACATTTTTAAATAGCTGGTGCTATCTGCTATCTCACACACACACACACACACACACACACACACACACACACACACACACACACACACACACACACACACACAGGCAGAAAAAGCCTTCGGGCCGTGAAGCATCTGGGTCAGAGCAGAACAACAGAACAGATTCAGGTCTGATCTGCTGGAGTAAAATGAAAGTCCTCGTACGTGTGGAGTGATGATGATGATGATGATGATGATGATGATGATGATGTTAAAGGTTTTTCCTCACTCTCTCCGAGGGTCTAAGCACAGAGGGAGTCACTCCCTGTACAGATTGTAAAGCCTCAGAGGAAAATGGACTTTGTGACTTTGGGCTGTACAAATAAAATCTGATCTGATTTGATATATTATGACACTGTGGAGGAGGGAAACTTTTATTTTGAAGGATGCAGGTTCCCAGAAAGTGACTGCACGTGATGATGATTTAAGAAGCTGCGGACACTTTGATTGACAGGTGTCCATCATGTGAACAGAACTCACCTGATCCGCTTCCTGGCTGATGTCAGACTGAGAGCCGAGCGAGCTCAGGTAGCTCCGCCTCTTCAGACCGTCCCTGTGACACAGACCTGCACACACACACACACACACACAGACACACACACACACACACACACACACACACACACACACACACACACCTTTAATGTTGATCTGGAGGTAGAGATAAACGTGGACCGGGTGTGTTTGTTTTTTATGTGGAGCCGACTCAGCAGAATTCAAAAACAGCGAGTGGAGACTCAGTCTGGTTTAATGTCGCGCTGAGAGCCGGGTGGTGTTAACTACCTGTGCTGGCACTGAAATACGACGAGTCTGCGTCGTCGCGGGAAACAGAACGCCCGATATCGACTGAGGGGTCCCACTCCAGCCCCAGGTGCTCATGGGTAGGCGAGGACGGAGAGGGAGGAGGAGGAGGGAGGCGAACAGGTGAGGGAAGGTCTGAAGGTGAGGAGGGAGGGATGATGTCACACGTTCATGATCAATCTGATATCTGTGATTACAAGTTTAACATGTTGGTTTACCGTCAGCATGGTCGGACACTGCAGGGACGTCCAGGTTGGCTCTATCAAGCGCTCCCTCGTCCTCTAACAGACTCTCTGACGGACAGCCGGAGTCTGTGGCCAAGATCCAGTCGTCCTCAAACACCTGAGAGACGAGGAACCAGGTGATGGAGGTGCACGGACATGCGGTGTGTGTGTGTGTGTGTGTGTGTGTGTGTGTGTACCAGTCGCATGCTCAGCAGCCGGGTGTGTGTCCGTGCGATGTTGTTGTAGACGAGGCTGCAGTGGCGCAGCAGCTCCAGCAGGCGGCTCTCCAGGTGCTGCGCGTCGCTCGGCTGGCTGCGTTGGATCAAGTCCTCGCCGCGACGCAGCAGCGCGTTCACGCGGCCCGAGTTCACACACACACACTGCTGGAAAGACTGCACGCACACACACACACACACACACATATAAATGTAAACACACACAGGAAGTCCTCTCAGCTTCGTCCTGTAACACTCACCTGGAGACGTCTCAGCTTCTCGCAGGTGTTTCCTGTCAGGTGATCCACCTCAGTCAGACGGACGTCCAGGTCAGCCAACCAGACAGCGAGCTCCTCCCTCTCCGCCTCAAACCCCTCCCACTCTGAGACAAACAGCTGAGAGACAAAGGTGCGTCGGGTTTAGTGCCATCTAGTGGCGTAGCTGCTGCGTTGCAACCCCCTCGCCTCGCTCCAGTTTGGAACTCTGACCTTCAGTCGTCCGGTGATGGTTTCCAGTTTGGCGTTCACGTCGTCCCATCGTTGCCCGCACTCCCTCGCCGACGCCAGCAGCCGAGCCTTCATGGCGCCCTGAAACAGCCGAGTCAGCATCCGGTTCCTCCGGGTCAGGCTGTCCAACTGGACGAGGCGAGATCCGGCCTCGCACCGCAACCTCTGACCCAACAAATACAGACGAACAAACAACTTTCAGGGGACTTCGTTACCCATAAATCCTTTCAAAGAGAATGTTTGCCATCCGTTTAAAAACCTCAGTTATGAACCGAAAATGTTTCATTTGTCTGTTTTTCACCAATAAAGAATGTTTTAATGTCGTCAGTGAGCTTTGTGTTTGATCCCATGTTGCTTTGACGCCACCAACAAACTGAAAATACCAAAAAAATACCACACGGGTCTGAACCTATTTGCTGCTGGACTCGCCCCTGAAATAAAACTGCATGCAGAACATTTCAACGTCAGTCAGTGTGTCAGCTCACACAGTCTCCGGATCGACGCCGGAGCACGGAGCATAAACTCAGCACAGAGCAGACCGTGAGGGGAAGGAAATCAGCTACAAAATACAAAATAAAACCCCGGTTTAATTTCAAAATAAAATACTCCGTGTTCACCACGGATCGAGTTTCATTTCAGGAACACGTCATAATGGGCGGGGCCGACCTGAAGTCAACAGGTGAGGGGTTTCCAGGTGTAATCATTGATGACTCCTCACATTCTTTTTATAAGGACACCAGAAAAAAGATGCGGCGTGGGATGTCATCGCAGGAGTCAGAGAGACTGCAGCCGGAAATATCGCACGATTATACGTGAATTCGAGCTCTCGCAAATTCACGTATAGTCGCGTGATAATCCGGCAAACGGATTATGTGTGAGTTGGCGGACGGCGGAGTACACCGTCGTTCCGGGCAGAACCGTTCCTGAGCCGTTCCGCATGCTGGGTATTTTCGAGGGGTAAGAGCTTTGGGGGTTTCGGGGCCTTGCTCGAGGGCACCTCGGCAGTGCCACAATTTACTAAAATAAACAATTCATGAGTTCACTCAATTTGGAGCTTCACTCGACTTTGAATCCGATTCAAGACTTTGGTTCTTGCCTCAGGCCCGTCCTCCATCCGGGACCCGGTCAAACCTAAAGTCCAACCAACTGGCCACTCTCTCACTACGCTTGGATGATACCAAGACGTTTGAAAGCTTATTTTAAATAAATGTATGATGAATTTCTGCATCACGCTCTCGTCATTGAAACGTTTCCAGCAGAGCGTGAAGCTTCTTTGAAGAAATCTGGATCATTCGTCTCAGATAAAGATTTCGTGCTTGTTGCAACTTTAATTTGGACAAACGAGTCGGATCTGCAGCTTCAGAGGCGACAGACGCGGCCGCCTGCTCAAACTTTGTGACTTAAGGCGGTAAGACGACACATAAATACCTACAGCCTGTTCAGCTTTACGGCTGCTGCTGAGTGATGTTTACGCTCTACCTGGATCAGGTCTTTAACCTGCACCTGAACTCCAGCCCGGCTTTGATCCAACCCCCCGTGAGCGGCTCACACGTGCAGACTTTACAGCCACGCACATAAACACATTCTGACGATGATGTAAAGACGGAGCAGACTTAATGACAAAGATAAATCAGGTGTGTTTCATTTCTCCGCACCTCGAACTTCCTCTGCTCTTCCTTGGCGACGACGTAGGTAACGTGGGCGGGGTTAGAGGAGCTGACAGCCTGCTCAGCCAATCGCAGCCAGGTATCCAGGTGGGCGTGTTCTTTCATGAACTCGTGCCAGAGGAGCCACCTCCTCTCCAACCTGGAGACACAGACAACAGAAGCTCACATGGAGGTTTAGCAAACGTCTGGTTGCAGTTCTGCGGTTCTCGGCCGTAGGACGCTATGAGCCGGACCCGGCAGGGAAACCAGCTCAGCATCAATCACCAAGTTCTCATGACTCACTGCTCACATCCCTGCAGGTCTCCGTCCTGGCTCCAGCCGCCGTCCACTTCATCCGCGTCCAACTGCGACGGAGACGAAGTGGAAAGAAAACGATCCGGAGACAGCTCCATGTCCGTCACTTCCTCTCCAGGCGCTACATCACTTCCTTCAGAGGTGGAGACGGCATCGCCATGGTGATCTGAAGGAGGCGGCTCAGGTGGGAATCCAGGCATCCTGACATCACGTGACCTTCACCTGTTGAGGAAGGTGGAGAGGATGATTTAGAAGTAAACCCGCAGACTGTCTAAAACCTGGACGTAGTCTCTGTGACGTCCCCGCAGACTGTCTAAAACCTGGACGTAGTCTCCGTGACGTCCCTACAGACTGTCTAAAACCTGGACGTAGTCTCTGTGACGTCCCCGCAGACTGCCTAAAACCTGGACGTAGTCTCCGTGTCGTCCCCGCAGACTGTCTAAAACCTGGACGTAGTTTCCGTGACGTCCCCGCAGAATGTCTAAAACCTGGACGTAGTCTCTGTGACGTCCCCGCAGACTGCCTAAAACCTGGACGTAGTCTCCGTGTCGTCCCCGCAGACTGTCTAAAACCTGGACGTAGTTTCCGTGACGTCCCCGCAGAATGTCTAAAACCTGGACGTAGTCTCTGAGACGTCCACACAGACCGTCTAAAACCTGGTTGTAGTCTCCGAGACGTCCACACAGATTGTCTAAAACCTGGACGTAGTCTCTGAGACGTCCACACAGACTGTCTAAAACCTGGACGTAGTCTCCGTGACGTCCCCGCAGACCGTCTAAAACCTGGACGTAGTCTCCATGACGTCCCCGCAGAATGTCTAAAACCTGGACGTAGTCTCAGACGTCCACACAGACCGTCTAAAACCTGGACGTAGTCTCCGTGCCGTCCCCGCAGACCGTCTAAAACCTGGACGTAGTCTCCGTGACGTCCCCGCAGACCGTCTAAAACCCGGACGCGTGCCGTCCCCGCAGACTGTCTAAAACCTGGACGTAGTCTCTGAGACGTCCCCGCAGACTGTCTAAAACCTGGACGTAGTCTCTGAGACGTCCCCGCAGACTGTCTAAAACCTGGACGTAGTCTCTGAGACATCCCCGCAGACTGTCTAAAACCTGCTGATGTGAGGTAGAGTCAAACTCTCTGAGCTCAGCAGCGACTGTATCCTGCAGTGATTTCACGGCTCAGTGAAGCTCAAAGTCCGAGTTTAATGAACTCCGAGCGTCACGTCTCCTCCGACAGATGCTCTGTTCACTTCTGATTATATGAAATCAGATTGTCGTTAATGTGTGAGCAAACACCGCCTTTCCTTACCTACATCCCTTCACCTCACTCTCTCTTGCTTTCTCAGATCAAAAACTCAACACTGTGTGTGTGTGTGTGTGTGTGTGTGTGTGTGTGTGTGTGTGTGTGTGTGTGTGTGTGTGTGTGTGTGTGTGTGGCCTGAGATCTTCCAGCCTCCCAGACTCATAAATCAAGCGCATCCTCTCGCCTCACAGGAGGCTGATCAGGCCAAGGCCTCATCCTCCAAACTCCCACCTGGGGACTGTGTGTGTGTGTGTGTGTGTGTGTGTGTGTGTGTGTGTGTGTGTGTGTGTGTGTGTGTGTGTGTGTGTGTGTGTGTGTGTGTGTGTCATATTAGCAGAGTTATGAGGTCGAGGCTTTCAGCCCTGCACCACAGAGAGGCCACACAGATCGTACTCACTGTCTGCCTGCATCAGTGTGTGTGTGAGACTCTTGAGTCTGCATCATGTCAGCTGAACATTAAACTTTTTACTGCTGCTAACAGAACCGGGCTCAGCAGCCGGACCGGACCGGGTCAGACCACAGCCTCTGAGACCAACAGGGAATAACGTCACAGTACAGAGGTGACTTACAGACTTTATGAGGCAAACATTGATCAGTAGCAGCCCGGTGATACCAGGAGCCAAACCCGGCAAGATGTTCACTGTTAGACTGGACACTGCCGGTTCAGAGGTTCTGTCGCCGTGTTCACTGTTAGACTGGACACTGCCGGTTCAGAGGTTCTGTCGCCGTGTTCACTGTTAGACTGGACACTGCCGGTTCAGAGGTTCTGTCGCCGTGTTCACTGTTAGACTGGACACTGCCGGTTCAGAGGTTCTGTCGCCGTGTTCACTGTTAGACTGGACACTGCCAGTTCAGAGGTTCTGTCGCCATGTTCACTGTTAGACTGGACACTGCCGGTTCAGAGGTTCTGTCGCCGTGTTCACTGTTAGACTGGACGCTGCCGGTTCAGAGGTTCTGTCGCCGTGTTCACTGTTAGACTGGACACTGCCGGTTCAGAGGTTCTGTCGCCGTGTTCGCTGTTAGACTGGACACTGCTGGTTCAGAGGTTCTGTTCGTGTCCGGGTTTGGGGATGCAAGGAACAACAGACAAAAACAGGTTCAACTCCAGGCCAGATGAAGATGTTTACTGCCTCAGTCTCCATGGACCAAACATTAATGTGAACATCTGTTGAACATGTGGACACACACACACACACACACACACACACACACACACACACACACACACACACACACACACACACACACACACACACACACACACACACACACACACACACACACACACACACCTGTTTCCCCTGATGAACTAAAAGTGTGAATGAAGCTTCATTATGCAGATTTAAAGAGAGAGCGAGGGAACATCTTTATCTGTTGATGAGTCACCAGCTGCAGCTCGGGGCTGAACACACACACACACACACACAGACACACAGACACACACACAGACACACACACACACAGACACACACACACACACACACCTGATCAAAGAGGACTCTCAGGAATCTTTACGCTAAGCTACGCTAACTGGTTGCAGATATGAGGATGGATTCACCTGAACGTCTGACTCACAGACGGTCCAGGACTCGCTGCTGGTCTGTAGGTTCTACTCGGTCGTGTTCCCTGGAGGCTAGACCTCATAGAGTGACAAACACTGATCAACATCTGCAACACGTCCCTCATCTATGTGATGGACGCGTGGCGTCGCCTGCATCACTGATCATCGTTCGGTGACACCAGGCTGGAGGCTCCGCGTCCACCATCTGCCGTCACCTGAACCGAACGCTCAGCTGGCTCTGCTCTGGGTTTGATCCAGTCAGGTGGTTCTGATAAGAACAGCCAGTGACGTCACACTGTAGGGACTCCAACGGCTGTTCGTCCCACCAGGCGTCAAAGTCACGGAGGTCGATGACTGATCTGATGTAAGACGCGCGTGCACGCGGACACACACGCACAGGAAGCTGTCGGGTAAATCATATTGGATGATGAAGCGTCGATCATCACAGCCAATCAGAGCTCGCTGCCAACTCGTCTGTCCAATGCGGTCCGACTGCCTCGCTCAGCTGGTGACATCACGAGTGACGGAGTCAGTCATGTCAGGTATCAGACTCGCTGTCCGTCTGTCTGATGGAGGGTTTGGATAAAGGTGTGTGTGTGTGTGTGTGTGTGTGTGTGTGTGTGTGTGTGTGTGTGTGTGTGTGTGTGTGTGTGTGTGTGTGTGTGTGTGAGAGCCTGACAAGGGCAGAAAAATCAGCTCCTAAGTCACACTTTTCCTTCACCTCAATGGAAAACGTCATGAGGTCAAAGACAGATGTGAAGGAGAGGACATGAGGACAGACGTGAAGGAGAGGTGATGAGGACAGACGTGAAGGAGAGGTGATGAGGACAGACGTGAAGGAGAGGACATGAGGACAGACGTGAAGGAGAGGACATGAGGACAGACGTGAAGGAGAGGTGATGAGGACAGACGTGAAGGAGAGGACATGAGGACAGATGTGAAGGAGAGGACATGAGGACAGATGTGAAGGAGAGGTGATGAGGACAGATGTGAAGGAGAGGACATGAGGACAGATGTGAAGGAGAGGACATGAGGACAGATGTGAAGGAGAGGACATGAGGACAGATGTGAAGGAGAGGACATGAGGACAGATGTGAAGGAGAGGACATGAGGACAGATGTGAAGGAGAGGTGATGAGGACAGACGTGAAGGAGAGGACATGAGGACAGATGTGAAGGAGAGGACATGAGGACAGATGTGAAGGAGAGGACATGAGGACAGATGTGAAGGAGAGGACATGAGGACAGATGTGAAGATGAGGACAGAAGTGAAGGAGAGGACATGAGGACAGATGTGAAGGAGAGGACATGAGGACAGATGTGAAGGAGAGGACATGAGGACAGATGTGAAGATGAGGACAGATGTGAAGGAGAGGACATGAGGACAGATGTGAAGGAGAGGACAGATGTGAAGGAGAGGACATGAGGACAGATGTGAAGGAGAGGACATGAGGACAGATGTGAAGATGAGGACAGATGTGAAGGAGAGGACATGAGGACAGATGTGAAGGAGAGGACATGAGGACAGATGTGAAGGAGAGGACATGAGGACAGATGTGAAGGAGAGGACATGAGGACAGATGTGAAGATGAGGACAGATGTGAAGGAGAGGACATGAGGACAGATGTGAAGATGAGGACAGATGTGAAGGAGAGGACATGAGGACAGATGTGAAGATGAGGACAGATGTGAAGGAGAGGACATGAGGACAGATGTGAAGGAGAGGTGATGTCTACGTCATGAAGCGACGGTGAATGTTGTTGACGTGATCTGTGGTAAAACTACAAAGTCCAGCAGATGGACTACAAACGCTCCTCTGATGCTTCCTGGATCCTCCCCGCGCTCTGACAAACAACACACAAACATATCAGCAAGTTCTGGCAAAGATCTCTGATGAATCAGCAACGGGAACTTGATGAGGATCTGCAGGACGCTGGATGGCACAGTTCCAAACAGTTTGAACGGGACGGCATGCTCCGTGTGTCCTCTGCTGAAGGAGGTGATGAAGGAAGCACTGAAGCTCCTTCACAGTCAGAGGAATCAAACAGCTCTCATCATGACGGAAACGTTAACACATTAGCACCCTGAACGTCCTGAGCTCCTCCTGGAGGATCCTCAAGTGTCCACAGGCTAGATGAGCCATGTGGTTCCTCCGGCAGGTTCTGGGTCTGCCCTGGGGTCTCCTCGAGATGGACAGTCGGCCCCTGACGCCTCCAAAGGAAGACGCCCAGGAGGACCTTAATCAGATGCCTGAACCACTCTAACTCTTTTCAGCTCTGGCCACCCGGCAGAGGAAGCTCATTTCGGATCCGCGACCTCCTTCTTTTGGTACCCAGAGCTCCTGAGCATGAAGTCCGTCCCCGTCTCACTGCTTCCACAGGAAACAAACTGATGGAGTCAACAGAACTCTGCTTCTCCTGGTTCATGAGGGCTTGAGCAGATGTTTGTGTTGGGTAACAACATTTCTCAACGTTACATAATGTTTCACGTCTCCGTCGCTGTTCGGCCTGCGGGAAACCAGAAGCAGCGACGGAGCAGCATGAGGGAGCGAGAGGAGGCAGCTCTGCGTCACTATTAAGACTCGTCCCTGCTGAGATGAGGATTTCACGTCCTCGGCTGCACAAAAAAAACGACTTTGTGTTATTAAGATTAAGGAAACGGCTTTTCTGAGCCCTGCTGGAGGTGAAGACTCTGAAGACTCAGCGCAGACTTAAATAAGATTTAAATAATATCCGTGCCCTGAGACTGAAACCTGAGACTGGCAGGTAAATGACAGAAGGACGAGGGCCGGCTCAGTTTATGTGCAGCTTTATTAGCATGGTGGTCGGAGGTGGATCCATGCATCACTGCAGGTGTGCAGCATGAACTGGATGAAGGTGACAGAGGTGAGAGGAGGCGGAGCTATCACAGCGTGACGCTGTTCCCACAGAGAGCAAAGGACGCAGATCACTGCGCTTTAAGTTTCTGTCATATAATGTTACATATTATCCATATTGAACAGGGCCAACATGTCAAATAATGAGGTACACCTATGTGACAGCTCAGCTTACAGCTCAGGGCTAACAAAGCACAGGGACGCGCCCACGATCCTGTTCAGGCCAGGCCCGCTCCGCTCAGGACTTAAACGCCAACACTGCCGGTGCTCTGAGCTCGCAGCCCGGGTCAGCCAACAGGACGACTGAGTTAGCTATAAAACATTTTCTTCCAATCCGACTTCACCAAAATCACAGAGTAAAGTTAGAAAGTTGTGTTTTTTGGACAGTGATCAGAACAGACAGGGTGTATGTGTTTCCTTCCTGTAAATTCATCACAGTCGCTGCCCCGTGTCGCTTTTGTCCGAGCTAAGTGAAGCTGGCATCCAATCAGGCGCAGCGGTGAACACCAAGCACGGGACATGATCAGAGGGAGGAGGCCGAAAAGCTTTTTAACATTTCTACGTAACGTCTCAGGAATCAGTAAACGGTCAGTCATGTGACACTGTAACCCGGGGTGACCTTCGTGTTCAGAAAGTCCGACCCAGCAGCATCAGACGTGCGTGTGCACGGAGCAGCGCTGTCGGTCAGTGAGTGCACGTTGCTGGAACGAGGCGCTGAAATGCATCACGCCCTGAAGCTCCGTCTGCGAGCAGAAAAAGAGATGAATGGCTCCTATTAGAGCGCGAGGGAAAGTGATATTCAGCCGAGGAGGTGATGAAGGTGAGAGGAAGTTAAAACTATTAAACCAAGACTGATTAAAAAAACGTCTGTGTCCTGAGACAAAGTTAATCATCCCTACTGCTGCTCAGCTCTGAACACACACACCTGAAAACCTGAAACCTGAAACCCGAAACCTGAGCGTCTCGTGGTCACTGACCACGTTCAGCATCTTTTCTGCTCTGGGTCTGGGACATGATAAAACTACAGGGATGGACGGTGTGGAGCATACACCAAACCAGCTTTACAAATACTTAAAAAAGATGCTGGTTCAGAGGTTCTGTCGCCGTGTTCACTGTTAGACTGGACACTGCCGGTTCAGAGGTTCTGTCGCCGTGTTCACTGTTAGACTGGACACTGCCGGTTCAGAGGCTCTGTCGCCGTGTTCACTGTTAGACTGGACACTGCTGGTTCAGAGGTTCTGTCGCCGTGTTCACTGTTAGACTGGACACTGCTGGTTCAGAGGTTCTGTCGCCGTGTTCACTGTTAGACTGGACACTGCCGGTTCAGAGGTTCTGTCGCCGTGTTCACTGTTAGACTGGACACTGCTGGTTCAGAGGTTCTGTCGCTGTGTTCACTGTTAGACTGGACACTGCCGGTTCAGAGGTTCTGTCGCTGTGTTCTCTGTTAGACTGGACACTGCCGGTTCAGAGGTTCTGTTCGGTTACTTGAAGGTAGACACTGACACTAGCTCATAGAGCTAGATGCAACAGTGTAAGGCAGTTAATAAAAAAATAAATAAAAAAGTTAAATTAAGTAAACATAAAAGTTTTTACAGGCCAGTGATATAGGTTGAGAATATTTAACTATTTGTGCATCTCAAAACTGTTTGTTAACACAGTAGAGGAGTGTGTGTGAGGTGTAGCACAGGTATACACACAGGTGTACCATCAGAAAACAGAGGTTAGTTTGAATCGGTTCATTCTGACAGTTGCACACGTACAAATATCAACTTCATATTTCTCCCTAACCTCACCTCCTCTGTCTTTGTCCCTTTCCCCATCTCCTCCTCCCCTCGGCCCCCAGAGTGAGTCCATTGTCTCATCTGGACAAAAGGAGGTTGGCAGGAAACAAACAGCCTTTCTGTCCTCCTCCACCTCCTCCACCTCCTCCTCCTCAGAGAGGGAGAGGTGAAAGATACCCGATCTCAACTATCTAATTACGTGTAGAAGTTGGGTGGAAACGGAGGAAATGGAAAAGGAGACGATGAGAATATCTGGAGGGTGGATGGTTTGCAAATCTTCCCTAAAATAACTGACAGAAAGAAAATGGAGTCACGGAGCCACAGGGGGGGGAAGAGACACAATACTTATGATATGGATCATAGCAGTCAGAGACATTTGAGATTTTTCTGGTTGTTCAACAAATCCCATGAAAAGACCAAAACCAACAATGCATTAGCTCATCTCAGCTCCAAGCACAGGTTCCTACTGAAGACAGGAAATAGAGTTTGGCACTATTTATGTTTCCTGCCAGTCTAACAGTGAACACAGCGACAGAACCTCTGAACCGGCAGTGTCCAGTCTAACAGTGAACACAGCGACAGAACCTCTGAACCGGCAGTGTCCAGTCTAACAGTGAACACAGCGACAGAACCTCTGAACCGGCAGTGTCCAGTCTAACAGTGAACACAGCGACAGAACCTCTGAACGGGCAGTGTCCAGTCTAACAGTGAACACAGACACACTTTGTGCAGTCTCAATGTATCAGCAGTCTGATTTGCCTAAACGTCACATAAAACATAAAACAAGTTTAAAAGTTTGAATATGTGAAGTTTAAAGTCTTGAATATGTGAAGTTTAAAGGTTTGAATATGTGAAGTTTAAAGTTTTGAATATGTGAAGTTTAAAAGTTTGAATATGTGAAGTTTAAAGTCTTGAATATGTGAGCGTTCCTCTCCTGCAGGGCGGCGGCACACACGTTAAAGTGTGACAGAAGGTGAACACAGCCTGGATGTGGATCAAAGTATTTCACATTGACAGTAACGTGAGCCGTGAGTCCAGCACAAATCCTCCTTTCTGTGTGTGGAACAGTAGAAAGCTGTTGGAGAGAAACGGGAGCTGCTTCCTCCTCCAGATAATAAACAGAGAGAGTTTCAGGACACTTCGTGTCTCTAATGCAGATTTAAGTCAGAACTGGACGTACGCAAACTTCTCGATAGACTGTGAACCTGAACAATGTGACAGTGCTGCTGTGGCTAACAGCTGCAGCTTTGTTCCCATCATTCTCTAAAGTCTGCTCCACGTACTGTACGATACGATACGGTACTGTCTAACCGGACCTCCAGGTTCTGTTAGCTCTGTCACTACAAGGGGCGCTGACTCACGGCTACATGCTCAGTGTAGCAAGAATACAGCTGCTGGTAGACTGAGCTATCTGAGCTAACAGAGCTATCTGAGCTAACAGGGCTAACTGAGCTAACAGAGCTAACTGGGCTAACTGGGCTAACAGAGCTAACTGGGCTAACTGGGCTAACAGAGCTAACTGGGCTAACTGGGCTAACAGAGCTAACTGGGCTAACTGGGCTAACAGAGCTAACAGAGCTAACAGAGCTAACTGAGCTAACAGAGCTAACAGAGCTAACTGGGCTAACTGGGCTAACAGAGCTAACTGAGCTAACTGGGCTAACTGAGCTGAGAGACTTGGTGAGACGTTTAAAGACATGACATCTGTTGACTGAAAATGCTGATTGCTGCCATCATGAGCGCAGAGTCAGACTGAATAATTAACTAATTCAGCCTGATTATCTCGCTTCTCCACTCTCGTCTTCAACGCCCAATTTAAAAAGACGCCACGTGCGTCGTTTTCCTTCCGAATCACGACGTTAGCGCGCGGCGGCGTAGAGGCCGCCAGACGCCGATCGTCTCATTTGTTTGCAGTTATTACAATCCATCCTTAAAAACTAATGAGGCGATGATGTGTTGATTTTCAAAAACACCTTTAATGGAGCACGTAGAGCGACTGTGCGGGGAGTAAACAGTCTTCATCACTTTATAAATCACAGTAATTAGATTTGCCCTGGGGGTGTGCAACAGGCCGATGAGTTGTTAACTTGCAGAATTTATTTGACATTTGAACCCAGCCGTGTCACAGTAAAGACTCTCTGAGGTGTTGAGACCTTAAAATCACAGCCACAGACTTCCTGCTGGGCTTTGGGAATCATTTGAACATTAAGTTATTCAGCGTTAAAACAGTGATTTCTAAAAAACATCAGACAGATTTGACTTCGACTTCAGAGCTCGGCGATTATGTCAAACTGGGTTTCAGGCTGAACGGGACTTTGAAATTTCTGAAAGGTGTCAGAGGAGCCTCTTCACTCAACAGATCTTAATCTCATGACCCAAATACGCCGACGCTTCTCCGGAGATTTGAATGTTAAACTAACTAAGCTGGAAGCGGCATCACGAGGCGGCAGAGAGCGGCGAATTATACGGACTGAAAGGAGGAAGGGCTGGAGTCTGGGATCAGCGGAGAGGACGTGATGATGCATTTCAGACTCCGAAGAAGGAAATGATGTTTTTCTTTTGTTGCTATCGCCATGACGGGGACAGGAAAGGGTTCATCTCATTCCCACGATGAACCCATTGACCTTCATCTAGTGCCACCTCTACATCTTTGCATCCAATAGTTGCTGTAGCTGCTGTTAGCTCACACAGCCGACATGTTCTGCAGGAATGTTGCACACTGTCCGTTAGCAAAGGAGATTTGGACCGGAGCTGGGTGAGCAGCAATGTAACCAGGCTCAGCAGCCTTTATGGACATAATGGCAGAGGCGAAGAGAGCGAAGAGGCTGAAAGAGAAGCCGAGCTGGGCTGACTGCTGCTGGACTAGTCAGTGATATTAGCTGCTGCTGGGGACCTGGATGATGATTGGCTGTTAGCAAAGTTGTCAATTCGCTAGTTTTTGAGCTAACAGAGCTAAGTGAGCTAACAGAGCTAACTGGGCTAACAGAGCTAACTGGTCAGAGCTAACTGAGCTAACAGAGCTAACAAAGCTAACTGAGCTAATTGAGCTAACTGAGCTAACAGAGCTAACTGGTCAGAGCTAACTGAGCTAACAAAGCTAACTGAGCTAACAGAGCTAACTGGTCAGAGCTAACTGAGTTAACAAAGCTAATTGAGCTAACTGAGCTAACAGAGCTAACAAAGCTAACTGAGCTAACAGAGCTAACTGGGCTAATAGAGCTAACTGAGCTAACAAAGCTAATTGAGCTAACTGAGCTAACAAAGCTAACTGAGCTAACTGGGCTAATAGAGCTAACTACACCATACCCGAGTACAACTGAGCATAGTTACACAGTGGGATTACACTCTGACACGTCTTTAAGTTTGTCACAAATACCTGAAACTGACACGAGGTCACTCACTCATGTTTTTCCACTGCTCGGTACAAGGCGCCGTTTACCTTGATGACACGTTGGAGGTGAAATACCTAAAGATTCCTGTAAACACAGAGAACATGACAGGACAGGACAGGAGTCCAGTCGACTCTCCAATGGGAACTCTGACGAGGTACAATCATGACCCCTTTGCTGACGGTCTCCAGGTCTGCTTGGCTCAAGCTGGATCTGCGGATGAGCTCTGTGTAGATAACACCAGCTAACAAAAACCAGGTTGGCCCAGTTTGACCCCTTTAACGGTAGAAACCAGGCCTGGCCCGGGTAAGAGGAACAGGATAGCCCTGTTTACTGACTTCTATTCGACCTTGTTGGACTGTACACCTCTCCAGGTAAGTTAGAACTGTTTAGCCCTGTTTGGCCCCTGCAGTCAGTTTGGCCATGTTCACGCCGACATTAGTGCTCACCACTAAGAGGCGCCAAATTTAAACCTCAAAATATAAAACACTGTCAGATTATCCAAAAACAAAGTCACACATTGAAGTCTGGGCCTTGACATCCATTATCAGGATACCTGCTGGCTACACCAGGGGCACCAAAACACTGGCTGTTCACCAAGAAGCACACATGGCAGTAAACCCACCAGAGGAACCCAGCCTGGCCCTGCTCGGCCCCCTTTGGCGCTGCAGTGGAAGCAGGTTAACAGTGTTTGTGTGCCGCAGGTAACAGCAGCCATAAAGCTGAAAGAAGCAGGCTGTTTAGTGCTGTAATAACATTATGTGTTGTTATGGCCATCAGAGGGGACATTAGCCAGCAAAGAGTCAGTGTGGACTGCCACCGTGAGGGGAGGGTGGAGGGTGGACGGAGGGAGGGTGGAGGCGGCGAGAGCCTCGGGACATAATGAAGGTAATCTGAGTCATAATGAAGCTCAGCAGCCGCAGCAATAAAAACACATGAACGCCTTTAAAACACTCGGACCAACTCTGCTCCTTCATCGCTCGGCATCCTCTTCCTCCTCCATCGATTCATCAAGCCGATTAGTCTCCGAGCTTGTTAATACAGCGGCTGTCAAAGGGTTCATTGATTGGACAGCAGGTTTTATAGATGAGACATCAGACATGCTGAAGTGTTTGAAAGGTGTCCAATTACAATATGAACTGTAGCAGAAACAGTCAGACACACTGCGTAAGTCTGCGGCTGCAAAAGAAAATATGACTGTCGTCACGTTTTCAGTGATCGATATTCAACATTCAGGTGGGAACGGGGTCAACGCGCTCTGCGCTCAGGTGACAGTAAACATCCAGCACAGCTCAGGTCGCTGTAGTGAAACTGTAGCCACAGTTATATGATACGTGACGGTGTAACCCTGCACCCAGAGTCCATACGGGACGTGACCTGTGCACAAAACACAGTGGGGTCTCTGGACTGGATGAAGCCGGAGTCATGAGAGTCGGACCGAACTGCAAGACCCCCCTCAAGAAAGACCAACCAGTCCACCTAACCTGCCTCAAATCCAAGATATCAAGTTTATTATGGGGCAAAAAATGAACTGGCTCTCAGACAACTGGTGACAGGTTGTAACAATACCAGACTTTGATACAATAGTACTATAGTAGCAGTACTAGCTCAGCCCGTCAGGACTTGGCTTGGGAACCAGTGGGTGGTTCGAGACCACATGGACACTAACTGCTCCCAGTGTGCCGATTAATCGCCACATTAACTAATTAATCGCAAAAAAATCTGTAATTAATCGCGATTAATCGATTTTTTAATCGCGATTAATCGCGATTAATTACAGATTTTTTGCGATTAATTAGTTAATTTGTTAATGTGTGCGATTAATTAGTTAGTGTGGCGATTAATCGGCACACTGGGAGCAGTTGGTGTCCATGTGGACTAATTAATCGCAAAAAATCTGTAATTAATCGCGATTAATTACAGATTTTTTGTGATTAATTAGTTTAAAAAAATTTAAATCGATTGACAGCCCTAGTATAAACCTCTGTGGTCGTATTTGAAGTCTAACCTGCTCACTGCTGCTACTGAAGATGTCTCTGGAGGTTACAGTAACTAAAGGCACACAGGAAATGCACCGCTATCAGAATAAAAGTACGGATTGGGTTTGAACACTGTTGGGAAACTTTGAGATAATGCAAGAACAAAATATATAACATAGATCTACTGTTGATCGCCCAGCTCCAGTTCTAGCATGACATCAGCTCCACTCCTCGTTAACATACACCTGTGGTCCAAACACTAACAGTCCGGGCAGCGCAGACAGAGACGTCATTCCTGAACAATACCATGAACAAACACAGTGTTTGTTTATGAACGCACCCCGAGGAGGCGTGGCAGAGGATCAGCGCTGTCAGACGACCAAAACATGTCTGAGTGTTGATCTGCTGTCGCTGGGTGGAGGGACGGGTTCACCACCGCCACACATTCCTGCACCAGCAGCTGGTGTCAGAGTGACGGGAGGCAGCTGAGATCAGAACGTGACCTGTGAGCTGTGAGGTCAGACAGCTGATGGTGTTTGGTCCGACTCAAAGATGGTTTATTACCAAATACACATTCATCCATTCATCAGGTTCACACCTGCTTATTTACATGTGTATTGATCTGATCACCTGCAGGACAACGAGCCACTCATCACATGTTACTTCAGATTTACATATATGCAAATAACAAACAAACACATCGATTCAAGCTGCAGAGACCAAACAGCACCGGGACGGACAGGTTCACATCTCAGGTTTAACATCTGATGAATTTACAAAAAGATCCAAATCATTCAGAATTTAAACTTTAAGACTGACAGACTTTCTGATGAAGTCTGGTGATTCGACTGCGATCATTAGTGTTTACTGCGTTTGGAAAAATTCAACCATCAGGAAAATGTTTAAATGTCCAACAGCTGACAGAGACAAACATGTAGAGCCTGGTACAAAGGAAGCTGGACATTTGGACATGGGGACTTATGGAGACTAACGTCAAGTGGACGTCAGAGGAACTGCAGCATTAGAGGTCACCACATGTTTGTTAAATGCTGATAGATGCAAATGTTTTAGTCACCAAGGCAACAGGAGAGACGTGGAGACGCATGCGCGCACACACACACGCACGCACCGCACGTATAACAACACCTTTATAAACTCCTGAGGGCAGAGAGGACACTGGATACACACATACACACACACACACAGAAACTTTACGGAAAGTTTCGGTAACAAACAACAACTCAAACAAACCGGAGACATGAGCGTGACCTCATTACCGTCTCTGTGATGATCATTAACTCACCTGCTGCTGGATGACGTCATTTCAGGAAACGGGACGAAGGAAAACAAGTCCAAAGAAAATCCACTTCCGGTGTCTCAGGTGAGGTTTTACCAGAGATGATCATCAGCCGAGCTGACTAATGTTCAGTGCGCAGCGGAGAGAAAACGAGCCAGCGACTGGGAGAGCAGCACGAAACCTACCTGCAGCAGGTAGTTTACAAGCCACGCCCCCGCGGAACCTGCGCCTGCGCGCGCATACACACACATCTGCAGCTGCTCACCTGTCTCAGCGTTCCTCCTCCTCCGATGTGTCCTGGATCACCTCAAAAAACACTCCAAAAACTTTTATTTTGTTAGATCACTCCGCACAGGTGTGCTCGTGAAGGACAGGTAGAGGTGTATTTCAGAATGGGACGCGGCCCTGCTGGCCTCTCCTTGGCAGTCATCAAACCATAAACACATAAAAAGTTCACATGAGAGTCATAAACATCCAAATATTCTGTTTCATGCCTTTCAAAATAAAGCTACGGACAATAAAATACTACCAAAATAAAACAAGATGATAAAGAGTGAAAGTTAAACTGGGAACATTAATAAAATGTCTAAATATCTCTGTTTCCATCATAAAGTCTGTAAATCACCTCAGTGTAACGTTATTACATGAAGCTTTCAACAATCACAAACACATACAGGCCGATAAATATTTATAAACGGGTTAATACGGTAAAATAAAAGTTGAATAATGTAAATATAAAAGTTATTTTAGGCCATTCTGACACATGTAAGAAGATTAAAACTGGATAAAAATAGAGATGCCAAATAAAAAAACACCCTAAGTGACATGTCTTACAAGCAATGTGTCAGCAAACATCTTAGAGGTTCAACTCTGGTGGGACTCGAACCCACAACCTTTGAATCACTTCTCCTGTGTTCATCTAGAAGTCCAATGCGCTATCCATTGCGCCACAGAGCCTCACAGACAGAGTGACAGACCCGCCTCTGTGTTGGTAAATGGACCTGCAGCGTTTATTTAAACTCATACCAGTGCAGGACGAGTCTCTAAGACTCTCTGAGACTGGGAGACTTTACATGTGAGCTGTGAAACCATGTCAACGGCCCTGATGGGGAAGTCATGTGGCTCTGTGGCGCAATGGATAGCGCATTGGACTTCTAGTTAAACACATGAAGAAGTGATTCAAAGGTTGTGGGTTCGAGTCCCACCAGAGTCGATCTTTAAACAGGAAAATAAAGCTGATGTCAAACATCTGAAATCACACTTGCTCTTTGTATGGAAAATCAATCAATCCAAAATATATATGTATAATTTAAAGTCTAATTTCACATGGTTTGAAACCATTTCCACTTAATGTCTCTTTCTGCAGCTTACATTGATGCTTTCAATGACCGACTCTGGTGGGACTCGGACCCACAACCTTTGAATTACTTCACATTTGACTATCTAGAAGTCCAATGCGCTATCCATCCACTTCCAGTTAAACCCAGGAGAAGTGATTCAAAGGTTGTAGATTCAAGTCCCACCAGAGTCAGATAAAATGCTTGCTTTTGAGAACTTCAGCAGTAAGACAGTTTGTAGTTGGATAAATGTTTTCTGCACCTCACCACTCGAATCCACGACCTTTGAATCACTTGTTTATAACTTTACTAGATTCAGGATCAGACAGTCTGATATGAGTTCTTACTATATTATTTTCACAACAAACTAACAAAACTACTCTGTGCTCCTTTACACCTTTTCAGCTTATGTCCTCCTCTGTAAGTCGCTTTGGATAAAAGCGTCTGCTAAATGCAATGTAATGTAATGTAATGTAATGTAATGTAATGTAATGTAATGTAATTTTCAGTTCACCACTCACCTGCATACCTTTGAAATACGTGGCTCTGTGGTGCAATGGATAGCGCATTGGACTTCTAGTTAAACACAGAAAGAAGTGATTCAAAGGTTGTGGGTTCGAGTCCCACCAGAGTCGATCTTTGAAGGTGTATGCTAAGACATGTCACTTATGCTGATTTTGTTTTTTTTTATATTTGGCATCTCATCATCCGGTTTTAATCTTCTTATAGTCCAACATCACGAACCGTACATGTGCCTGAAGGGGTTTCAGACCTCCGGGCTGCTGCTGCCTGATGAACATGATCAGTGTTGCTTCACCCTCATCCTCATCACTCCTCAGCTAATTTTCTAAAGAAAGTTCAGCTGCTGTGACATTTTGCTCAGCTATGAAGTGATATATCCGAACAATGTGAACAATGAGGTCATGATGTCAGAGCAAAGAATACTAGACAATAGCTAATTAATATGCATGCTCACCATCACCTGGACAGGTGGTGCAGACACTGATCCATGTAAACTTACAGACACAACAAATCAATGGCTGCTTTTTATATGTGTGTGTACACGTGTGTCTCCTCTGCATATATGTAAATGAGCTCTCACACTCAGCCATACATTGGTGCAGTGACTTTATCTCTCTGCAATTATGTAAATGAGGCCTGCTGTTGTAGGACAGTTACGTAATCACCGTATTTCAAAGGGGGAGATTTAGCAGGAAATTACATAAGACGCCGTTTCTATTTACAGCCACGATGAACGGCGCCCCGCCGACACAATCACATCGAGACAATGTGCCGTATTTATGACAAGGCCGAGCACGAGCCAGAGAGCCGGTAAATTTAGCCGTATGGCTCGAGTCATCTGTCGCCTTTGTGCTCAGGCGGTTCCTGTTTGTAAGACTTCAGAGCCAGCAGTGAATTCTAAACAGTCACTGTTTGCTGGAAACTTTGATATTCTGACTCTGTGGACGGGACTTTCTGATTTTTGGCCAGAAACAGCTGTTTACATCCACATCCTGCCAGCAGCAGCTTTCAGTGCGGCCTTCACACTCTGTCTGGCTGACGTTCAGACAGGGCTGAAAATAATTCATAAATCTCAAAAGATTATTACGTGTGATCGTTTCAAATTCCCTTTTTTGGACTTTGTGGCTAATACACTCAAAATCTATTCTGTTATGTCTCTGTATGTTCTTGTTAATGTGGCCACTGGCTCTGGAAACATCGATTTTTGTCCCTTGGTCGCATCAATGTAAGCTGCAGAAAGCAAGAGACATTTTTAAAGCTGATTTTAAACCATTTGAAATAAGAGTTGATATACTTCAAATCAAATTATAATGAGTAAGCTATATATATACTCAATATATCATAGGTATATATTTTCCTCTAGTCAACGTTAGGTTGACTTTCTATGCAAAGAGCAGGTATCATTTCAGATGTGTTACATCAGCTTTATTTGGAGCTGGTTTCAAACCATTATAATGACTAAGATCATTTTTATTTTCCTGTACTTTACGTTTAAGGATCGACTCTGGTGGGACTCGAACCCACAACCTTTGAATCACTTCTTCCTGTGTTGAACTAGAAGCCCAATGCGCTATCCATTGCGCCACAGAGCCTCTCTGAGGAGGCTTTTTGACTTGGTGTTGAACCTATAACACAGTGAGCCCATCACAGTATTTCTGCACAGTTGTCAACAGCAAACCCTCGTCATGTCAGACAGGTGAACTCTGTGGCACATTGGACTTGATGTGATTGAGATCATGGTGAAGACCATGTCATACCATTATAGACAGAATGACAAGTCGGCTCACATTAGGTTTACTAATTGGCTTTATCTAAATCTATAACTTTAAAGATCGACTCTGGTGGGACTCGAACCCACAACCTTTGAATCACTTCTTCCTGTGTTTAACTAGAAGTCCAATGCGCTATCCATTGCGCCACAGAGCCATGTAACAGGGAGTTGACATGATGATTTCATAGGTTCCACATAGAAAATGAGTATACACATACTTGCTGTAGAGTCAAAATCGACTCTCCTGCACACACAGCTGATGTGTGGCTCTGTGGCGCAATGGATAGCGCATTGGACTTCTAGTTAAGTAAATGTGAAGTGATTCAAAGGTTGTGGGTTCGAGTCCCACCAGAGTCGATCTTTAAAAGCATAGATGTCAGCTGCGGAAAGCAAGAGACATATTTCAAACCATGTGAAATAAGAGATCATATATTTCAAATTATAATGACTAAGCTATATATATACTTAATATATCATAGGAATATATTTTCTCTAGTAAACGTTGGGCTAACTTCCTGTTCAAACAGCAAGTGTCATTTAAGATGTGTTACATCAGCTTTATTTTCCTGTACTTTAACTTTAAAGATCGACTCTGGTGGGACTCGAACCCACAACCTTTGAATCACTTCTTCCTGTGTTTAACTAGAAGTCCAATGCGCTATCCATTGTGCCACAGAGCCTCTCTGAGGAGGCTTTTTGACTTGGTGTTGAATCTATAACACAGTGAGCCCATCACAGTATTTCTGCACAAGTTGTCAACAGCCAACCCTCGTCATGTCAGACAGGTGAACTCTGTGGCACATTGGACTTGATGTGATAGAACCAAAGACCCTTCTGAAGAACCATTCAAGAACCACTAATTTTCTGAGTGTATTACACGTCGGAGTGTAAACATAATAAATAGTTGTAGGTCTACAAAGATGCAGCCAAACTGCCACAGATCGGAGCTACTTTTCTGGGTCACAGCAGACAAAAGCTCAGCAGATAAATCCATAACAGTCCAAGTCCTTGGAGAAAAAACTTTGTCAGTTTTAGTTATACAGGAGGGACACGTTTTTTTCATGGTATCCTGCAGATACATCTCAGTTGGATCGCGGTGCCACAGTTAGATGTGTTTCTAAGAAGCTTACAGTGGCTCATTAACTTCCTTTTTGTTTGCCATGCCACAAAGCAGCACGCCTCCTGAGATGGTGGACGGTTGATTAACCTCACTTGGTTCACTTGTTGTAAGTAGCTAAAGAGCTAAGTGGACACAGTCCTAATGTGACGCTCTCTCCACCCTCTCAGTGGCTTAATTCAGTGGCTTGGCTTTAAGCAGTTATCGAGCTAAACAGAAGCCGTTCTTGGGCGTTTTGTGGAGCTGCAGAGGATTAGCAGACTGATGACAGATGCATCTCTTGTCTTCGCCGTAGATGTTCTGCATGGTTCATTGAGCTAAGACCGCTGAGGCTCAACAGTGCCTGTGATGGCATCAGCATCACGGCGAGCTCTGGAGGCACTGTCGGCTTAAAGCTCAGTGGGTGGAGCTACAGGACAAGAGAATATAGATTTTCTCTACTCTGTTACATCAGCGTTTAATATCGACTCTGGTGGGACTCGAACCCACAACCTTTGAATCACTTCACTTGTGTTTAACTAGAAGTCCAATGCGCTATCCATTGCGCCACAGAGCCATGTCACATGTCTTAGGTGTCATGGTTTTCTGTTGTATGTTCAATGCTGAGAACCTATGTAGTAGTACGCAGCATTAGTAGTAGCACATACTTGCTGTAGAGTCAAAACCGACTCTCCTGGTTCCTGTACTGGTGAAATAAATATATAAAAATATTCAGCTCACTGTACTGCACACAGCAGCTGATGTGTGGCTCTGTGGCGCAATGGATAGCGCATTGGACTTCTAGATGTGGTGTTCTGCGTGACGCATATGGACTTTTAAATAGAACATGATAAAGGCACACACATACACACCTATAATGAACAAACACATAGACACATAAAGGCGACATACTAAATGCACAAGCACACAGATTACACAGCTAGGACAGTATTGAATGTTTCTCTGCCACCAGATAACATTCAGTCAGCATGTTTTCAGATTGGCCTTGACCAAGATTAAGGAGTCGAGCACACACACACACCATGCAGGCTCATGGGAAACACATAGACAATATTACGTTCATGTGACGCTCAGAACACAGACAGATGATTATAAGAAAGTACAGGACATTTGTGTCCAGATCTGGTGATTTGACTATGTAACACTGATGTAAGAATGACGTAAAAATGGGTATAAAAGGTTGTGAAAAGTAAAGTAAAGGGTCGTTCGGATTCGCAAGCAGCTGTCTCCGTGTTGTTATTTCATTGCGTTCTGGAAGGTTTTCTCCACAACATAATTGGCGACGAGGATGGGATTGGAAGAGAAGAACTGATCTGCTGGCTGCATCTTGGACTGGGAGACACTGTAAAACGGCGCCATAAAAAGGTAAGACATTTCTTGCCACTTTATTTGCAGTCTCATCCAGACCTAAGTGCAGTAAGTAGTATCGAACATTCTCTCCAAAAAAGAAATTCCAAAGTTAGATGTTGGATGTACAGCTGCTGATCCGAGCCCACTCATGCAAAAGCCCCCCCGTAGTGGTGAGAAGTTAAGAGGGAGAGTAAAGGGGGTTTCCTTTTGTGTGTTTTATCAAATTAAGACTTAAGTCAAAATTGTGAATTGGACCTGAGAGAAGTTAAAGAGTTAAAGTATGTGTGTTTTGTTGAAGCTTTGAGGCTGCTTTGTGTTTTGTGTTGTGTTGACCTGTGTTCGGGGGATCCTAAGAGGGGATCCTACAGAAACTGAACTACAGAAGTTAAGTCTAAGGTTAGACTTTGTGTTGTGTTGATCTGTGTTCGGGGGATCCTAAGAGGGGATCCTACAGAAACTGAACTACAGAAGTTAAGTCTAAGGTTAGACTTTGTGTTGTGTTGACCTGTGTTCGGGGGATCCTAAGAGGGGATCCTACAGAAACTGAACTACAGTAGTGAGCCTAAGGTTAGGTTTTGTGTGTTTTGCTTTGTCTTTGTTTTGTGTTAATGTGTGGTTTGTACTGCAGTAGCTTTTGGGCCCGGGGGGAAGAGGAATTATAGTAAAACCAGATTATAATTTGTAATAAATTGGCTGTGGGTACAGGGAGAATAAATTTAGTAGCTCCCATAAAAATTATAAAATAGTATGTAAGTAAAATATACAGTGAGTACACAGTGTGCATGGGCGCCAAGTGTGTATGATGGTTGTCCTAGAGCAGAGACGCATGAAAGAGATTAAAAGTTGTGTGTGTGAGTGAGCGGCCGCTGAGAGTGAATGAGACGCTGAGAGTGATTGAGCCGCTGAGAGTGATTGAGCCGCTGAGAGTGAATGAGACGCTGAGAGTGATTGAGCCGCTGAGAGTGATTGAGCCGCTGAGAGTGAATGAGACGCTGAGAGTGATTGAGCCGCTGAGAGTGATTGAGCCGCTGAGAGTGAATGAGACGCTGAGAGTGATTGAGAAGCTGAGAGTGAATGAGAAGCTGTAAGAGTGAAAAAAAAAAAATTCAAATGTGCATTGATGTTCTGAATGAAGCGTTAAAATCTGAACTAAATTCACTTAGCTGGTGGTGTGACCTCTGTCACAGGACGAGTTGAGTAAAAATTTCAAGAGTCTGAGTTTGTCATTCTAAAATACTCTATAATCCTGATGTTTATGTAAATTATTGCTTTTCTATTCGGTGTTGCTTTGCAGACATTTCTGTTAAAATAAGTTAATATGTTGAGCATTTTCTGTTTGTTCTGATCTGTTCTGAGTGTTCTTTAGTCGTTATCGTGTTGTTTAGTTTAGTAAGAGACTCTCTGTGCCTTGTTGAAGGACAGAGAAGACAGGGCGAGCTGTTGAGGTTAGTGTTTCTACATACTGTTGTGATACTGAAGTTGTTTATCGGGCTGCAGAGGGCAGCGCTGTGTGATGTCATTCCCCCACCTTCTGCACTCTTAGTCTGTTTCAGACAGCTCCGCCTGTCCTGTGTAAGCTGCAGTGATCTCTTTTTCTTTCTCTCCCCTTAAGCATATATCTGATGTTAAGTTAATGTTGAATGGTTTTCTCTTGTGTTTGTGTTTTGATTCTGAGTTTTGATAAAAGTGAATTTTTGATCAGGTTGAGATTTGTAAGCTGTGCAACCGTTATTGTGTGGTTAAACTTTGTTGCCTAAAGGTGCTGTGTTCTTAAATAACAATTTCATTGGATTCTGCTGCCAAAGTCTAAAAGTTACAGTGAAGCCGCATATATTCTCTGACAGGTTTCTTGTGTAAGACAACATTTAATAAACACATTACAACCAGCACTAATAGTCATCTTAAAAAATAAAAATAGAGGTTTACTTCTAGGTTGCGCGTATTATTTCTAATTGAAATCTCGACTTTAAATAGGTTTTGACCTACTTATCAATTGATAAGTCTTATCAGCCAGTGTAAGTTTAAAATTGCAAAATGAGTCTCAGTCCAGTGATGATCATGGGCATTAAAAACCCAGCACACAGAAAAGAGATAGAAGAAATTTCCAAGAAATGGAAAAAACGCACTAAAGGTTTGGACTCCTGCTGGCCAGAAGGAGGCACGTTTGATGTGAGTGTGTGTGAAGCTATGGAGGTTCGAATTAAAGACTACAAACCAAAAGACAAAAGTAATAAACGACAACAGAAACGAGAAAAAGAATTAGAGATTGTTAAACTGTTTAAGGATGAAGGAAAGCAATACCGGAAAAAACTAAAAGAGAGTCGCGTCGTCAATCAATCAAACACAAAGGATAAAACCAATGATAAACCGGAGCATGTGACTAAAGAGCACAGATGATTCCAGTAACAGCTCCAGTTCAACTATCAATTGGTAACGACAAAACCATTCTGCCAATCCTAGTATCTGAACACACACCTGTAAATTTGCTAGGGAGAGATGCGTTGTGTCAACTAAAAATAAAGATTTGGTGCTCTCCACAAGGAGTTTACATTGATAATTCAGGTGTAGATTTCCAAATGAATGTTCAAGCAGAGACAGCAACGGCCTATTGGCTAGCGGAAATCGCAAATCCGGTGCTTAAGGAGGTGGGAAAATGGGAAACATACATTCGAGCTCAAATTCCAGAAGCAAAGAAACCGCGCTCAGACTATCACTGTACAGTATTCTATGATCCATCCTGCAGCGAGATTTTCAGTGAAAAGTGGCAAAGTGCCACAAAAGATTTGGTCATTGAATTAATAACTGAGTACATAATAATTGGAAAAGAAGGTGCTGCGTTGAATGTAAAGCCAAACTCGTTTCTCTCAAGGTGGTACAGCGTTCCAGAATCTGTACCACATGTCGCCTTGCTGGTTAACCAAAATTTTGAGTCAAAAGACTTAGGCCCAATGATGAAAGTTGCATCACAGATTAAATGGAAGAAAACTGAAAATCCATTGATCTTCCAGTCATCGGATGAATCCATGATCAAAATTCTATGTGGCACCTCCATGCACGCTAGATCACAAGAAGTGAGAATCGCCTTCCGTGAAGCACAACAAATGACGCAGATTGCTGAGAATGAGGATGAGTTGAAACAAGATATGTTTAAACACGTTCCTGAAGACTTGTGGTCTAAACATAATACCGACGTAGGCTTGGTAAAATCAGCTAATCCAGTTAAAATAGGGTTGAAACCAAATATGAAGCTCCCGTGGCGACCACAGTATCCGCTAAAGCCAGAAGCAGAGGAAGGAATTAGCCAGACAGTGGAAGGGCTAGTGAAAGCAGGAGTGTTATTTGAAACTAAAAGTCCCTGCAACACGCCGATATTTCCAATATTGAAAGCAGATAAATCAAGTCATCGATTGGTACATGATCTCCGAGCAGTGAATGAGGTGATTCAGGATTGGCCAGCAGACGTTCCAAACCCTCACACACTTCTTACAAATATCTCACCAGAAGCAAAGTTCTTCACAGTAGTGGACTTGTGTTCTGCTTTCTTCAGCGTTCCATTGGCTGAAGAATCAAAGAAATTGTTTGCATTCACATACAGAGGTAAACAATACACATATAACAGAGTCCCGCAGGGACTGAAACATGGCCCGAGTTTGTTTAATCAAGCACTAAAAAGGGACCTTGAGGGTCTCGTGTTAAACAGCACAGTGATTCAATATGTTGACGATTTGTTGATTTGCTCACCAACACTGGATGAATGCCATCGAGACTCAGTTAAATTGCTCCAAAAATTGGCAGAGGGAGGACATAAGGCCTCCAAGAAAAAACTTCAGTATTGTCAACCCCAGGTTGAGTATTTGGGGAGGGTGATATCTCATGGGGCCATAGCCATATCGCCTACGCAATTGGAGGGTGTAAGCAAAGCACCCAAACCACAAACTGTGGGTCAAATGATGACATTTCTAGGGATGACAGGGTTTAGCTCTGATTGGGTGGAGGACTATGCGGTCAAAACAGCTCCTCTTAGAGAGATGATGAAAGAGGCGGGAACTCAAACATTGAAAGCCCCATTAAAATGGACAACTGAGGCTGTGATAGCCTTTGAGACCATCAAAGAAGACATGCAAAAAGCTCCAGCTTTGGCGGTACCTGACTATGATAAACCGTTCTATTTGTATGTGTCCAATCGTTGCAATGAGTATGCATCAGCAGTGTTAATGCAGGAAACTTGTAGTGGTCGGAGAAAACAGCCTATCGCTTATTACAGCTCCAAACTAGATAACGTGGCCCAAGGTTGGCCACCATGCTATCAGGGACTAGCCGCCATCCATTATGCGTATGAGAAAGCATCCACTATCACGATGGGTTATCCAGTTACAATATATACCCATCATAAGATCGCTGAGCTACTTGATCGAGGCAAATTTGTGATGACCCAAGCGCGGTGTTTACAGTATGTGTCGCTGTTAACTTATCCTGATGTAACGATAAAGAAATGTTCAACTGTAAACCCTGCAGACTCAATACCGTTTGGGTTTGAAGGTGAGTCACATGACTGTGTTGCCCAAGCGGTAAAATACACAAAACTGAGGCCTGACTTGGAGTCCACCCCTCTTGAAAATGCAGATGTGTCGTACTTTGTAGATGGTTCTTGTTTCCGGGATCATCTAGGAAATCATGCAGGATTTGCTGTTGTAAGACAAGACAAAAACGAGTTCAAAACAGCAAAAGCTGAAAGTTGTAGCCAGCCGTGCTCAGCTCAGTTAGCAGAATTGAAAGCGTTAACAGAGGCCTGTAAAATGGCAGAAAATAAGGTTGCAAATGTGTACACAGACTCAGCATATGCTCATGGAGTCTGCCACCTATATGGCGCAATTTGGAGACAGCGAGGTTTTAAAAAAGCCGATGGTACCCCGATCCAACACCAGAAGCAGATCGCAGAACTAATCTCAGCTATGATGTTGCCAATAAAACTCGCAATAATAAAATGCCAAGCACACAAAAAGGGTAATGAAGACGTCATAAGAGGTAACAATGCAGCAGATGAGGCAGCAAAACTAGCGGCAAAAAGTGAAGTTCCCATTATGACACCGTTGGTATCGTTAGAACCAATTGTAACTCCAGAAGACATTGTTCTAATGCAACAAAATGCAGGACTGAGTGAACACAGCGTCTGGCAACAAAGGGGGGCAACGAAGGATGAAAGAGGGCTGTGGAGATCTCATGAGGGTTTGTTGGTTGCACCAGTGGCATTGTTGACTATGTTGATTTCTGAGGCGCACAGTGTTGATCACTGTGCGAGGGGGGAAGTAATTAGGAAGATAAGACAGCAAGGATATTGGTCGCCATATTTGCAATCAATGGTTGATGAGGTGTTGGAACAGTGTGAAATTTGTGCTCAGAGTAATGTGAAAAAAGGAATAAAGACACCAGCAGGTCACATTCCAGTGCCAGAAGGTCCATTTAAACATTTAGTAATGGATTATGTAGATATGATAAAATCTGTTCAAGGAAAAAGGTATATGCTGGTAATTATTGACAGGTTCAGTCGATGGGTTGAAGCTATACCCTCAAAAGATCAAGGGTCTGAAACAGTGATAAAATTCTTAACAAGAGAAGTAATTCCACGATTTGGCATACCATCAGAAATAAGCTCTGATAATGGATCAGCATTTATCCAAAAAGTAGGGAAAGGAATTCTACAGCAGTTAAGAATAAAACAAAGATTAGGGTGTGTTTATCATCCTCAGTCTCAAGGCCTGGTTGAGAGAGTAAATGGAACCCTTAAAGCTAAGCTTAACAAAATCTGTGCTAGCACAAAGCTAAATTGGGTGGATGCTTTACCACTCGCACTAATGAGCTATCGCATGCAAGCAAATAGAGTAACGCATCTAACCCCGCATGAAATGCTTACGGGTCGACCCATGCCTACACCACATTTAAGGGGTCCCCATAAGGGACCTCCGCTTGAGCAACTGCAAATGGAGATAAAAGAGTATATAAAACAACTAACTGCCATACACAGATCTATATATTTGCAGGAAAAAAGCCGAGCCCCAGAGTCCAGTCTGGTAACAGAGAGCCACGTGGTCCCGGGAGACGAAGTCTATATTAAGGTCTTCAGAAGGAAGTGGCACGAGCCGAGACGAGAAGGTCCCTATAAGGTGGTGCGGGCAACGCCAACAGCCGTTCAGGTCGAAGGAAGCACCACATGGTACCACCTAAATCACTGCACCAGAGCCACAAGAGCGAAACAGGAAGAGGAAAAGCCTGTTCAAAACAAAAGTGAATCAGAGAGCAGAGATGAACATGAAACTGGTGATTCACCTGCTGGTGCTGATGGTGGCAAACTGCTTGATGGAGATGCCACTCAACGACCCAGCCAAGGAGAAACTGCTTTGGACGGAGGCCAAGAGACATAAATCAGATGAATGTCCATGATGGCAACCATGAAGGTGGCAGAGGCTCAACTGGCACAAGTGGCGACTGACAACTCTGACTTTTTCCCCAATCTCGGATACCTGGAGAGCTCGGACAGTGATTCAATGGACTTTGAGGAGGAAGAGGTATGAGAACTTTGTAGTAGGGGAACAAGGACCTTTGGATAAAAAAATAAAAAATAAAAAAGCACAGCCAATGTTTGTGCTAGGACTGATGCCACTCTGCCAAGGATTTTGAACCGGAGCGAACAATGTGTTGCCATCTGGACCAAGTGGACTTTTATTATTGGATTTTATTAATGGACAATTAAGCAACTGTGAGTGAGTGTGCTGCCTTATGGTGATCATTGTCACACCTTTCTAATTTCACTGAGTTATGTTGAATTGATTTTTTTTTAATCTCAAGATGAGTTTTTTCTGCATTTGAACACAGCAAGCATGATTTATCACACACACAAACATACACACACACACACACACATACACACACACACACACACACACACACACACAGATTATGGTTTATTATTACATGAATTTGATTCTTTGATTATGGTTTATTATTACATGAATTTGATTCTTTGATTATGGTTTATTATTACATGAATTTGATTCTTTGATTATGGTTTATTATTACATGAATTTGATTCTTTGATTTATTATTCATTGATTTTGTTCTATTGCTATATATGATTTTGATTTATTAATATTACACATGACTTTGGTTTCATTCATAAATTTTGGTTTTATTTTATTATTACACATGGCTTTGACCTATTAATGATACATATAATCTGGATTCTTGTTTTATCAGGATTGTTTTATTTTGTTTAACGATTTTTGCTATACAACACACATACGCATAATATTGTTCTTGGTTGACTTTAACTCTGCTACACACAAGTTTGATTTGTTCTTGTAGGTTGTTTTCATTTTGTTTGTTATTGTTTTATACTCATAATATTGTGATTTTGTTTTTGGACTTAGTTTGACACATAATTTTAGTTTTGTCTTATTCTACATATAATCAGTATAATGTAACCACCAATGCAGGCCATTGTGTGATCGCCCATGGTAACCATATAATCAAAAAGCGTTTCCGGGGGTCGTAAGGGAATTTTTCCCCAAGTGGGTTTTCGCCCTTACTTGCATTGCTGTGGTGTTGAACTATTGGTGGGGATTTGATATCCCCAGAGGAGGGATATGTGGTGTTCTGCGTGACGCATATGGACTTTTAAATAGAACATGATAAAGGCACACACATACACACCTATAATGAACAAACACATAGACACATAAAGGCGACATACTAAATGCACAAGCACACAGATTACACAGCTAGGACAGTATTGAATGTTTCTCTGCCACCAGATAACATTCAGTCAGCATGTTTTCAGATTGGCCTTGACCAAGATTAAGGAGTCGAGCACACACACACACCATGCAGGCTCATGGGAAACACATAGACAATATTACGTTCATGTGACGCTCAGAACACAGACAGATGATTATAAGAAAGTACAGGACATTTGTGTCCAGATCTGGTGATTTGACTATGTAACACTGATGTAAGAATGACGTAAAAATGGGTATAAAAGGTTGTGAAAAGTAAAGTAAAGGGTCGTTCGGATTCGCAAGCAGCTGTCTCCGTGTTGTTATTTCATTGCGTTCTGGAAGGTTTTCTCCACAACATAGATAGATAATTCAAAGGTTGTGGGTTCGAGTCCCACCAGAGTCGATCTTTAAAAGCATCAATGTAAGCTGCAGAGAGACATTAAGTGGAGCTGGTTTCAAAGCATGTGTAGTTAGACTTTAAATCAAATTATAATGATTAATACACATATATTTTTTCTTTACTCGAGGTTGGATTGATTGATTTTCCAAGTGTGACATCAGCTTTGTTTTCCTGTTTAAAGATCAACTCTGGTGGGACTCTAACCCACAACCTTTGAATAACTTCTCTTGTGTCTAACGAGAAGCCCAATGCGCTATCCTTTGTGCCACAGAGGCACGTGACAGGAAGCTGACATGATAATTTCATAGGTTCAACAGAGACAGTTGTAAAAATCTTCAGCTCACCGTACTGCACACAGTAGCTGATGTGAGGCTCTGTGGCGCAATGGATAGCGCATTGGACTTCTAGTGAAGCATGATTGAAGAAATTCAAAGGTTGTGGGTTCAAGTCCCACCAGAGTCGATCTTTAAAGGTAAGATGAAGTCCAAACTCGTCTTATGAATCTAGAAAAGTTGTAAACTACAGAGTTTGACTCTGGTGGGACTCAAACTCACAACCTTTGAATCACTTTGTTGTGCTAATCTAGTAGTCCAATGCACCATTGAACCACAGAGACTCTAACTCCATGTTGCTTATGTGATGGTTTCACAGTGTTATAGGTTCCACACCAAGTCAAAATTAAGTATCCAGGTACTCGGTCCTGTGCTGGTAGAATCTGTGGCTCTGTGGTCACTTCTCGTGGTCACACTTTTAAATAGGCACAGAAAAGTGATACAAAGGTTGTGGGTTTCGTGTCCCACCAGAGAACCTGAGAACAGTTGGATGTGATGACACTTCACAGTCACAGTTGTATCACCAATGACACGTAAACCATGTGGACCTCACCGACCCACCTGAAATAAATCCATATAATGATGATGTCATCTGTAAAACTGATATTTGGGGGATTTAGAAGAAGTGATTCAGAGGTTGTACTTCCGAGTCCCACTAGAGTGAATCTTTAAAAATTTGATGAATAATAGAGCAAACATAAATAAACTGCAGATGATCAAAGGTTCCTAACCGAGTGAACACCGTGCTGTCAGCTGATCCTGCATGTAGAGTGTTTTATTTTTAACTTCTATAAGCAAAGGAACAATTCCACAACTGAAAATCACAGAAAGCAAATAAATAAAAAACGTTACAGACGATACCTCAGATTTCTAGACGCGTGCAGGAAGACTGAATGAACGGCTGAGGCTTGGAGTCCGTTCAGAGTCCAGCGCTATATGTTTACAGGATTACTCAACATCACAGCACAGAGCTGGAAGCTTGTCAGATGCAATCAGGACATTTAAGCAACTCAAGCATTCGGAAAATTGCCTAAAACTAAGGTCAGCCCAGCCCAGCAGACAGCGCTCACTCTTTAAAAGGTCACAGTGTGATAACTGACAGAAACCTTTTTCACAGTCGGTCTCAAAGACCAGGCTGCTTCCTGTGTGTTTGTTTTACAGTCAGAGTGTAACATGAGGAGTTTCAACTTCTCGTTGCTTTGGAGATAATCAGTGATGGAGGAAATATTCACAGAAATATATAAAAGTATTATCAGGGAAACTGACGTGAAGTATGAGATCATTTAAAATACTTTATACACTGTTGGCTAGTTTAATCTACAGCAATGCATCATGGTCTATAAGACCATCAAAAGTAAATAAAGAAATAAATAAACAGACTTGTAGTAGCAACAACAACGATGAGTCTCCAGGACCTGAAAGCTTCAGTTTGTGGGTTTGAATCCCACCAGAATCGGCCTTGATATGTTCACATCACTGGTGAAATATTGTTTTCTGGACAACAACAATTTCTTCCAATAAGTTTTTTTTTTTTTTGGAAATTACTGATGAAACTAAAGTCAGGTCAAATTTTCTTCATAGAGCCCAAAATATGTCCAAAGGCTGAAGTTTGATCCAGGAGAAACTCTCCCCTCAAAAGATCTTTAACGTAGAAAGAAACGTATGAAACTAGTCACAATATTAATTTTATATTAAAAAAAAGACTTTCAACGTTGAGGATTGATGAAAAATTGATGAATGATGTTGGAGATAATGAGGAGTTATGATCAGAAAATGTAGGAAATATAAAACCCACGCTACAAAAACAAAAGATCAGAGTTGATTTCAGTCTCTGGGTGGAATCATATTTTCCAAACATGTTGCCGTCCCATACAACACAATGCACTGTACTCCCACTCGCTCACACACTCTGACCTCCTCACCTTTCCGCCTCGATGCCCAAACAGCCTTTTGTTCTCTGAACTGACCAATGACACGGCCATTGTCCACCTGTCTGCCAATCACAGCTCCTATTGTGCCGCAAACTAACCAACCAGAGCGCGGTATGTACCCGCAAACCGACCAATCAGCACGCAGCACCCGTTACCATCTTAACGACACGCCCACTTCTTTCTTCAACACCCACACACACACACACACCCCGCATAATTAACCTCCCTCACTCTTTGTTTTGTTTAAATGTACATTTACACGTGTGTGTGTGTGTGTGTGTGTGTGTGTGTGTGTGTGTGTGTGTGTGTGTGTGTGTGTGTGTGTTTCTCATGTATTTCCTGACCTTTACTTCGACATGAGTTCTGACCTTTTTAATGGCAGAGAGAGTTAGCCACTTTTATCTGACACACTAAGAAGAGAGAAGAGGGTCAAATGCTGTTTTTGTTGTTTTAGACTCTCACCAAACAGTCGAACCTCAGACCCAGAGAAGAGCTGGACACAGACTGGAATGATGCAGGTTTAAACGCACGAACACAGAGAATAAATACAAGATTACTTCAACATAAACAGTTAATGAGAATATCTATATTATATATAAGTCCTGTCAGGGTTCATCATATGTCTGCTGATGTTCCAGATGATTGTTCTAAACATCCAAAACATCTGGAAGGACGTTATAAAATGTTTAATATCAAACCAGCCTTAAATAACTCTGAAGGAACCAAACATGAATCAAGGCTGTTCATAAAGGTTCTGCCCGAAAGGACACTGTAGTAGGAGTATGCAAGTGTAACGTATGCATGTATATTATATGTTTCTTTCACATATAGTTAAACTTTTGTATGCTTAAACAACAACTCAGGTGAGAGTCGAACCCACAACCCTTGAAATACGTCTTCTACTTCATGTTCCGTTTTGTTTGCCACGCCTCCTGAGATGGTGGACGGTTGATTAACCTCACTTGGTTCACTTGTTGTAAGTAGCTAAAGAGCTAAGTGGACACAGTCCTAATGTGACGCTCTCTCCACCCTCTCAGTGGCTTAATTCAGTGGCTTGGCTTTAAGCAGTTATCGAGCTAAACAGAAGCCGTTCTTGGGCGTTTTGTGGAGCTGCAGAGGATTAGCAGACTGATGACAGATGCATCTCTTGTCTTCGCCGTAGATGTTCTGCATGGTTCATTGAGCTAAGACCGCTGAGGTTCAACAGTGCCTGTGTTGGCATCAGCATCACGGCGAGCTCTGGAGGCACTGTCGGCTTAAAGCTCAGTGGGTGGAGCTACAGGACAACAGATATATATTTTCTCTACTCTAGGTTGGATTGATTGTTTTTTCATGCAATCATGCAAAGAGCAAGTGTCATTTCAGATGTGTTACATCAGCTTTATTTTCCTGTACTTCACCTTTAAAGATCGACTCTGGTGGGACTCGAACCCACAACCTTTGAATCACTTCTTTCTGTGTTTAACTAGAAGTCCAATGCGCTATCCATTGCGCCACAGAGCCTCTCTGAGGAGGCTTTTTGACTTGGTGTTGAATCTATAACGCAGTGAGCCCATCACAGTATTTCTGCACAAGCTGTCAACAGCAAACCCTCGTCATGTCAGACAGGTGAACTCTGTGGCACATTGGACTTAATTTCAGATGTGTGACATCAGCTTTGTTTTCCTGCTAAATATCGACTCTGGAGGGACTCGAACCCACAACCTTTGAATCACTTCTTCATGTGTTTAACTAGAAGTCCAATGCGCTGTCCATTGCGCCACAGAGCCACATAACAGGAAGTTGACATGATGACTTCATAGGTTCCACAGAGACAGTTTTAAAAATCTTCAGCTCACTGTACTGCACACAGTAGCTCATGTGTGGCTCTGTGGTGCAATGGATAGCGCATTGGACTTCTAGATAGGTAAATGTGAAGAAATTCAAAGGTTGTGAGTTTGCGTCCCACCAGAGTCGATTAAAAGCATCAATGTGAGCTGCAGAAAGAGTCATGTCAGATGAGCTTTATTTTCCTGTACTGTACCTATAAGGATCGACTCTGGTGGGACTCGAACCCACAACCTTTGAATCACTTCTCTTGTGTTTAACTAGAAGTCCAATGCGCTATCCATTGCGCCACAGAGCCATGTGTCATGTCTTAGGTGTCAAGGTGAAATTTTCCTGAATCTAGTAAAGTTATAAACACCTGGAAGAACTTATTCAAAGGTTGTGGGTTCGATTCCCACCAGAGTCGATCTTTAAAGCTATGCAGGTGAGTGGAAGAAAATCTAATAAAGTATAAACTCATATCAGACTGTCTGATCCTGAATCTAGTAAAGTTATAAACACCTGGAAGAACTTATTCAAAGGTTGTGGGTTCGATTCCCACCAGAGTCGATCTTTAAAGCTATGCAGGTGAGTGGAAGAAAATCTAATAAAGTATAAACTCATATCAGATTGTCTGATCCTGAATCTAGTAAAGTTATAAACACCTGGAAGAACTTATTCAAAGGTTGTGGGTTCGATTCCCACCAGAGTCGATCTTTAAAAGCATCAATGTAAGCTGCAGAAAGAGACATTAAGTTAGATCCTGTTTTAAACCATGTGAAATTACACTTCAGGGATTTGGATTGATTGCTAAAAAGCATTAACTTTTCATGCGAAGAGCTGGTGTCTGTTCAGATGTGTTACATCAGCTTTAAAGATCGACTCTGGTGGGACTCGAACCCACAACCTTTGAATCACTTCTCTTGTGTTTAACTAGAAGTGTTGAGAACCTATGTATTAGTACGCAGCATTATAAGTTGCACATACTTGCTGTAGAGTCAAAACCAACTCTCCTGTCCTGCACTGTACTGCACACAGCAGCTGATGTGTGGCTCTGTGGCGCAATGGATAGCGCATTGGACTTCTAGATTGGTGAACGTGAAGTAATTCAAAGGTTGTGGGTTCGAGTCCCACCAGAGTCCATCTTTAAAAGCATCAATGTGAGCTGCAGAAAGAGACATTAAGTGGAGGTTGGTTCAAACCATGTGAAATTAGACTTTAAATCAAATTATAATGACTAAGATACATATATATTTACTCGAGTCAATGTTGGGTTGATTGATAAAAAGCATTGACTTCTCATGCAAAGAGCTGGTGTCATCTCAGATGTGCTTTATTTTCCTGTATTTTACCTTTAAAGATCGACTCTGGTGGGACTCGGACCCACAACCTTTGAATCACTTCTTCCTGTGTTTAACTAGAAGTCCAATGCGCTATCCATTGCGCCACAGAGCCTCTCTGAGGAGGCTTTTTGACTTGGTGTTGAACCTATAACGCAGTGAGCCCATCACAGTATTTCTGCACAAGTTGTCAACAGCAAACCCTCGTCATGTCAGACAGGTGAACTCTGTCGCACATTGGACTTGATGTGATTTGGAGGTTGAACATCACGGTGAAGACCATGTCAAACATTATAAACACAATGACGAGTGGGCTCACATTAGGTTTAGTGAATGGCTTTATCTAAATCTATAACTTTAAAGATCGACTCTGGTGGGACTCGAACCCACAACCTTTGAATCACTTCTCTTGTGTCAAACTAGAAGTCCAATGCGCTATCCATTGCGCCACAGAGCCACACGGTTGACCTGCCTGTCTCTGGAGACAAACATCAACAATCATAAAAATGTAAAATAATTCCTGAAAGTACTGACACTAAAAAGTTCGAATCCCTTCAGTCCCATCCTGTCCTCTGTGGGAACCTGGGGGTGCGTTTGATTCATCAGAAGATGGGCGGATCTTTGCCGGAGTAAGAATCCTGCAGAGTCGAGGTAAACCAAGCGCGCCTGAAGAGAGAGAGAGAGAGAGAGACATTATTCAGAGACAGACTTCTGTACCGCCTCAGGTGTGTGTGTGTGTGTGTGTGTGTGTGTGTGTGTGTGTGTGTGTCCCATGGACTATGAAGAGCACTGAAGGTCGGACAGTTGTCTAATGACTGTCTGGAGTGTTGCAGACAAAGAGAAGCTGGATGTCTTCCTGTTGTGTTTTCAGGTGATTCCATTGGTTGACACAGGTGAGAGGAGATGACGTCACGCTGAGGACAAATAACAGAGAGTGTATGAAGACACAAACACAGACGTTACATAATGCTTTCTACCTCCCTGTCTGTCTGACTGTCTGCCTGCGTCGCCTCCTGCTGGTCACAGCTTCAAACTGCAGCTCCCAGTCTTCAGTCAGGGTCAGTGTTATGTAAGTGTGCTGACACAGAGTCCGGCTCCGGTCCAGCAGGTCTCTAACTGACCCGGGGTCAGCTGTGAGAGGAGCAGAGGAAACATCAGAGCATCCTTTACTAAAGGAGAGGAGATGCTGAGGGAGCTCCGTCCACTGTGGACCACCAAACCCCGAACTGCTCCCAGGGTGCTGCTGTGGCATCACCCGACATCAGGTCTATTTTGGTCCATTGAGGGACGTTTGTCTTCGTCTTCAGGTTCCTCAGTGTTCACATCACAGAGGACGTCATCGTGGTCAAAGAAAGTCCCCCGAGGCGTCAACATGAAACTAAGAAATGATGAGGAAACCTTCAGGTCCTGAGACAGTGACACAGGACAAACCTGCAGGGACGTCACGGAGACTACGTCCAGGTTTTAGACAGTCTGCGGGGACGTCACGGAGACTACGTCCAGGTTACAGTCTGCGGGGACGTCACTGAGACTACGTCCAGGGTTTAGACAGTCTGCGAGGACGTCACCGAGACTAGGTCCAGGTTTTAGACAGTCTGCGGGGACGTCACTGAGACTACGTCCAGGTTTTAGACAGTCTGCGGGGACGTCACATAGACTACGTCCAGGTTTTAGACAGTCTGCGAGGACGTCACTGAGACTACATCCAGGTTTTAGACAGTCTGCAGGGATGTCACAGAGACTACGTCCAGTTTTAGACAGTCTGCGGGGACGTCACAGAGACTAGGTCCAGGTTTTAGACAGTCTGCAGGGACGTCACAGAGACTAGGTCCAGGTTTTAGACAGTCTGCGGGGACGTCACAGAGACTACGTCCAGGTTTTAGACAGTCTGCAGGGGACGTCACAGAGACTAGGTCCAGGTTTTAGACAGTCTGCAGGGACGTCACAGAGACTAGGTCCAGGTTTTAGACAGTCTGCGGGGACGTCACGGAGACTACGTCCAGGTTTTTGGTGTAACAGATGTTTTTCTGTCTGTAACCAGTGACGGCCTGAAGTGTCTGAGGACAGCAGAGATGATTTATTGATTAGGACGAGCTGGTAAAAGACAGCAGCCTGTCTTCTGGTCCTCTTCCTGTCTTCTGGTCTTCAGGAGTTCAGTATGGTGGGTCTCTGGCATCGAGCGGAGGACGCTCCCCGCTTGATGACTCATCTCTGCATCTGCAGACACAAATCAGTTTGGAAACATCGACGCTTTTCAGAATTAATTACAGATTCACAGCTCGGTGTTGTTCAGCTGTCTTTGGTTTTATGACCCAGGATCATAAATCACATCTGTGATGCAGATTAATGTAGTCAGGCGTGAAGACCAGGACCAGGACCAGGACCAGGACCAGGACCAGGACCCATCCTAGATTTGAACTGACTCACAGCTTTAAACCTAATTTAACACTGTCTAAAACCTGGA
>CM014090.1:2265515-2345515 GCA_004119915.2 Collichthys lucidus | reverse complement strand
CAGAGCTCCTGCTCCGGTCCCGGTGCCGGTGCCGGTGCCAGGCTGCCTGCAGTACCGAGGGATGGGCTTTGGAGAGGCGTGTTGCCCGTACGGAGCAGGCTTCCATCACAGCAGCATGTATCCAAACTCTGGAGTGTACGTGCACTACAGCAGCAGCAGTCCGGACCCTGCAGGTAAACTTCGGTTCCAGCTTCTTCACTTTAACCACTTTAATCGCCGTCACGAGAAAACTTTCCTAACTCACGTGTCTCTCCCTCCAGATGCTCAGCAGTTGGCGGGTTACCATGGTTACCACCAAGCCGGGGTGTCCGCGCAGTCGCAGCTTCGTCAGAAGTCCCGGATGAGGACGGTGTTCACCGACAGTCAGACCAAGAGGCTCGAGGCGCTGTTCGAGCTCACCGACTACCCGGCGGTGGAGGCGCGAGCCGAGGTGGCGAGGAGCACCGGGCTGAGCGAGGAGACAGTCAGGGTGAGTCCGACATGAGGGTCCACTGAGGGGGAGGAGGACAGCTGCGTAAAAGCTCTCCATGATGCGTAACAGCTCTCAATGATGCGTAAAAGCTCTCCATGATGCGTAACAGCTCTCAATGATGCGTAAAAGCTCTCCATGATGCGTAAAAGCTCTCCATGATGCGTAACAGCTCTCCATGATGCGTAACAGCTCTTCATAATGCGTAAAAGCTCTCCATGATGCGTAACAGCTCTCCATGATGCGTTTTACGCACTCATTACGCACTGTTTGTCATTTATAAGTCTGTCTGTTTGAGTGTAAATTATAACTGAACGTTATTTAATTAATTAATGAATGATGTCAGTGAACCTGTTGTTTAAACTCTCTCTCTCTCTCTCTCTCTCTCTCTCTCTCTCTCTCTCTCTCTCTCTCTCTCTCTCTCTCTCTCTCTCTCCAGGTCTGGTTTAAGAACCGCAGAGCCCGCAGGAAGCGGCAGCGCAGCGGCTCCAAGGTCAAGTCTCCGTCCCCGCCCCGCGGCGCTGCAGCGGAGATGAAACTCTTCACCTCCGTCCTCTGAAGGTCACAGCTGCTGCCGCGTGCAGAGACTCTCACCTGTAGAGGTCAAAGGTCACCTGACGGCGTCCTGCTAGAAGGATGTTTGTGATGATGCATTCAGGGGATGTTGGGAAAGTCGGACACTTGTTTATAGGCTGCAGTTTTTTCTAGTTCTAAATTATTTTTGAATTTCTATGTAATTTATTGAAGTCAGGTTTCAAACACGAGCAACATTTGTAACTTGGAGTGTTTCATGAAGAAATAAATGGAGTTATGATGTGACGTCAGCATGTTGTTTCTTTATTAACTGTTCAGATGTTTGAGAGGAACTGACCACCAGGTGTCACTGTTACACGTGAAGCTATGTATATATGTTAGTATACGTTACTTCAACATTTCAGTTACTTTCAGATTCAGATTCTACATCCAGTTCTTGATAGAAACTTAGTTTGGGAAACAGTGTCGTGCCAGAACTGGAGCTGTGCAATATAACGACACTCAACGTCTCTGTGGACAAAACTTAGACAGGCTGTTTGTCTCATTTTAAAATCCTTCTCATGGCTTTTGACACCATGTAGAGTTGATTTGATGTGTTTACATGCATATTTTTATTTAGTTTATCTTGTTCGGATAGTTTTTATTGTGCTTTATCCTGTTGTGAGGCATTTTGGAAACCTCGTGCTACATAAATAAAGTGGACTGGACGTGATGTGGAGTAAAAGCAAAGGACAGGAGAGGTAGAAAAACAACATCAAATTCTTTATTATATTCATAGAGTTAGAAGCACTTCCATGCTGATGAGGAGAAGATACAGACACATACTGAAAAACTCAAATCAGAGGATACAGGAAGTTTCCGGGAGCATGCAGTGAGTATGTCAGGGTGAGGACGTCCGATGCTCGCTTTCCCGTTTCCGTCAGCTTCACACACCTTTAAAACAGGAGCTACTCACACACACGGACTGTGACTGAGCACAAAGTAACACACACACACACACACACACACGCTACAAAACAAAAAGTACACTTAGTGAAGTTTTAAAAATATAGGCTATATACTGTCGATCCTTAAGACGGATTCATGTTAAAACAACCAGTGCTGAGTTAGTTTCTATGAGAATGAGTCCAACGGTTTAATCTCAGACACGCACACCGATCGATTATAGATTTAAAGGACGAAACCCGTGACTCTGAATGTTTCAGCCAGTAAACTACAAATCACTTCACAGTCCTGACGATCAGCAGCAGCTTTCCAAATAACAAAGAACCCACAGAGAGATTTATTTATCCTTTCACGGCACTTTGTCATTTTTATCTTTTGTGCACAAGATGCAACAATGTCTTCAGTTCAGACAACTATTGGACCTGCAGGCATCACACTGACTGACTGACGTCTGCAGGTAAAATCATTGATCTGAAGCTCAACCATCAACCCAGATCACATTAACATCTATGCACGGTTTGAGCTCTGCCCATTACAAGTGTGTATGCAGACAGAGATAATGGTGAACTCGCTCATCCCCAAAAGGTTCTGCAGCTGGTTTAATGTTTCTGGCTGGAAATAAATCTAAAAACTGAAAGATGTTTGGATATCAGTCAGAAAATAAGTTTGCATACAGTGTTGCACATTTACTAATAGCTGGGACTGAACGGATCCTTCACAGACACGGTGATTTGCAGTCAGAGAGCTAAGACATGCAAAGCCATCATCGTCCTTTAAACGGAGAAAACAAACAGAGAATATGCAGAGAGGAAAGTTTATGTAACGGTTTGTTTATGGGGATGATTAACCAGTGACTCAGTGCTGACACCTAGTGGCCAAACCAGAGAAAGCTCCACATTTACACAGCGGTAAGAACAGCATGTTCAGACCTGGGACATATTGACTGTACTGTACGTTTACTGTACAAAGACAAACCTCACCATCACTGTGGTCCACTGACGTCTATGTTACCTAACATGAAGGAGTCTGTGGAGCATCATGAACAGCGCTGCAGCACATCTGTAGCAAAACACGTCCTGTGTGTAATTATACACAGATGTAAACTATAAGATGAGCGGTTACTTTAGGTCATCAGGGGAAAGCAGCTAACGGCATCCTGGATGTAGGAAGGTAAAGCTGAGAGTCGTCTGCATGTCGTGACACATCGGCTTCCAGAACAGTTACATTTCAGGAAAGTTACTAAACGTGGAGTATACGTCTGACTTCAGTGGAAAACCTGTTTGTTCAGATCACTGTGAACTTTCCAAAAACGCTATTTCAACTTCTGGAATTCGCCGGGACGTTGTATAACAAAACATTTTGAGTGAGTGCGGCAAAAAACACCAGAACAGAAAAGCTGCCAGGGCCCGACCTCACACTCACAGCGAAGCGACGTTTACTTGAGTTTACGCGAAGCTAAGCTTTGGTCTGATCACAGCCTGACTAAACTCTGCAGCTGGTTGAGCTGAGCTGAACACCTGATGTGTGAAAGCGCTGCAGTGTGATGCCGAAGCTGAATCCACGGCCACAAAAAGAACAATGATCAATGTGCAGCAGTGTGCAGGAGCAACCACAGAGTGTTTCCTTCAGCCGAGGCTGCCGAGCTCGAAGACCGACCGAGAGAAACACTGACGGAGCATCGACCGAGGTCAGTCTGAAATCTGTGACTCAGCGACTCAGAGGCTCAAAAGTCAAGAACAGATTTGGGGAATTTTCAAATGAGAAATGAGCCAAACGACGAATATTTAACTGACAGTTAACAGGTCGAAACATGTTAAAGTTCTGGGTAATTCTCTGAAAGAAAAAGTGGAACGTCCCACTGGCTCTTGAACATTTGAACCTCCCGTCCACTCAGGTGTGCGTCCACAGGTGGATCTCTGCCGTCACCATGGCCTCGGCAGCCTCGGCCTCGGAGTGTGAGCGTGTTCATCTCTCTGTTTCAGTGAGAAACATTAACACAGGAACCATGTCCACACAGAGATAGGTACACTGTTCACATATTGCTGTTTTCAGAGATTTTAAAACACTAAGCACGCACGAAAGTTTAAGATTAACTGTGTTTTTGTCTTTTTCGCAGATGCTCACGTTCACAAAACGTCTTATTTAAACGGAGAGAAAGAAGGATGAGAGAAGAGGAGGAGGAGAAGAAGGAAAACCTTTACAAATATTATTCAATCTCTACATTATGAAATGAAAAACCTCAAGATGAATGTTCGATGACGGGACAAAGAAACGGACGACTGGTTATCGGATATTCAACTCTGAGACGGTTTTAAAGCTCAGATGAACTTTGATTCCACATGAGGCGGGGCTGAAACACTTTGAGAATAAAACTCGTGGTTTTGGGTCTGTTAGCACTTTTGGTTAACGACGATTGCAGCTGTTTCCTATAATATACAGTGTTTGAACTGATGCTGGAGTTTGGCAACACTCTGATTAATAATGACTGTTACTCAGTCGCTGTAAGTAATAACTACAGTACTTCATCTGTTAGAGACTAAACGAACTGGTTCTAATGAAGCTGGACGGTTAAATTCAACTCGCTGCGTTTCCTGTACGTGAACCGCTTCGTCCTGTCGCATCCCAGCAGTTAAATTATTCCCGTTTCAGAAAGATAAAAAAATATAAACACTATGATAAAATACAGAGTCAGAAGTTGGTTAACCCTGTTTTCAGTTTGACATCTGAGGTTAAAGCATGCAGGCGGGAAAAGTTCTTCACACAGTCTAAAGTTTTGATCTACGCTCACGGTCACATGCTATCGTGGCTCTTTGTGAGGACTGATCTGAACCGCGGTCCAGTCCAGGTCAATCACAGACCGGTCAACGGGCTCACTGGTATCAGAACCAGGTGCAGAGACAGTCCTGACACAAAAGACAGCCACAAGCGTTAAATGAAGTTCTTAGTCGCAGATATGAGGAAGAATCAGCCGGTCCTGGTCCAACACGTCCGGAACGTTTTCTACGGCGTACACAAACGCTTCAACTTCCCCATTTACACCTCGTGTTAAAATCCAGAACACTGTGGACCCAACCAAAACCTGCAGCTCCTCTAACGTCCACTGGAGACTGACTCCAGAAGTGAGTCAGTCTCCATAAGTCCCTATGTTCAAATGTCTAACTTCACAGCAGAAATAAACATGTTTTAGACTACGTCCAGGTTTTAGACAGTCTGCGGGGACGTCACGGAGACTACGTCCAGGTTTTAGACAGTCTGCGGGGACGTCACAGAGACTACGTCCAGGTTTTAGACAGTCTGCGGGGACGTCACGGAGACTACGTCCAGGTTTTAAACAGTCTGCGGGGATGTCACGGAGACTAAGTCCAGTTTTAGACAGTCTGCGGGGACGTCACAGAGACTACGTCCAGGTTTTAAACAGTCTGCGGGGATGTCACGGAGACTAAGTCCAGTTTTAGACAGTCTGTGGGGACGTCACTGAGACTACGTCCAGGTTTTAGACAGTCTGTGTGGACGTCACAGAGACTACGTCCAGGTTTGCATCTGGTATTTTTGGTCGTCCTGATGTCCAGATTGCGTTTTAATGCGAGGTGTAAATGGCGTCAACGCGACACGACTGTCGCGGCGTCCCAGTTTCAGATTATATGACAGGATATGACAGGATTGTACATTTGTGAAAACATCAGCATTACTTTCTAACTTTAGGCTCGATGGCGCCGACCTTTGCCATTTAAGAAAAAAAAGACGCAGCAGCGGCTGATGATTCGTTTTCATCCTCAGAGACTGAACAGAAGTTTTTTCTGCCCCAAATAAAGACACGACGTGGACAAATACTATGAGACGATGAGACGATGAGACGAGAACTCGCTGAAACCAAATGTGTACAGGAGTGAAGAGAATATTTTCAGGGAGCTGCTTTAGCAGAGCTGGATTCTCAGTTTGATTAAAGGACGTTTTGATCAGATACAAGGCACTATAGATTTTGCTATAGAACGGCTAAATTAGAGGGATTTGGGCTGAGAGTTATAGAGAGAGAAGAGGGACGACAGAGTTTCACTACGAGGAGTCTGACTGACGACAGTGAAGAGAGTACACCGAAAGTAAAAGATGGAGAAAGAAGAGAAGAGCGGAGAGATGGAGATCTGGTGGAGGAAGAAGGAGGAGGAGGGCGTGGTTAGGACTGCATCTCAGCACGCAGCATCCACGGAAACCAGCAGCAGAACAGCAACCTGCAGGAGGAAGAGGAGGGAGAGGAGGGAGAGGAGGGAGAGGAGGAAGAGGAGGGAGAGGAGGGAGAGGAGGAAGAGGAGGGAGAGGAGGAAGAGGAGGAAGAGGAGGGATAGGAGGAAGAGGAGGGAGAGAAGGGAGAGGAGGAAGAGGAGGAAGAGAAGGGAGAGGAGGGAGAGGAGGGAGAGGAGGAAGAGGAGGGAGAGGAGGAAGAGGAGGAAAGAAGGGAGAGGAGGAAGAGGAGGGAGAGGAGGGAGAGGAGGAAGAGGAGGGAGAGGAGGGAGAGGAGGGAGAGGAGGAAGAGGAGGAAGAGGAGGAAGAGAAGGGAGAGGAGGAAGAGGAGGAAGAGAAGGGAGAGGAGGAAGAGGAGGGAGAGGAGGGAGAGGAGGAAGAGGAGGGAGAGGAGGAAGAGGAGGAAGAGGAGGGAGAGGAGGAAGAGGAGGAAGAGGAGGAAGAGGAGGGAGAGGAGGAAGAGGAGGGAGAGGCTTCAGTTCACACCGACGCTTCATTCATACGGAGTCAAACATCAGAGCTGCATGGTTCTGAACAGTCCGACCCGCCACCTGCCCGTCCTCTGATCTCACCTGGATATGGAGCTCTCCGAGGTCAGGTCTTTAGGAGAACGCATCGTGTTGAAGTTACGCTTCGGCTGTGACACTGCAGGACACAAACAAATGAATAATGTTCATTTAATGTTGATTTAATGTTGATTTAATGTTGATTAAATGTTCTGAGCCTTAAAGAGACACAGCTGCTGGAAGCTGAAGTCTGGGACAGTGAAAGACACTTACTGGTGACTTGGTGGACTTTCTTCACCATGGATTTGTCGCTCTGTGATCCGTCTTTAGGGCCTCCGATTCTGACAAGACAACATGAGTAACAACAGTCGGCATGATGTCGGAAGAGAATCGTCCTGGTTTATAAAATCTAGGCTCTCACCTCTGGACACGGGACGGCGGAGCAAACACTCCGTATTTGGGCAGGCAGCTGAAGTAGCGGACTCCGAACACCGAGCCGTCGTGTTTTCCTGTCGGCTGATCCAACTCGATGCCAAACCAGTAACCTGCGGGGACACGAACAGCTCGGTAACAGCGGTCTGACGAATCCGCGTTTCATAGACGATGTTTCACAACGTTTCTGACCTGGAGCGAAGTCGGTCTTTCCGTAGAAGCGCACGATGCCATTTTTCTGTCCAGCCACCAGAACCTGATCCCCGACCTCCACGTTCAGTCCCTCCGGATCCAGACTGGCGACCGACGCCTTCTTCCTCTGGGCTGAGAACAAACACAATCACAGCGATGAGATCTCGACAACGCAGACTGGATGGATTCATACGGACAAACGTTACGGCGATGACACCTTTCTCTCTCTCCTTCTCCTTCTTTTCTTTCTCCTTCTTGGTCTTTCCGGCGAGGCGGGACGCCAGGTCTATGCGTGGGGTTCTGGGGGTGGAGGTGACGGATGAAGGCGTCTGATCCACAGCTTTGGAAATCTTTGACACCGGGGCAAAAATCCCTGCAGGGCAGAAACAGACAAACCCGGTCAGCTGAAGTTCTTCCGCTCAGTGTTTGCTTTGTTACAGAAGCAGTGACTCTAAATGTTTGAACGTGCCGAGTTTCGGCGGGCAGATGAAGTAGCGCACGCCGCCCACGCTGCCGTCGTTTTTCCCCTCCGGCTCATCGAGCTCCACGCCGACCCACTGACCGCTGGCGAACTCCGTCGTACCACAAAACCTCAGAGTGCCGGTCTGAGGAAGAGACAGAGGGAAAAAGTTCTGAAGTTTAGGAGACGGCGTGACGGTGGAGGCGTTTTTATGAATTTGTCATGTGACAGTCAGAGCGCTGAGGCAGCTCAGGGTTTCTGCTTCCAGACGACGTCCAACCAACCTGTTTGAGTTTTGCAGGCGGGCTGTCGTCTCTGCTCAGGTCTCTCTGGAGCTACACAGTGAGAACACACTGTTCAAAGCTCAAACAGCACGGCCTGAAGCTGAAGCTGAAGCTGCATGACGCAGCAGCAGGTTATCTGATTTAAGGCGGTCTGCTTTCAGACTGGAGGAAGCAACACGCTGTGACACCTCCATGTTTAGATATCGGACGTAACGTGTCTGCACGCGAGTAAATCATTTTAGAAACACGATTGTCCCAAATTTAAGCCTGAGTCTAGGTCACATAGAACAACATGGTGCGGATCTTTAGCAGAAACTGTGACCGACGGGTCCAGTTCTTCAGTCCAGCTCATTACACAGTCGGTGTTTTCTATCACACTCTTTACATAACCACACTTCCTCTGACCTTCATGTCGTCCAGCAGGACTCGCTCTCCCAGCTTCAGGCCCAGCGAGGACAGCATCAGGTTTCCTGGGATGTTGTCGTAGTTGGGCAGCGTGGCTCGGGGAAGGTTGCAGCTCAGAGGGACGGCGTCCAGCAGCAGCTGCTTCAGCTCTTTGGCCACCATGGCCGCCTCCGCCTTGTCCAGACTCATGTCCATCGGGTCAGGAACCACGTCAGCCGGGACCAGACCCTTATCATTCTGCAGAGGAGAAGACAGTGCTGCATTTCTGTAGCTGGAGATCAAGACCCAACCAAATGCACGTAGACAAACCCATGGAGACTTCATGCATGTCTGTGACCTGATAAACCAGATAAAGAGTTTTTACCCGCACAGCTGGGTTGGCTCCGTGCTCCAGCAAACACTTGACTGCACCCAGACACAGGTTGGAGGCAGCGATGTGCAGAGCGGTACCATAGTGGAAATCACTGCATGTGGAGTTCAGCACTGCAGGCGATGAAAGAAGAAGCAGACGTGAAGAACAGAAGAACCTGCTGAGCTCTGAAGCTTCGGGGAACGTGTGCGTACCTCTGGGTTTGGAGGCTTTGAGCAGGACTCGGATCAGTTCCGGGACGTCAAAGTACGCGGCGTAGTGCAGAGCGTTCATGTTGGTCCAGCGGCTCCTCAGACTCACGTCAGCGCCCAGAGAGATGAGCTGGCTGCTGAGACGCAGAGCGGCCGCCGGGTCACCTGAAGACACAACCAGGACCAAACTAAGAGGATCCAACAGAACCAGCACCACAGATCTCCAACGCAAGGTGACTGGTCAATGCTTAACGGAAACCAGATCATGGTCCTTGTCTGCAGATCATGCATTCACATGCAGAGATCTGTTTTTAGAGATGAGACTTCTGACAGAAGAAACATTAAAATATCTGCTGGGGGATCACTTCATGGTGGGTTTGGGTCTTTTCTCAGGATGTTCTGTTATTAATTCATAAAACTTCATCAGTGCTTGTGTGTCTCACCAACTCCGTGAGCTCCGGCCTTGCAGCTGTAGTGAAGCAGCGTCATGTCAGTCAAACCGTCGCGGTCGTTCACGTGGCAACCACGCTTCAGGATCTGAAACACAGAAGACAGAAGACAGAGGACAGAGGACAGAGGACAGAGGACAGAAGACAGAGGACAGAGGACAGAAGACAGAGGACAGAGGACAGAGGACAGAGGACAGAGGACAGAGGACAGAGGACAGCTGAAGGTTTGTTGGAGACCTTTCACCTCTGACAGTCAGTCTACACTTTAGACCAGGTTCTACAGGCAAAGCTTCCTGCAGCTAAAAACTAGATATTGCATGAACAATATTAGATTGTTTTACCGGGGTTATGTCGTTGTGATGCATTTAAATCTTTTATTCAGTATATTATTTAAACGTCTGGAGCTCCGGGCTTGCTTCAGCTCGCCGTCGTATCGTTTAACTCTGTTAATTAAAACTCAAACGAGGCTCAGAGGCAGCTGATGCTGAGAACGTGACAGCGACCGTCTGAGACTTCACTTCACTTTCTGAGTCACGTCTCCGTCTCTGATTCCTCCGGGCTGAGTCAGCGTCCTGCTGAGTCATGGTCGAGCCTCAATGACTTCCCGTCTCTTCTCTCTCTCTCTCTCTCTGCACCACTTTCTCTCTGCTTTCCATTTCGGGTCCATGCAGCCATTTTAACTGGGTCATTGTCACAGTGTTTGTGTATCACTGACATTGTGGGGACTTTGTCCACAGGATAAACCGTTAAATTAGATTACACCGTTCAAATGAAGGACTGAGCAGGGACCGGTCGTCAGTGTTAACCCACTAAAAATAAAGTCCTGAACGTTGTTCGTAGATAGTTTCAGTTCATCAATAACCAGAAGCAGAAATATTCATCATTTCGTTGATATATAGGATTTTATCTTGTGTCTTCTGGATGTTGTCAGATCGTTGGTGATGGAGATCCTGACCCACCGTCACTGTCAGTGAACAGGGACGCACCCGGCTCTCACTGCCCAGACAGAGGCTGTTCTCTGGGGTCGGTCTGCAGGGAGGACTGACCCGACTTCTTCTCATGTGGTTTTGTATTTATAGGAATTTTAGAGTTTTTAATGTTGAATCAAACTCTACAAGTGGATCTTGAGGGTTAAATGTCTCAAACATTTAGAGTACCATTCATTCTTTCACTGCATACAAAGACGTCTGGCGTTCAGGCTTCGTTCTGAGCTCTGGCAGCAGCTCGGTGGGATTTCATTGTCCGTTATCTGAGCTAGTGTGAGTCCAGAGGACTGAGGACTGAATCTGGGTCAATGTGACAATGACAGCGTGGACTCAGGCTCCATGCCAGATCGAGTAGGGCGAGTGATGCAGGCATGCAGACTGCTTAAAGGTTTGACAGACAGTCCTGCCAAGCTCTGGGCCTCTGTGGCTTCAGTACATTACATTTGTTATCTGACTTTATTCTGTTCTATTGGTTTTATTATTTCACGTTTATTAGTCTCCAGGTTGTATTTGTACCAACTTGTTGTGCTCAACAAATAAAGTTTGACTGAAGCTCAAACTAACGAAGCCGAACTGAAATTCTGGAAACAAAAGTTCAGAACAAACTGACACGAATCTCAGTGAGTTGTTTAAGGTAGAATGACAGCGTGTAGTATTGAAGGTAGTATGACAGTAAACTCACCTCGTTGCCAATCACGTCGATCTTGTGTTGCACCTGGGGAACCCATTGACGCACGATGGCGAACAGCTCCGGGATGGTGGTCCGAGGGTCCATGAGGATCTCCAGACAGGCCGGGTCATTGGGGTCGAAGAAGGTGAAGGCTGCAGACGGGTGGAGAGAAGTTAGAGGTGAAGCCAGGAGAACAGAGGAACAGTGGATTATTGTGGACGGTGACGCCGGAGCTTCCTGTCACCATCATCACATCAGAAGTGAGTCGTGAGCTCTGCGGGTTCTCGTCCTGCAGATCCGCAGTCTGAGCTCAGCCAGGTTTATCTCCTGACTGCCCACAGCTCAACATGACAGAGTGGTTTTAGAGTCTCACTGCAAACAGGGACTCGATCTGATGCAGCTCAGGTTGGAACATTATGGAAATAAGGTGGTATGACGAAATGAGAGTATGTATTTAAGGTAGTATGCCATATTCTTTAGGTAACGGGGCCTGGACAGAAGGGTATGACAGTGTGCATTTAGGGTGGTATGACATACTGTAGACTTTGGGCAGCGATGGGCAGCCTATGACAACATATGTTTAAGGTGGTATGACAACATATGTTTAAGGTGGTATGAGAGTGTGTATTCAAGGTGGTATGACGTACAGTAGTCTTTGGGCAGCGGTGCCTGGGCGGACGGGTGCACCATGGCTCGGCGCCGTGGCTCGTGTACCGGACTCTGGTACTCGGACACTGACAGCGGCTCGGGCTCCGGCTCGGCCTCGCGCTCCTCCCCGGCCGGTGCGTCCTCCTCTTCCTCCCGCTCGTCTCTCTCCTCCCGCTCGTCCTCCTGCTCGTCGTCCTCCTCATCCTCGACCTCGGCCCTCTCCTCGCTCTCCCTCTCCTCTTCCAGCTCATACTCCGCCTCGTCTTCGTCCTCTTCTTCCTCCTCTTTCTCCTCTTCTTCTTCTTCCTCCTCGGTCAGGACCTCCTCCTCCTCTCTCTGGACTCTCCCCTCCTCCTGCTCCTCCCGGTCGTGCCTCTCCTTCTCCTGCACCTCCAGGTTCTCCTCTTTGGTCATTGTGAGTTATGCTGCAGCTGAGAGAGAGGAACTATTAGTTTGAAATACACAATATCTGATACAACATATAAAGAATATTACAGAAGACTCGGAGCTCTGCGAGTTCTCTGGAGAACCTTTTTTATCTTGAAGAACCTTTTAATCTTGAAGAACCTTTATTGTGTGTGTGGTATAGATCATTATAAAAGCTGTTCTTCATGGACCGCTCTTCAGTAGGTCGGACAGCTGTCCAATCAGCTCAGACCTGTCTGAGCCGGGTCCAGTCCTCATGGTCGAGCGCTAACAGGGTGTGGTGAGGCCTCGCAGGGACCGGGTTCATGTTCTGCCTCGGTTGATCCGGTCTGGTTTCCAGCCTCTCAGCGCTCCTCGTTTCCTGTTTCTGCTCTGCATCACCAGACCAGAGCTAAATTTAGCTGTTTGTGTTTGTGTGTGTGTGAGAGCAGCTACAGAGGCTAACGCTAACGCCGCCTGTCCGTCATCAGCTGTGGACAGGCCCGACTGGATTAAATCCACTCTGCACTTTAGCAAATGGACGAGATGCTGAAATCCATCCAGCAGCCACTCCCTCCATCATCCAACCATCCATCTTCTCCTCGACCGAGGAGGAAGCACGCAGACGAATTCACGAGCTCACAGACTTGGTGAAAGATGAACTGCACGTCTCAGAATCCAGCCGGTAAACTCCATCAACATGGCGATAGGTCAGCCCGATATAATAATACTGAACACAAGAGTACATGCAAGCAGCGGCGCCGCCAGGAACTTTGGGCCCAAACTGGGCCCCTCTGCGCAGCTGCTGTCCCCACATCTCGAGGACCGAACTATCCCATCAGAAGCTTCACAGAACTCTGATCAAAGACCTGCAGCTGTTTTGTAGTTCAATGCTAGTACTAGCACAATATTTACTATTATTTGTACCTGTAAACAGTCTACATACAGTCTGCGTACAGTCTACATACAGTCTGCGTACAGTCTGTATACAGTCTGCGTACAGTCTACATACAGTCTACATACAGTCTACATACAGTCTGTATACAGTCTGCGTACAGTCTACATACAGTCTACATACAGTCCACATACAGTCTACATACAGTCTGCATACAGTCTGCGTACAGTCTACATACAGTCTACATACAGTCTACATACAGTCTGCGTACAGTCTGTATACAGTCTGTATACAGTTCACATACAGTCTACATACAGTCTGCGTACAGTCTGCGTACAGTCTGTATACAGTCTGCGTACAGTCTACATACAGTCTACATACAGTCTGCGTACAGTCTACATACAGTCTACGTACAGTCTGCATACAGTCTGTATACAGTCCACATACAGTCTACATACAGTCTGCGTACAGTCTGTATACAGTCTGCGTACAGTCTACATACAGTCTACGTACAGTCTGCGTACAGTCTACATACAGTCTGCGTACAGTCTACATACAGTCTACGTACAGTCTACATACAGTCTACATACAGTCTGCGTACAGTCTACATACAGTCTACATACAGTCTACATACAGTCTGCGTACAGTCTACATACAGTCTACATACAGTCTACATACAGTCTGCGTACAGTCTGCGTACAGTCTACATACAGTCTGCGTACAGTCTACATACAGTCTGCGTACAGTCTACGTACAGTCTGCGTACAGTCTGTGTAGAGTCTGCACACAGTCTGTATACAGTCTACATACAGTCTGTATACAGTCTACACACAGTCTGTATACAGTCTACACACAGTCTGTATACAGTCTACATACAGTCTGTATACAGTCTGCACACAGTCTGTATACAGTCTGCACACAGTCTGTATACAGTCTACACACAGTCTGTATACAGTCTACACACAGTCTGTATACAGTCTACACACAGTCTGTATACAGTCTACATACAGTCTACATACAGTCTACGTACAGTCTACGTACAGTCTGCGTACAGTCTACATACAGTCTGCGTACAGTCTGTGTAGAGTCTGCACACAGTCTGTATACAGTCTACACACAGTCTGCGTACAGTTCACATACAGTCTGCATACAGTCTACATACAGTCTACATACAGTCTGCGTACAGTCTACGTACAGTCTACGTACAGTCTGCGTACAGTCTACATACAGTCTACATACAGTCTACGTACAGTCTACGTACAGTCTGCATACAGTCTACATACAGTCTACATACAGTCTTGGTATTGGTGTTTACCTATTTTTTGGGGCCCCTGTCAGTCGTGGAGTTGTTCTAACTTTCCCCTCTATGTGGCGCCCCTGCAGACATGTACTGCCTCTGAAGCAGGTCGGGCTGGATGGTCGTGTCCCATCTGAAACCACGTTGACTTATTTAACTTTCAGTCTTTTCCTGAAGCGAGCCCAATAGTTTTGTTCTTAACCTCAGCAGGCTTTAGATTTGAAGTGACCCGTCATCACACCTTCTTTGAATCTGAATCCCTCCTATAACACAACATTGTTTTTTTCTAAGCAGCGACCACACCAGCAGAACCATCTGAAACCAGGTCATGCTCGTCCTGTGTTGATGCCAGTTCACACGGATCACATGACGAGCAGAGCGGCCCGTTAGAGCAGCGACGTCCTCTTTGTCCATGTCGGAGACACACTGCTCATCCAGCATGAGGCGTCTCTGCAGACTTACACACAAACAGCAGCTCTGTTGTTCCTTCATATGAGTCAGCTGCTGTCTGCAGCAGCCACATGCCGGCTAACATCAGATCAGATCTGAGGTTCTGCTGATCTCAGAGCAGCTCCTGTTAATATCTAATAAGCTCATATCAGAGCTGACATGAACACATGAACATAAATAAACTCATCGTTTGTCCATAACATAGTTCATATAATCAGCGCTGGGCTCAGCTGGTTCAGTCCTGCCTCAACAGAACTCGACCGGGACTCAGCCGAGGCCACGACAAAGGTTACGCAACATGACCGTGTGAGTCAGCTGATTATGAAACATGGACGTGCATGATCATAAACAAGCAACCAGCTCAAATCATCTGAGACAATAAGACGACAGACTGATATCACAACAGTTTAAAACAAAGACTGCTGAAAACTCGTCTTCATCGTTTCTACAGAACTTTCTTGTGATTTATGGTTCTGAGCCTCGAACATTAACACAGGAGCCACGAGCTGGGTCTGGACTTTATTCAAGGGAAAATCAGAAGACCCTGAACGCCTCGTCAGTTTTACAGAGGTGGAGTAAGTCAGTGAACAACTACAGCGGCTGAAAGACTGATGAAGTACAACTAAACAAACAACAGATTTATTAACGTGAGCAGCCTGTGACGATAACTGGGTAGTTATATCACATTTATGTTAAATTAATACAAAAGTATTTTAAAAACCTATTTCAGAAATCAGAGTTTCTGGATTATTATAGTATTATATATGTGTTTCTTGATTCTTTTCATCCTCTGGAGCATTTTTTATTGCGTCAGTGGAGTTTTGGTACGTTTGGTTGTTTATGGATATTTATGCAGATGCCTGTGTTTAGAATGACCTTGTACTAACTGAGTCAAATGAAACATTAATGAAGAAACAAGACGTGTGACACACAGCCAGCCTGATAATGTCGTATTAAATATTCTGATAACTGGGTTGTTATAGTGAATTTTTATGGAATTAATATAAATGTATCATTATTTATTGAGTGGCAGCATTTTATGTTGCATCAGTGAGTATTTTTGGTTGTTAATGGATATTTATGGTTTCTGATGAGATGTTTAATATTCATAATGACCTACAGCATAATAACCAACGATCAGCTGCTCTGAGCCCCGCACAGCCCGCACAGTTCACACAAAACCATCGTTTCACGCGTCTTTCCGCTGATTTTGGCTGATTTGAAGGATGCGTGGACACCATGTGATGTTCCAGCAGGTTGTGAGAGGAGGAGGAGGAGGAGGAGGAGGGAGGCCATGGCAGCATCCTCCTCCTCCTCCTCCATCCAGCCTCCATTTTACAACAGCTGAGACACCAAATACCGCAAAAACACGAACAAAATGAGCCACGCAGCCTCCCGCACAGCTTCACCTCGAAGCTGACAGAGATGTCGAAGATGCGTGAGAATAAAAAGACGCAGATTCAAACTGCGGCAGCTCCGCGTGCAGCTTTGTGCCAATGTGCGTAGTAAAAAAACAAGACTGGGGGAAAAAAAACACGCCCCAATGAAACAATGAAATCACGCAGAACACGCAGCTCGGACTGTTACACCATCCACGCATGAACACCGCATGATTCTGGATTGAACAGGCTGTCAGTGCATAGAATAACAACAACAATAATAATAATAATAACCATAATAATAATAAGAATAATCTTTATCAGAGACGCTGAACAGCGCCTCTCTCTCTCAGCCTCAGCATCTCCTCCATCTCCACACAAACCGCACATCACGCACCGAGCCCCGCATCAGTCAGAATAAACATAAAGATGTTTGTACCTGGACTCAAGCTGCTGTTGTTCGGTGATGAAGCTCCAATGATCCGATGATCTCTGACAACACGAAGCTCTGACTCTCTCTCTGTACGCACCTCTCTCTCTCTCTCTCTCTCTCTCTCTCTCTCTCTCTCTCTGTCTCTCTCTCTCTCTCTCTCTTTAATTCAGTTAATGTCTCTCTCTCTCTCTCTCTCTCTCTCTCTCTCTCTGTCTCTCTCTCTCTCTCTGTCTCTCTCTCTCTCTCTCTCTCTCTCTCTCTCTCTCTCTCTCTCTCTCTCTCTGTCTTTTTAAAGGCGTCACAGACTGAATAAACACAAACAGACAACAATAACATTATTATTCTTATCATTATTATTATTATCATTATTATTATTATTATTATCACATTATTTTAAAGATACTCTCTCTGTGATTTACAGAGTTTATGATGGACAGTGAAGTAAACTGCTGACAGCTGTAGCTGCTGTTAGCTCATGTTAGCTCAGTCTGTTAGCTGCTGTTAGCTCATGTTAGCTCAGTCTGTTAGCTGCTGTTAGCTCAGTCTGTTAGCTGCTGTTAGCCAATGTTAGCTTGGTCTGTTAGCTGCTGTTAGCTCACGTTAGCTCGGTCTGTTAGCTGCTGTTAGCTTATGTTAGCTCAGTCTATTAGCTGCTGTTAGCCTATGTTAGCTCAGTCTGTTAGCTGCTGTTAGCTCATGTTAGCTCAGTCTGTTAGCTGCTGTTAGCTCAGTCTGTTAGCTGCTGTTAGCTCACGTTAGCTCAGTTTGTTAACTACCCTTAGTTAATGTTAGCTCAGTTTGATAGCTGCTGTTAGCTCAGTTTGATAGCTGCTGTTAGCTCAGATTGTTAGTTGTTGTTAGCTCAGTGTGTTAGCTGCTGTTAGCTTATGTTAGCTGCTGTAAGCTCAGTTTGTTAGCTCAGCCTGTTAGCTCATGTTAGCTCACGTTAGGTCAGTTTGTTAGCTTGTTCCCTGTCAGCTTTGGTTTGTTGGTCACACTCTTGTTATTGGCTCCAGTCTGAATCTTCTTTGTTCTGCTCCTGCAGCTGACCCCTGACCTCTGTGTTAACAACCTGAACCTGAACAGGTGCATCCACCCAGTGCACACTGACATCATGTGGTCACGGTAAGCAATGACACCTTTGCATATTTTTAAACGGGTGCAGTTCTACAGTGTGTACACTGGAGGGCAGTGTACACAGCAGCTGTACTTCAAATAAACGTTGTGTAACAGCTGTTGTGTGTATTTTCAAACTTTTGTTTCGAAATGCTGTTAAACTTTTTCTTGTAAATAAAGTTTGTTATTTGTACAAAATAAACATTTTTATTTCAAAGCACGGGGAGGCACACATGCAACAACAACACAGTACACTTTGTGTCATCAACTCTTCACTCTGCCACCCAAAAATAAATGTAAACTAACTAAACTAACAAAGAGAAAATACGATGAACTCTGAGTGAAGAACAACAGAGAGCATGATATATTTGTAATCTGCAAACTGAACAATCAAATCAACAAAACAAACCAGCAACAGAGTTGTACGTAACAGTAACTCTTACGAACACGACCAACCAAAGGCAAATAGATAATAATGTTAGCTGCTGTTAGCTCAGTTTGTTAGCTTAGTCTGTTAACTGCTGTTAGCTGCTGTTAGCTCAGTATGTTAGCTGCTGTTAGCTCAGTCTGTTAACTGCTGTTAGCTCATGTTAGCTCAGTCTGTTAACTGCTGTTGGCTGCTGTTAGCTCAGTCTGTTAGCTGCTGTTAGCTCACGTTAGTTCAGTTTGTTAGCTGCTGTAAGCTCATGTTAGCTCAGTGTGTTAGCTCATGTTAGCTCAGTTTGTTAACTACCCTTAGCTAATGTTAGCTCAGTTTGATAGCTGCTGTTAGCTGCTGTTAGCTCAGTCTGTTAGCTGCTGTTAGCTCACGTTAGCTCAGTCTGTTAGCTGCTGTTAGCTCATGTTAGCTCAGTCTGTTAGCTGCTGTTAGCTCACGTTAGCTCAGTTTGTTAACTACCCTTAGCTAATGTTAGCTCAGTTTGATAGCTGCTGTTAGCTCAGTTTGATAGCTCATGTTAGCTCAGTCTGTTAGCTGCTGTTAGCTCATGTTAGCTCAGTCTGTTAGCTGCTGTTAGCTCATGTTAGCTCAGTCTGTTAGCTGCTGTTAGCTCACGTTAGCTCAGTTTGTTAACTACCCTTAGCTAATGTTAGCTCAGTTTGATAGCTGCTGTTAGCTCATTTTGATAGCTCATGTTAGCTCAGTCTGTTAGCTGCTGTTAGCTCACGTTAGCTCAGTTTGTTAGCTGCTGTTAGCTGCTGTTAGCTCAGTCTGTTAGCTGCTGTTAGCTCACGTTAGCTCAGTTTGTTAGCTGCTGTTAGCTCATGTTAGCTCAGACCAAAGGCAAATAGAAATCTGCATTTCTCTAACAACGTCTGTTTTAGTAATCAGTATTCTGCGTGTTATATATTAGAACTACTTAAAAAAGACTATAGGCTCCATCTTGCTGATTATATATCTACATCAGATTTTCTTATAGCTAAATATGTAGCTTCACTCCAGGACTCCATGTTACCACAAACATAAGATATATTAGGATGTAAAGATGAAAAATATCCTGTGACATGTAGCTAACAGTATAAATGCTCTGTACATATCTACCTGCCAGCACTCGTTGGTTAGCATTAAGGTGACTCTTGTTTCTACAGCTCACACAAAGACACCGAGCACTCACGCACACTGTTTGAAACCAAGAACCTGAACTCAGGGTAGACCGGCTGAGTGAATGTGCAGTGGAAGGTGTGGAGGCGGATCAACCTTTTAGGTAACAGTACGAAGAAGCACAGAAGGCCAGCAGGCCAGTCCAGAAACACTCCAACTCTGTGAGACAAACAGGGACAAATCGGTTTCTCTGCTTTGTTATTGGACAGGACTGAGTACTTGTCCTTAGAGCAGAGCAGCATCCAGGACTTGTTTCCAACCCAGCCAGCAGCATCCCGGCCATGCCTGTTGATTCCTCTGTAAGTCACCCCTATAGAGACGCATCCTTTCCACTCGACCTCCCAGTAACAGCGACCGGTCAGACCGTTTCGACACAGTACTCCTAACTGCTGACTTGACTGTTGCGCTTGCCATCTTGCCCCTGTCACCATCTTGTTGTCTCTAGACAGGATGAGGTCGATATCGGCTGTGTCCGGGTCCAGTGTGAGACAACAGGCATCTGAGTGAACAAGTGAAGAAGGTTTCATCCATCCTGTGTACGTAAGTGTCAGGTCTATGTGTCTTACAATCATGAGAAAACTGCTTATTTTAAGATAATAATTATAATTAATTACAATAAGAAAACACACATGATGGATGGCTGTTAATTGAACTGTCTACTTTCTTTTCATTTGGTTTTAACTTTTCACAACATGTTATGACCTAATGAATAAATGATTTTCAGTTTGGTACAGTTTTCACAAGTTAAAGGAAACACTTACACTTTCTCAGACCTGGCTTTAGCCTCTTGGGTCCTCCATTATCCACCCTGAAGTCAGAGGTAAACCATGTCAGTCCAGCACATTTCAGTATAGAGACATGAGCATTGTCACACTGCGGTGAGGTCAAGCTGGGTTTTTGTTATGTCTTGTCATTTCCTGTTTTATTTTGAAAGTTAACTCTCCTCTCGTTTCAGGTCACTTGCCCTTCCTCGTGTGTCACCGCCCTGATTGTCTCCACCTGTTCCCCATCACCCTGTGTATATATTGTCTGCGCCTCCCTTTGTCCTGTGCCGAAGTGTTTCGTCTGTCTCAGCGTACACCAAAGCCTCGTTCCTGAACCAAAGTCATAGCCTTGCTTTTGAGATCTTCTTGTTTTTCCTCGTAAGAGTGATTTTTTGTTGTAATTTCATAGCCTTAGTAGCCTCATAGTTCTAGAGATCTTTTGTTTCTTTCCTCGTTAGAGTGATTTTTTTTTTTGTATTTTCTTAGCCTAGCCCCTTTTAGTTTCTGAGAGTTTAGCTTAGTGTTTTGTCAGAGCGTCCTTAGTTTATGCCCCTTTGTTGTTTTCCTCGTTGAGAGTGATTTAGTTTATTTTTTGATTTTCCTAGTTCAGTGTTTTTTCCTCTTCGGAGTGATTTTTGGTTTCTCTTTACTCAGGCCTACTTTTATAGCCTCATTCTTTCGAGGGTTATTGAAGTTATTGAAGCTTCTTTCCGCCGAAACTCTGCATCTGAGTCCTCATTTGAGTCCCGGCCTGACAAGCATTAGATTGATTTCTTTCAGTTTCCCGGACATTGGAAGTATGGTAAGGACTACACACCGCCATGGTTTCATATGGTTGCCAAACCTGCTGCCTCTATAGGTGTTATCTGTACATGACAGTAAGGCTCTCCATACCTGAGAGTGTTCAGCCTGCAGACGGGCTCCTCCAGTGCAGCAGAGAGCAGCCGCACTCCTCGGTCTCCTGGATGATTGTATCTCAGGTCCAGCTCTGTCAGACGGGAGCGGTTGGAGCTCAGAGCTGAGGCCAGAGAAGCACAGCCTTCCTCTGTCACCTGACAGCCTGCCAGACTGCAAACAAAACATACAGAGCATGTTTGCACATTAAGTTAGCACATTCAAGTCTCAGGTCAGTTACAGGTGAGTTCTGAATCCAAAAAAAAGTCATCATGCACCCTTAACTGAACTTTTCATAAACACACTGGAAGAAGGTTTCAGGTGTTACAAATCTTATTTGCTCTGATCTAATGTCATCAGATTTATTCAGTCGGACTCAAGCCCACAACCCAGCTGAAGGTGAGTGAACGGTGACCTGAGAGATTTCAGTTGACAGTCAGGACTTCCCAGTGTAGCAGAGAGCCGCATCACTCCTGAATCGTGCAGGTCGTTGCTACTTGTGTCGAGCACTGTCAGACGAGATGATCTAGAGCTGAGAACCGAAGCCAGAAATCCACAGCTCCTCTCTGACAAACAACACCAGCTCACCCTGAAGAAATCATTTCATCAGTGATACAAACTGAACCGAACACAATAAGAAATTTGGCATCAGTATGGTCGTGACAAATAACCTGAGCTGACCTGAGCGTTTCCAGTTTACAATGTGGACTCTGTAGTCCAGGTGAGATCAGCCTCACTCCTGAATCCCTCAGATTGTTCATACTCAGATCCAGCTCTGTCAGACTGGAAGATCCGGACCCGAGAACTGAAGCCAGGTATTCACAGCTTTTCTCTGTCAGATAGCAGCTAACCAGCCTGTAGTGCAAAATTAAAAAAGAAAATTAGTCGTGAACTGCAGAATTAAATTATTAGAAAAGAGGTCAGACAGCATTTAATGCATTATTCTGTCTTGTGCCCAGTAAGTTACTGTAAACCATTTCACAGCAGTATACTGTGTATTCAGACCAAAACTACAGTAATTATACAGTTACTGTAGAAAATTACAGTAACCAATGATGTACTGTGGAGTTACTTGTCAACGGCTGCCAGTTAGTTCCTGTGGATTTCAGAGTGTAGGGTTAGAGGCCATAACAACACGGCCTGTGACGTAACCTGATATTCGCTTATTGGCTGGAGAAAGTCACATGACTCTGCTCCTTCACTTAAGAGATGTGAGCCACCATTTTAAAAGCCCATGGAAGTGACCATAAATGTCTCCTGTTAATATCTTTTCCACAAAGATTGCTTCTGCAATCTGCAACCTCACCACTAGATGCCACTGAATCCTTCCAATGCACTGGATCTTTACGTGGGTTTTGCTCAAAACATATTTTCTGTTGACTTAAAAAGATCACAGGCAAAGAGCTGAGGCCAAATTAAGATGGAAGTGATGGGAAATTATGAGGAGAAGTTTTCTTTCGGGATAAACAAGGATTCCATACCAAAGTACAAGAGTAAGCAGGTAGTATCTTTGCGAATGGTACAGTGATCTAACCTGAGACCTTCCAGTTTGCAGAGCGGCTTGATCAATCCAGCACAGAGCAGGAGAACTCCTGAATCCCTCAGTATGTTGTAGTTCAGGTCCAGCTTCCTCAGGCTGGAGAACCCTGAGCTGAGGACTGATGAGAGCTCCTTACAGCATTTTTCCGTGAGACTGGTGTGATTCAACCTAACAGCATTTCAAGCACTCGGTGATTATGCGATACAAAGACAAGACAATCTGTACAGAGTTACACAAACGCATCGAGCTTCATCCAACCTCAGAGTTTCCAGTTTGCAGGTGAAATTGTCCGTTCCAGCGCAGAGCGCCGTCAGTCCTGACTCCTGCAGGTCGTTGTTACTCAGGTCCAGCTCTGTCAGATCGCAGGACTCGGAGCTGAGAAATGATGCCAGGACTTTACAGCTTATCCTTGACAGGTTACAGCCACTCAGCCTGGAGAAGGAATAATGGAAATAAAGCAAAATAAAACAAAAGAAAAGACATCAACACATTCAATCTTATATATTTATTTATTGTGCCTACAGAGCTCTTTTGGAGGCTTTGAACACTGGCAGCAGCCGTAGAAAACCCTCCTCTGAAGCAGAGAATTTCTTCAGGTCAAACACGTCCAGATCTTTGTCTGATGACAGTAAGATGAAGACCAGAGCTGCCCAATGAGCAGGAGAATGAGTGTCTGTGAAGAGTCGGCCTGAAGCCAGGTACTGCTCGATCTCTTCCAGCAGAGAATGGTCCTTAAGCTCATTCAGGCAGTGGAACAGATTGATGCTTCTCTGAGGAGGAAGATTCTTCCTGATCATCTTCTTGATGTACTGGACTGATTTCTGGTTGGTCTGCGAGCTCCTTCCCTTATGTTTTAACAGACCTTGTAGAAGAGCCTGATTGGTTCCCAGAGAAAGACCCAGCAGGAAACGAAGGAAGAGATCCAGGTGTCCATTGGGACTCTCCAATGCCTTGTCCACAGCATTCTGGTAGAAGTGTAGAGATGTATCCTTGAATAGTTCAGACCATTTTGACTTTGATTGCACCCCAGACAGCAGGTTGACTCCAGAGTTGATGAAGGTCAGATGGACATGAAGAGCAGCCAGAAACTCCTGAACACTCAGATGGACGAAGCAGAACACCTGGTCCTGGTACAGTCCTCTCTCCTCTTTAAAGACCTGTGTGAACACTCCTGAGTACACTGAGGCTGCTGTGATATCGATGCCACACTCTGTCAGGTCTGATTCATAGAAGATCAGGTTTCCTTTCTGCAGCTGCTCAAAAGCCAGTTTTCCCAGAGACTCAATCATCTTCCTGCTCTCTGGACTCCAGTGTGGATCCGTCTCGGCTCCTCCATCATACTTGATGTTCTTCACTTTGGACTGAACCACCAGGAAGTGGATGTACATCTCAGTCAGGGTCTTGGGCAGCTCTCCTCTCTTTCTGGTTTTCAGCACATCCTCCAGAACTGTAGCAGAGATCCAGCAGAAGACTGGGATGTGGCACATGATGTGGAGGCTTCGTGATGTCTTGATGTGGGAGATGATTCTTCTGGCCTGCTTCTTCTTTTTGAATCTCTTCTTGAAGTACTCGTCCTTTTGAGGGTCAGTGAACCCTCTGACCTCTGTCACCATGTCAACACAGTCAGGAGGGATCTGATTGGCTGCTGCAGGTCTTGTGGTTATCCAGAGGCGAGCAGAGGGAAGCAGTTTCCCCCTGATGAGGTTTGTCAGCAGCACATCCACTGAGGTGGACTCTGTGACATCAGTCAGGATCTCAGTGTTGTGGAAGTCCAGAGGAGGTCGACACTCATCCAGACCGTCAAGAATGAAGACAACCTGGGGCTTGTCAAAGCTGTAGGTTCCTAATTTTTTGGTTTCAGTGAAGAAGCGCCGAAGAAGTTTCACCAAGCTGAACTTCTCTTTCAGCACATTCAGCTCTCTGAAAGTGAATGGAAACATGAACTGTATGTCCTGGTTGGCTTTGTCTTCAGCCCAGTCCAGAGTGAACTTCTGTGTTAAGACTGTTTTCCCAATGCCAGCCACTCCCTTTGTCATCACTGTTCTGATTGGTTCATCTCTTCCAGGTAAGAGTTTAAAGATGTCTTCACACCTGATTGTTGTTTCTGGTCTGTCTGGTTTCCTGGATTCTGTTTCAATCTGTCTGACCTCGTGTTCATCATTGACCTCTGCAGTCCCTCCCTCTGTGATGTAGAGCTCTGTGTAGATCTGGTTCAGAAGGGTTGGGTTTCCTGCTTTAGCAATCCCCTCAAACAAGTACTGGAACTTCTTCTTCTGATTAGACTTGAATTTACGTTGGCAGATGACGGAGTCAGTTTCTGAATGGACAAACAACAACGTCAAAGGGTGGATGTTACAATATAAAAGTACAAAAAAAGGCAATGGCTTATTATTATGCAACCAAAGTTCCATCCTCGAATTACTGCTCAGTCAAAGGGTCTCTACAGTTTTGACATGACTTGGCTAAAAATACACGATAGACCCTGATCAATCATAGTTTGCCCAATTGGGCAAGTGGTGAATTTAACAACTTTTTTGCTTTTCCAGTGCTGACGATGGACATGATGATGGACTCAGCCATCTTTGCTTCCATTTCTGTTAAGACTTGCACACGTGCAGTACAGCTGGGCATTACCGATCAAGAAAACTGTTTATGAGCTGAAGCACAAGCAAGCATTTCAACTATCCCATAAACAAGAGTTTAGATTGGTGGTTTTTGACGATGTCTGAAAGAAAACAAGCCCACGAAAATATTTCTGACCTACTTGGGGTATTGAACTTTGACTATTATTTTTACTTTATTGCAGACACCACGTATTCAAAGGGTCAGGCTGATATCAGGCCGATATTATGTAATTATCATTACGTCAAAACGACATTGGAGCTAAAATGACTTTGTTACATGCCAAAAGTAAAAGGTTTAGCTTCGGCTGAAACAGATGCCTGTAAAATCACCAACGCATGTACAGTGTTGTCTGGTTCTGACTTTAACAGCAATATTTATTTGCCAATGACAACTTGGAAAGTGTTACTCTGGAGCCCTGGTGAGGGTGAGGGGGTTGAGGAAGCTTCTTTAGCTTGTTTAGTAGATTGGGTTGCATGCTGTCATTGCTGGTAACATGTTAGTATATTAGTTAGTTAGAGTTAGCTTCACTGAACTCATATATTCAGACATTTCTGCAGTTAAAGTTAAAAAATTTTAACCCTCCAAGAACTGTGGATGTTTGGGATTTCCTCATTTACTATACACCTTGTTAGATAATTATGTTAAAATGTCTTAACTGCTCCGCAGAGAACCGGCCAGCTCCTCCTGATCCATTTCCTTCAGGAAGTTTATCGTGATCTTCATAAATGCGTCTCTGCTGTTCTTCCTGTTCTTCGCCTCCTCGTCCTCCTTCCTAACCTCTAAACATTCTGGGTAATCTGAAGTCAAAACCGTCTGAATCCTCTTCAACTCGTTCTTCACAAAGATGACAACGTTCTCCTCGAGCAACTGGAACAGAAAATCATACAGATTAAAATCAGAGAATCCAACATCCACTGGATTGAACAGTGTTGGGGCAGGTGTGTGGTTTTGCATTCACATACTACAAATATGGACTTCAGGTCTGGTTGATTCTTCTGGGGGGACCGATTTCTGGAAACCTCAGACTCGTCCTGAAGGTCTCTGTGAAGGAAATATGATGCATAATGTGTTGTCGTAACCTACACACTCACATGAGGGTAGTGTAGTCCAGCAGTGGAAGAAGGAGGTGAACAATGAGTCTCAGAATGAATTCTGCATCTCATGACTTGAGAGACTCATTTTCATTGGGTTGTACCTTTTACCAGGAGGAGGGCGTCCATCTCTGAACGTCAAAGGTTCAGACTTTGACTGGTCGCTCTTCATGGACACACAGCTGGGTTCAGGGGACTCTGGTCGCTCCTGGTTGGTTCTGGCAGAAACAGAATCAGCATCAAAAACCTTTCTGTATCTTTAAAGATACAAACACTGTGACAAAAGTCAATAAAAGCTTACTACCCTCTGGAAGGGGGTCGTCCATCTCTGAACGTCAGAGGTTCGGACTTTGACTGGTGGCTCTTCATGGACACACAGCTGGGTTCAGGGGACTCTGGTCGCTCCTGGTTGGGTCTGGGAATCACAGAATAAATAAAAAAAACTAAAGAATTACACTTTGGGCTCTGGGTCGGGAGGAGGACAATCTCAGCGTGTATCTGGATGTGTTACTGTTAAAAGATTTGATACTTAAATGTCAGTAACGGCTTACTTCTGTCCATCTCTGAATGTTAGCGGTTCAGACTTTGACTGGTCGCTCTTCATGGACACACAGCTGGGTCCAGGGGACCCTGGTCGCTCCTGGTTCCTTATAATAACACATGAGCATGAAAAACAGCTAAAGAACTATTTGAATAAAACGCTGAAGGTAAAGATGACATTAAAACCTATAAAGTATAATATTTTAAAAAGTGCAAATATTTGTGCAAAGAATTCAGAAATCCAGCAGTAGGAAGCACCACCACCCCAAATCCTCCATCCTCATTGTCCAAAAGTAGACGAGTTATTCTCAACAGCTGCTCATAGTAACGTAGCGGCTTACTTCTGTCCATCTTTGAAAGTAATAGGATGACGCATTGAACGGTCGCTCTTCATGGACACACAGCTGGGTTCAGGGGACTCTGGTCTCTTCTGACGGTTCCTGAGAGAAACAGAATGAACATCTTAAACCTTTTCTAAACGTGTGACAAATGTCAGTAACAACTCACTTCTTTCGGGAAGGGGGTCGTCCATCTCTGAACGTCAGAGGTTCAGACTTTGACTGGTCGCTCTTCATGGACACACAGCTGGGTTCAGGGGACTCTGGACGCTCCTGGTTGGTTCTGGGAAACACAGAATAAATAAAAAAAGCTAAAGAATGACACTTTGGGCTCTGGGTCGGGAGGAGGACAATCTCAACGTGTATCTGGATGTGTTACTGTTAAAAGATTTAGTACTTAAATGTGAGGAACGGCTTACTTCTGTCCATCTCTGAACGTCAGAGGTTCAGACTTTGACTGGTCGCTCTTCATGGACACACAGCTGGGTTCAGGGGACTCTGGTCTCTTCTGACGGATCCTTAAAGTAACACAGCGTGGTCAAAACAGTGGTGATGGCAATAAAAAGAGAGACTGACTTCACCAGAAAAACAACAGCATTCATCTTTTGTTGAAATGCTGAAATAATTTACCAAATACTGTAAAAAGATTGTACTGTAAACCAGATCTCATGTTCTACCAACAATCTTTAAATTCGGTCTCTTTAATGACCACACACTTCTACTTTAGCCAAGTAGTTTTTGTTGCCTAAACTTTGTTGCCAAATCTTAAGAGAGACGGTTAAAAAACAGCATTTTACCATGTTTTTCATTTGGTTTTGCTGTCAAATGACCTGTTTTGTTGTTTAGATCAGAGGATTTGTTCTACATAGAGACGCGAGGCAGCCATGTACAGACTTAGGTGGAACAACCAGCAAAACCAGTTACTGCTCATGTTTCTGTCATCATGTTTTAAATTCTTAGACGTTATCAGCGGAGTGGTGTCCATCTCTGAAGGCACTGCTCTCACTCTGCTCAGTGTTTTTCTGTTTATGATTTTAATTCAATATCCTGTTCGAAGCCTTCTTGTGTTTTAACCTTTTGTCTTACTCCATTACATGAGAAGTTTTCATGTATGGAATAATCACAACAAACTGCAAACACTTGACTAGCGTACCTTTTCTTGTTGGAACATGCTGCCCCACCTGTAAGTAAAAGTACAGAAAAAAAGTGTCTTTTTGGATTGACGACATCATGAATTATGTATTCCATTAAAATATCATAAAGATCATTATACTCAAAAAGAAGAATATCCATTTAAAGAGGCTGTAATTAAAGGAACTGCCCAAATTAAACGACGTAAGCTTACCTGAGTTTTTCTTTTTTGTCATTTGTGTCCTGAAGATGTCGGACTGACTGAAAAAAAGACTTTTACGACAATCTTAGTGGTTGCATCCATAATCCATAAATGAGACACTGCTTTATGAGTCTTCTGCATTTGCAGGCTCCTTTTAAACTTCATCGAACTCTGAACCAGTCGAACTGGTCTGATGAGTTCACTGAAAAAGAAAGCATTGGATGACTTCATCCTCAGCCTCTATATGCAGTATCTATATTCATACAGTCTACCCTCTTGAACCTTTATTGGAAGGTAGAGGCTGAAGAATGACAGGAAAGTGTGAACAGAGGGGGAATGACATGCAGCAAAGAGGCTGGAAGACACGGCGGGACACTATAAGGCACTATCATTACCACATAACGGAAACAGAAACATAAAAGATCAGTTAACAGGTACCCAAACTGGTGTGTTACCTTTAGGAACATACCTGTACATGCTGTCCCTGAAAAACACAAGCCACTGTGCACAGAACAGGTGTGTGAAATAAATATCTATAATATATAGAGGTTTTGTTTTAATCACATCAGGCAAGTTTAGTCTAAGTTTGTATACATGTTCTGTTTAAGTATTTGAATCTGTTAAGCCACTTTCACTTTTATTTATCTGGTTAGTATATATATATATATATATATATATATATATATATATATATTGATAGGTTTTATTTTATTTCTCATTTTCATTTATAGTTCAGTGTGTTTTTAACCTTTTAACCTTTAGCCTTGTTTATAATAGGGTGGAGGTAGTTGTTGGTGTGTTGATTTATTACGTCATGAACGAGTCATCCAGGTGACGATGACGCAAACTTTGGGCACTCTGCCCTCATCCGTCATGGCTGCTTTGTGTCGCAATCGAAGGTCAGACTCGTTCTTTCTCCTGATTGGACGTGACGCCACACCGCCCGCCCCTCCTCGCGCCCCATGTGGCCTCTCCCTGCTCTGATTGGCCCCCCTCGCCTGCCACTCAATCCACCCTCCAGCCAATCGGGTGCGTTTGTCCTCTCCACTTCTCGCTCGCCGGCAGCTCGCGCCGTGTCTCTCCAACATGTCGGCTCCGTGTGTGTTCCCCATGTGTGTGCGGGCGAGCCGCGGCCTGCTGCGCGCCTCCTCCCGGTCCACGGTGGACATCGTCCGGACACTGTCCACCGACAAGCCGCCGGCCGGAGCGGGCAGCGCGACGGGCGGGCTGGCTCAGGCGATCCTCCAGGAGAGGCTCCAGCAGGTGAGCAAAGCTAACCGCCTCTGGGTGCGCTCGATTTGTTTGACTCTGTGACCTGTCAGAGGGAACACACCTCTCTCAGCGTAACCCCGCCCACACGACTTGATCGTGTGAATCAAATCGGAGGCTCCCTCTGTGACATTTGGAGTCAAAGCTAGCTCACTTCTCACACCTTCATGTGACTGACAGGCTGCGGCAGGCGGTGTTTAGTGTGTGTCCGCTTCAGGGACGTTGGTTTCCCGCCCCTCGCTGCGGCGTGTCCCGCTGTCCGCTCCGTCAATGACAGGTCAGCCAGCTAACGTTAGCATGCGTCTGTGCGGGGGCTGAGTGTGTGCACCGCCCGCGAGAGACACGCCGGTGTGAGTGTAGCTGTGACAGTTAGCATGTGGTTAGCATCAGCTCTGAGGTTATATCAGCTACACACAGATACACACACACAATGACACACACACAATGACACACAATGATGGAGCTGGATTTCATCAGTTGGAGCTGGTGGAGGAGTCACAGTCAAGGTTTGTGTGGTTTGAAGGTCAGAGGAGACCTCCACCACCACCACCACCTCCTCCTCCTCCTCCTCTCACCGTGTGTGTGTAACATGTTGTTAATATGTCAGATAAATCCTCTTAGACCTCACTCTACCTCACAGTTAGTCATCCGCAACGTCCTCTTCACTCTCTGCTCCTGACATTATGTCATAGAGCCTGGCTAACCAACTGAGTTAACATGAGCTAACAGCAGCTATCAAACTGAGTTAACATGAGCTAACAGCAGCTATCAAACTGAGTTAACATGAGCTAACAGCAGCTATCAAACTGAGTTAACATGAGCTAACAGCAGCTAACAGAATGAGTTAACATGAGCTAACAAATTGAGCTAACAGCAGCTATCAAACTGAGCTAACGTGACCTAACAGCAGCTATCAAACTGAGCTAACAGCAGCTAACAGACTGAGTTAACATGAGCTAACAGCAGCTATCAAACTGAGCTAATGAGCTAACACCAGCTAACAGACTGAGTTAACATGAGTTAACATATTGAGCTAACAGCAGCTATTAAACTGAGCTAACTTGAGCTAACAGCAGCTATCAAACTGAGCTAACTTGAGCTAACAGCAGCTATCAAACTGAGCTAACGTGAGCTAACAGCAGCTATCAAACTGAGCTAACGTGAGCTAACAGCAGCTACCAAACTGAGTTAACATGAGCTAACAAACTGAGCTAACAGCAAGCAGCTATCTAACTGAGCTAACATGAGCTAACAGCAGCTAACAAACTGAGCTAACATGAGCTAACAGCAGCTATCAAACTGAGCTAACATGAGCTAACAGCAGCTACCAAACTGAGCAAACATGAGTTAACAAACTTAGCCAACATGAGCTAACAGCAGCTACAGTTGGTTATGAAATGTTGGTGTCATGTGACGTTCAGATCTTAATTAGTTCATCTCTAATGAAACAATCGTTAGCCGTGTTAGCGGTGACTCATCCTGACAGATTGATGCTCAACATCAGCGTTACGCTAACAAGCTAACGAGATTAACGATCTCGTCTTCTCCAATACGTTACCTTACTGACATGAAAGCAGCCAATCAGCTTCCAGCTGTGAGGACGCAGTCAAAGCTGAAGAAGAAGTCTAAGTTGGAAACTTTCCATGAGAATTTATGGGAATTAATGGGAATAATTCTGGAATTTACAAACCTGAAAGTTGGCCCTTTTAACAGGGAACTTAAATATATTTGGGAAAAACATATTTTAGCATAATCTCGACTAAAACGACCAGATTTCATGCAGGTACACTCGAACATCTGCTTTTCCCATGGAGCTTCTGGTTTGGAATATTTCCAAAGTTCCCTCTTCACGTGTCCTTCCCAGGGGTGGAACGTTCCCAGTCCTGGAAACTAAGCACACGTGAAGAATGAATGAAACTTTGACATCGTCGTCATCGTCTGTTTGTGTCTCTTGGTCCAGGGTCAGCCTCCTCCGGAGGGAGGTGACGGGGAGAAGGAGCGAGGCGGAGAGCAGACGGAGGACAAGCAGAAGCAGAAGGAGAACACGGCCTACGCTAAGAAGATGGTGGTCCGGCTGGCGGGGCTGATGGGGCTCGGCGGGGCGGTCGGCATGGTTTATATATTCGGTGAGTGTGTGTTGAAGCGCAGGTACACTGACCACAGTGACGCCACCACTCAGAAAGGAAACGGGTTTTATCTGCCAGTGAGTGAATGAACACAAGCTTTAGTTTATCAGCCTGAAAAACGAGATCTCCTTCAAACTGATATTCACCTATTCTTAAATCAAAGTCTTCAACCTGCTTCAGAAAGTTGTGACGAGATCAACAAAAGACTCAAACACACCACAGGTGGACAGGTTCATTGGTAACGTTCATGATCCGGCGTCCTCGAAAGGCTCGTTCAGTTTAAGAACGCTTGTGGACACAGTGTGAATGAGTTTCTGGACTTCGCTGTCTATCATTTAAAGATTCAGAGAATCTCATGGACTCTCCTTGAGGTCCTCTGAAGTTCAGACTCTCCACAGTCTTCTCTGGACCAGAACATCTGAGACGGAAAGTGGACTAGTGTGACGAGTTTCAGGCTGGTTTCAAATCATGGGGTCGAGTCCTCCGTGATGTATTTAAGTTTTACAGAGCGTCCAAACTCTTGTCAAACTTGTGGTGCATGACAGACTGCCCTTGTCCTTGGTGGTGGCAGCAGTGTACCAGATAGTGATGGAGGAGGTGAGGATGGACTCAATGATGGAGGTGTAGAAGTCTTTGGCAGGTTGAATCAATGAGTCAAACTAGGGCTGCACGATATGGCCTGTAACCAATATCTCGATATTTTTAAGCTATATCGCGATACACGATATATATCTCGATATTTTTGTTGTTGTTGTTTTGTATTGTTTATTTCTAATACATGATAGCATTGTAATTGCTCAGAATCAATGTAGAACAGTAGATTTACACTTGCTGTATGAGACACACCTTTTTTTTATAGCATTTAAACACTTGTCATATTTTTTATGAATTTTTAATACATTTCATGATGTAAATATGAGCTTTAAAGCTCAATAACTTCCAGGTCATGTGACCTATTGGCTCAAAATCAGTGTAGAACAGTCGAGCTACACCTGCTATACGACACACACTCTTTTTTTATAGCATTTTAACACTTGTCATATTTTTATGAATTTTTTATATATTTCAAAATGTACATATGAGCATTGAAGCAGTGCAGAATCATACTTGGCTTATGAGACACTTTTAAAATCAAATTTTAACCATTCTTCATATTTTATAAATAAACGTTTAATACATTTAACACCCACGTCTTATTTTGAAAACCGGAAGTGTCCACACGCTGCAGTAAGCTAGCGCTGACTTTCCAGTTTTTTAAAAGTGTTTGCCATAAAGTCGGCAAAAAGGGCGCACGTGAAAATATTGGAACAGCTGACGTGACCACGCGAAAACGAGAGACGGCGTGACCGCAGTTGTTTTTCTTCTGAACCAAGTCGTCCGTCTCCATCTTTGATTAACTCACTCTCCACTTCTCTCCTCACTTGATACAGAAAGTACGCATGCGTGCAGGGGATGTTTCTGGGTGGGCGGGGCAGTGTGCTGCGTGCTGTGAGCAGCAGGAGTGAGTGACAGGAGAAACTCCGGAGAACTAAATGCAGACGGCTTAAAACATTTACATGACAAGTACTCGATGGTCGCGATATAGTCATTTCATACATCTCACGGAGAACAAGCCGCGATATATCGAGTATATTCGATATATCGCCCACCCCTAAGTCAAACCATAATTTAGACTATAAAAGTCAGAAGATGTTCCAGATTTCTGTCTTCAGATGTCGAAAACATTCAGGTAAAACCAAGAGAAGAAGCAAATCTTCAAGTCGTGGAAGCTGAAATCAAGAAAGTTTGTATGTCACCTGTAACGGTCAAACAATGAATGATTGATTGATGAGTCATTATTAAGATACAGGTCAGTTTGGTTAAATAGGGACGTGATCTGAAGCCCCCCCCCTCCCTCCAGCCTGTCCACCAGTGAGATGTTGTAAACATCGGGTGTGATTGGTTTATCGCCCCTCAGCTTCCTGTTCTAGAAGGGCCGGCCCACAGGTGGGTGGAGCTAGCAGCTGTCAGTTGGAGGTGAGCGTCAGAGAGGAGTCGGGCTGAGAGCGATTAGGTTTAATTCATCGGTTTGTCCGAGTCTGAAGCAGCTCGGTGAAGAGAAGGAAGTCGGATTGAGACGTGAAGTTCCTGCGAGATCTTTGGGAGTTTTAATCGACGAAGACTTGACGCGATTTTCTTAATTAATCAGCCGCCAGGAAAAGATCAGCTGGGTGATCTGGTTAATGAAGTCACTGCTGCTTCTGGTTTAGATCTTCAGGTTCTGTAGTGGCCGTGAAGTTTTGGGATCTTTTATCTGCTTCGTGAAGTTTTGGGATCTTTTATCTGCTTCGTGAAGTTTTGGGATCTTTTATCTGCTTCGTGAAGTTTTGGGATCTTTTATCTGCTTCGCGAAGTTTCCTGATGATCAGACGGGTGGATGGACGGCGCTCACAGAGGATGGATAGAATTCTTTTCTCATTGTGGAATAATTCTGTTTTGGATTAACACTTCTTGTGTGGATTATTCTGGATTATAACTGGAGGAACGTGCGTGTCTTCGTCTCTCTGCGGTGTCTCTGCTGATAGGTTTGTGAAATACTTTGTGTTTCTTCTGTCGACACGAGATTCAGGTAACGTGCAGGTCAACGTTCACAGAAGTGAACAGAACGATCTGCGTTTGTGTTTTTCTATCAAGGCTGCAACTGATAATTATTTCATTAAACAATTCAGGATTTATTCTATTGATTGTTCAGGTTGTAAATGTCCAAGGTGACCTCTTCAGATGTCCGGCTGAAGACGGGACTCTTGACTTGTTGGTGTGATTTTAATCTAACAGCGTCTGTGAACCTGAATGACGGTTCTGATAGCAGTCCAGTTAAACTGTCAAATTCAGCCGCACAGGAACTTGTTAAATAAATATTTAAATGAAATCTTGAGCTGTCTGATCACAGTCATTTAACTTTGGTGACAGCTGTCAGTGCTGGCTGTGGTTGAGCTTCAGCACTCGGCTCCTTCCTTTTAGATCTCGTCACGTGACTTTATTAATTGGTCTACAAATAAATATTGAAGCTTAAACTTGAGTGAACATTCTTTTTGTTTCTTTCTTTTTTTAGGCACCAATTCGGTGGACGAACAAGGAAACGTGGTGAGTTTTCCTGTCACACACACACACACACACACACACACACACACACACACACACACACACACACACACATCCATCCAGGTGTGATTCTGCACACATCACCACGAGTACCTGTCAGTGCTTTGAGGTGATGGCGGTTTGAAAAGTTTGTGTCCACACAATGAGGACACATTCAGCGTCTGTCAGAGCCGAGCTCTCGAGGCGGTTTGCGTCGGCACACTTCGACACGCTGCCGTCGCTTCCTTTTGAACATCCTCTTCCTGTCGGCGGCGGTGACATGTGTCCGTCTGATGGAGGTGTTGGTCTGGGAAAGGAAGGAGCACACTTATGCCACCTCGGCCGTCGCCCTTTGTTCATCGCTGTGCTGTGATAGAAGAAGGGCAGCACACTCGACAGGTAGCTGCGACATCGCGTCCGTCTGAAAGCAGAGCACATCAAAGGGTCCAATTATCCCACCTTCAGACACTAATGACCGTCACTTCCAGTCCTCTCATGTACCGACTGATGTCCCGCTTCAAGGACCGGTCTGCCTCCTTATCAACTTATAATGAGACGTCAGATCTCTGCAGACCTGGAAAATCAAAAACACAGACTGAAATCTTTAGCATCACCTGGAAACTGGTTCCAGAAGCAAAATGTGGAGCCAACAATCCCCCTGAATATATTTAAAACATGTAGAGAAGGTAAAACGCACCAGAACTACTGTTACTGCTGTAATAGTATTATAATAGTACTTATGTTTAGTTTATTCATTCAGGTCTCAACCAGTATGTTTTTGGTTCCCATGGGTCCTTGAAGTCTCTGAAAGTTTGTGAATTTAAGACCTTGAGCATTTTATTATTATTTTTTTAACCAAGCGTTGGTAAATAGACGACGCTCTGCTAGTTAGAGTTTGAGTTTCAGTTGATCTTTGGGTCCGTGAAGTCTCTGAAAGTTTGTGAATTTGGCAAAACAATCAAGGCCTTGAGCGTTTTTATTTATTTTTTAAACGTTGGTTCCTTGAATTTGATGGAAATGGGTCTGAAAAGTCTTGAAAAGTCTTCACCAACCATTAAATATTCTGTATTTTAACAGTGTGATTGTTAAAAATGAACATTTAGTGTTTGAACATGGACGTTTCAGCCACATCTCTTTGACAGCTGAAGTGAAGAACCTCTTCGATCATTTCTCAACTAGCAGTCATCAAAGTTATTTTTTTATTAAGACACAAAATGAAGATTCCTCATGACTTCAGGTCTCCTCTCCAGCTCTGAGCTCTGAGACGGGATCTGCTGGTGGAGGTGTTGGTCTGGGAAGACGGCGCTTCAAAGGGCACACTTCTGCCACATTAGGAGCCTTTTGTTGGTAGTAAAGAGCCAAACTGGTCAGGATGGCTTCCTGCTGATCGGCCTTTGTCATCTTGACTTTGAAGCTGTCAGCCCGAGAAAGAAGAGTTGTCCACAGAGAGAGAGGATTTCATTTATAAAAAGTCAGAGGACTCCAGCTGGAGCCTGGTGGCTTCAGGTTTGAGTCGAGGAACCTGAAGACGAGTCTGAGTCCTGATGTTTTGCTGTAGAAACCTTCAGGGTGCAGGAACAATGATGACTTTCATAACTCATCATAACTTCTCTTTTTCATCAAATGCTGCATGGATTGATTCAGATTAGTCGATCAAATTCAAGATTCAGCTCATCACAGAGTTTGTGGCTCAGAGAAGCTGCAGCAGCTGTGGAGCGTTGACGAGGTGTGGATGTGGGAACGATGAAGTCTTTTGTCTGCGTCCACTTCCTTACAGCCGCTGGACGATTGTCAAAGAGCACACTTATCACGCCTTCGGACTTCCTGTCGGGAGCTCCCAGCAGACGACACACTTCTCAGGCGCCTTGTGCCGCTCGTCAGAGCCTTCAAAAGGCAAAGGCACACTTCTCTCACCTCCTCGCTCCTCCACTTCTCTCACCTCCACTTCTCTCACCTCCTCGCTCCTCCACTTCTCTCACCTCCTCGCTCCTCCACTTCTCTCACCTCCTCGCTCGTCCACTCGGGCTCCTTCTCGTCCTCACAGGACATTTGCTAAACAGGACTGTGACATGTGGCGTGTGCCGCCGCTGCTTGTGAGCTGTTAGTGTGGGAAGATCACTTCAAAGGACACTGTGTGTCTGTCTGTCTGTCTGTCTGTCTGTCTGTCTGTCTGTCTGTGTCTGTGTGTAACCATGTCGTCTAGCCAATAAAGTCCTAAATTAATTGGTTTTAAATGTCTGACTGTAGAAGAATTGTCAATAGTCGACATCTGCAGAAGAAAATTTTCACTTTACTACCATCAGAAGAAAAACAACAGTTTAACAGTCGGAGCAAGTCAATCTACTAACGGATGTTTCATGTGGAGCTGATGTAGCTCAGGAGTCATCCCGCGTGCTGCAGATGTGACACGTGATGGAGGTCAGCTTGTTGGCGTTTGAGGACGTGGGAGAAAATCCAAATACGTGTTGCATAATTTGGAAGTTTCTTTCTTTAGGAACTTTATCGATCCCTCAGAGGGCCGCATGGTGCGGAGCCCTGAGAGCAGTTGGATGGTTCAGTGCCTTGCTCAAGGGCACCTCAGCTACCAACTTTCCACGAGCCAAGTCCAAGTCCCTATGGACTGAACCGCTGCCGCCTCCGTTTGAGAGCAAGGCAGCTGAAATGGGTCAGTACCCAATAGAACTGACAGTACGGCAACAAAGAGTCTTTGTTTTGATTTGAAAACTGCGAATAAATAAAACAACTTGTACAAAAACACGTTAAACTGACTTTGTGACGTTGAGTCTTGTGGTAGAAGTTGTTACAGTGTTCTGGTTGTAGCTTCTTCAGCCTCAGGGTTTAAAGACATAAGCTTGGACTTTGACTTTATTCATTTTCAGTGGACAGACAGAACGAGGAATGCAGACATTCAGGATGTTTCTTCCACAAACCTTTCTTGAATTTCTTCTCCAGCGTTTTGCATGATTGAGTTAATGAACCGGTTTGATGATGGACGTCGGGTTCAGACATGACGAGTTCTCCTCTGAAGTTTTGTGAGGATGCGGGAACCAGGAGCCGTCCTCCGCCTCCATGCTGCATTGTAAAGCTCTTTGCTTCCCGTCCTCACACGTTATAAACCCTCTTGGCTGTATCCTGTCTAGCCAACAGGCAGACTGGATCACTTCAAAGCCCAGGCACACTTCTCCACCTTCCTACTCCTTCGACCCCCACCCTAACCTCAGCGGGCACACGTCCCACTGTGAGAGGTGAAGTTCTTCAAAGTGCTTCTTTGTATCGTCCCAAAGCTCTTTAGGAGTTTGTTTCTAACCTCGTGAAATACAAACAGATGTAACTTGAGGGGTAAAGAAGAGGTCAGATCAGACTGAACAAAGTGCTCCAGGATCTTTTGGCTTCTTCTTCTGCTACTTAAGTTCAGGTTCTTGAGTCAGACCTGTTGTTTGTGTTCATTGTGTTCAGATGGCACACTTATCTCACCTACCTGTCCAAAGTTGGAGCTCTTTTCTGTCCATCAGTGGACGCTTCATGTGTCCGGACTGGACATTTGACACAAGTTGCACACTTGTGTCAGCGAGGTGTAACAAAGTGTGCCGACCACCAAGCTGCTGCTGCTGCTGCCTGTTGGTGACCTGAGCATCTCCAGCATTTTAGATGTTTCTAACCACACTGTGGCCGTGTCGGCTGAAACCTCATCAGCAGCATCGCTTGGGTGAAATATTCTTGGTCTTCTAGAAGGCTTAGACATAACTATGTTGTGTAGGCTTGTAATACACTAGTGGGAACCCAGCAGCAGCAGCTTGGTGGTCACACTACACTGGGAATTAATGCCCGGTACAACCTCATGTCTTGAGGCGTGCATGTCGCACTCTGCGGAGCACCTGCACCTTGAGTTCAAGGTGCAAACCCTTGGAAATAATGGGTTTCAAGGTGCAAACTTTTGGAAATAATGGGTTTCAAGGTGCAAACTTTTGGAAATAATGGGTTTCAAGGTGCAAACGCTTGGAAATAATGGGTTTCAGAGCACGGCTCACAGATTTTGATCTGCATTCGGACGCTACAGGGGCGATATCAAATTGGAGACTAACCACCAGTGTAGACCACTTTTCTTGCACACCAGCTGGTTTTAATATTACCCTCATGTTATTTTATATACTGTACTTTTATATGAAAGAGTAATATTCTAAGAAAATCATGACATCATTTGTTTTTTGAGGCTCTGTAGGTTGATCAGAGAAATGTCATGATTGGACGAGTCCTTGATCAAAACAAGACAAGAAGTTATAAAGATCTCTGTGGGAACCAGTTCGCTTCCCACTCTCCCAGACTGCAGCTCTGCAGTCGTATTGAGGTGTCGATGAGGTTTTAATGGCCTGTTTCACACCTCCGACCACACTGAGCCACACAACACAACAACAACCACCTCCTCCACCAGCAGCAGCTGAGCTCCTGAACTTTCCTCCTCTGTTCCTCCAAATCTTAAGACCACAAACTGTACAGAGTTTAGTTAAGTCCAGTTTGGTTACACCGACGGTTCTGGACGACGCTCATGATTTCATGAAAAGCCTCCCAGAGAAGCGTCTCTTCGCTCTGTGACGCTGGTTTATCAAGAAAGCACTGTGTGCAGACTCTACTCTAAGTAGAAGACGTTTCCAGCACGTCGTCTGAAGGCCTCGTCCATAATTACATTGACCTAATGGTTTAATTTAGATAAAGGAAGAAGGACTCAGACCGACTCGGACCAGACAGCCGGGTGTATTTAAGGAGGATTTGTAGGGTCTTTAAAGGTGGACTGGATCTGGTCTGTTACTGTACGGCTGTCTGTTGTCTCTGTATATTTTCATTTAGTTTGGATCTTTTAATTTGTCGTAAAATCACGAATCGTCTCTATGTTGAGTCTGTGATAAACCAGCTGCACGTCTCCATCACGGCCACCAGGTGGAGCCCTAAACCTGTCCCAGTACTGCACTTCCTACCTCTTCCCTTCCTTTAGTCTTTCTTATTCTCCTGAATGTCATTTTGTCACACTGATCGATTTATTGATTATCAGTCAGAGTTTAACGTTTCTCTTGTTTCTCTCTGACAGATTCCAGACGAGTTCGACAGAGGTGAGTGTGAACACACTGTGTGTGTGTGTGTGTGTGTGTGTGTGTGTGTGTGTGTGTGTGTGTGTGTGTGTGTGTGTGTGTGTGTGTGTGTGTGTGTGTGTGTGTGTGTGTGTGTGTGTGTGTGTGTGTGTGTGTGTGTGTGCTCCTCTGTCTTCTACTGAGCATGTGTGTTTTTATTGACATGCTGGCAGTGATGCGTGTCGATGTGTTTGAGTGCTGGATCTGTCCACAGAGCCTCAAACTGCTGCCAACGTCCATATGTCCCATCATGCAACCCCCAACACTGACACACACACAGACTGGAAACCTGGACGTAGTCTCTGTGACGTCCCCGCAGACTGTCTAAAACCTGGACGTAGTCTCTGTGACGTCCTTGCAGACTGTCTAAAACCTGGACGTAGTCTCCGTGACGTCCCTGCAGACTGTCTAAAACCTGGACGTAGTCTCAAAGACGTCCCCGCAGACTGTCTAAAACCTGGACGTAGTCTCATAGACGTCCCCGCAGACTGTCTAAAACCTGGACGTAGTCTCTGTGACGTCCCCGCAGACCGTCTGAAACCAGGACGTAGTCTCTGTGACGTCCCCGCAGACTGTCTGAAACCTGGACGTAGTCTCTGTGACGTCCCCGCAGACTGTCTAAAACCAGGACGTAGTCTCTGTGACGTCCCCGCAGACTGTCTAAAACCAGGACGTAGTCTCTGTGACGTCCCCGCAGACTGTCTGAAACCTGGACGTAGTCTCCGTGACGTCCCCGCAGACTGTCTAAAACCAGGACGTAGTCTCTGTGACGTCCCCGCAGACTGTCTGAAACCTGGACGTAGTCTCCGTGACGTCCCCGCAAACTGTCTAAAACCTGGACGTAGTCTCCGTGACGCCCCCGCAAACTGTCTAACAGTTGTTGTACTTTTGTCAAACACTTTTTGTCCATCAGGGACTTTTTCGAACCTGATTCTTGCGGTGGAAAAGTTCCTCTGAAGGTTCCTCGTCTTCGGGGAAAGTTCCTGCGGTGGAAACATTTCTTAAATGTCCCAGATGAAAACAGTCACATGATCCAGATCTGCTTCTTGTCGTTGGACGGCTGTAGAAGCGTCGTTCTTCATCGTTTTGTGTCTGATCTTCAGGGCACGTTCAAAGACGTGATGTTAGATGGGCAGATGTGGTTGATGAGTGCCGAGCCCGACACATCGACCTAAATGAGTTCTGATCACTTCATCAATACCTCTTTGTCCCACAGGTCCACTTCTGTCCTCATCTCCACTACAAACCTCCGTCCCTCCCTCTGTCCTTAACTTTATGACTCTGCCTGTCTGTCTCTATCTGTCTGTCCATCTGTCTCCAGCTCGTAAAGATTTTGACATTTGGTTTTCACCGACCACGATGAGGCTGAAAAATGATGACTGAAGTGTGTCAGGACGGAAAGACGGACAGAAGGATGGATGTGTGTGTAGATGGATGGGTGTGTGTGTGTGTGTGTGTGTGTGTGTGTGGATGGATGGATTGATTGATGAACAGAAGGATGGGGGTGTTGGTGGTGATGGTGCAGCAGACTGGACCTCGGGGACTCTGAGGTATTGATGAATAGATTATTGGTATCAGCAGGCGATCAGGATTCGTTTAGTTCTGTCACGGAAGATCGACCTGATAAATCCTCCCAGCTGTCGCCCACACACACACACACACACACACACACACACACAGTGTGTATGTATGGGCGGTTTAATGCACTGTCAGCTCTTTCTGCATCAGATTTTGTTCGATTGTTTCTGTTTTTCTTTGTTAAAGTTTGAAGTTTTCTGTCACACAAACTGAAAATTATCCTTAAATTTACCGACCTCGTCCTCTGACACGGATCAGGACCGTCGGGTCCGTAAACGTCACTGAAGCGCCTTGTTGGTTCAGTCTTATCGTGACGAAGATATCTGAAATTCAGCATCTTCACATCTTCGTCCAAATGTGTTTTAAAAAAATGTTGATTTTTACACACTGAGTAGGGTTGCAAAGGAGGGAAAAGTTTCCTGTAAATTTCTGGAAACTTTCACTGGGAAGCTATTTCCAAATTGGAAATTCCAAACTGCAAATTAGGGTTAGTTTAAACAAACTGTATCATATCCAAACATAAATATAAACTTTATTTAAATTCATGGTTTATTTCCATGGGAAATTTTCAAGTTTTCACTGAATTTTGCAGCCCAGGGTCTGTACAGGCCTGCTGTGGTTCATGTTTAAGTTTTAATTCATTAATTTTAATTAGATTTAATCAGATTTATTTGTGTGTTGCAGCTGACAGTAACGTTGCCATGGAGACGGTGGAGTAATAGCACGTTGTGAGCGTCTCTATGAATCCGTTTGTTTCTGGACCTCGTTAACGATTCGTGGTTCGGTTCTTTGGCGTGTAAGAACCTGTGGTGCCGATAACTTTGTCTGATTGGTCCGTTTTGTCTTCAGGAGGTCGTCACGTGATCATTCCATCACCATGAGATTATTGCATCATCATGTTGATTGTACTGTGATGACTTAAACCATCACGCCCCTCTGCTTATTTCCCATCAGCCCCCTTCAGAGTAATGAGGGCCAATCAGGACCTCAGGGACCCCTTAGGGACTTCTTAGGGACCTCTCCAGGACCGAGGGCCAAATATTCCCTGATGAGCTGAGGGACCGGGGTAAAAGTTCACGGTCCCTCAGGGAGCAAAGATGGATGATTGCTGCTGCTTCACCTCCTTCACCTTCCTTCTTCATCCTCCTTCTCTGGATGGATGGATGGGTGGATAGGTCGGTCTTTGGGTCTTTGGGGACGTGTTTGGCTACAGACTCTGTTTACGTGGCATCATTTGTGTGCGTGATGCATTGCAGTGTCAGATACCATAGCAACCAGGAAACATGACCACACACACACACACACACACACACACACACACACACACACAGCGTCCTTTTGGTGTCATGATATAATGACCCTTTGATCATTGACCTGACCAATTGACCTGAGATAAATGTAAATTTAAACGTGTACAGAGAAATCAAACAAATTAAGCATATGTAGTAAAGCTGTGTGCGGGACGAGGGCGCCCAAAACACAAGAGACTACGTCCAGGTTTTAGACAGTCTGCGGGGACGTCACGGAGACTACGTCCAGGTTTTAGACAGTCTGCGGGGACGTCACAGAGACTACGTCCAGGTTTTAGACAGTCTGCGGGGACGTCACAGAGACTACGTCCAGGTTTTAGACAGTCTGCGGGGACGTCACGGAGACTACGTCCAGGTTTTAGACAGTCTGTGGGACGTCTCAGAGACTACGTCCAGGTTTTAGACAGTCTGCGGGGACGTCACAGAGACTACGTCCAGGTTTTAGACAGTCTGCGGGGACGTCACGGAGACTACGTCCAGGTTTTAGACAGTCTGTTTGGACGTCCTCTCCTCGTCCTTTCATCCCTCTCTCTCTGTCTCTGTGTTTGTCCTCCCTCATCATTCCAGTCCACCTCCCTCCTTGATTCTTTCTCTCTGGCTTTTGTCAGCTTGTTTTCCTCACCTCCTCCTCCCTCTGTTTATATCCACTCTCTTTTTTTCATCCATGCTTTGCGTCTTTAAAAGGAAATATACTTCAGCGTGACGACGTGACAGAAAGAAAGACCTATCATAGATTTCTTCACCTCTGAGATGAAAAAATGTTGATGAAACATTTAAATGTTCTTTATATGCACTTCAAATTTTAAAGTATAATATTAAAAAATTTGTGACTCGTGAAAAGACAAAAAACACCTCGAGAGCTTTAAAATCTTTTTGTCAAACTGAGAAAGAGTTTTCATATTTTTATGAACACGATACTTCAGAAAGTTGTTGAAGAAAAGAAGTCGACTGTTTTTACTGGATCCTTTCTTTCAAAAAGAACTTATTAGAAAATATTAGTGAATCAAATTTATATTTTTAACGTACGTACTGAATCCACCGCTGCTCAGAAGCAAGCTGCTGTAGGGTTAACAGATTTTAAAATCTGCAAAAATAACCTGCAAATTTCTGCATGTTTTTACCGTTATGGGAATATAAGAAGTTGGTTGCTAGTTGGCGCCATTAAAACATTGTAGAAAATGAAGCAACACGATGGAGTAATTAAATAAATGAGCGCCTATGGAAGCTCAAATGGTGAAAACATAACCTCCTAACTCATCGGTAAACCAACTTAAAAACGGTGCGTCATATCGTGTTTGCTTCAGATTTTTCAGTTTCGTTTGTCTCAGGTTGTGGATTGAAACTCTGCAGGAACGTTTGTCTGTTCACTCATAGTACGATAACTTCAGTCAGGACATATTCAGCCTGCCTGGCTCAGACATGAACTTCATATCAGTATCAGAGTTGGTGGAGAAGCTGTTTTGGCCCACCCAGGCCGGTTTCAAGGAAAACACAAACAGCTCTGATCTGAGTGAGGCCTCTCGCACACAAAGAGGCGACATTGACTATGAAAGGAAGACCGTTAGAGAGGGAGACGACATGAAAGGAGGCAGACGAGGAAGAGGAGAAGGAGGCCTCTTCGTCCTTTAGACCCAGAAAATACCTTCAGGGTGAAACACACGAGCTTAACGAGGCCCTGGATGGATCATCCTGGTACCCAGTATGAGAGGCTTCAAACCGGACCACTGTCCAGTCTAACAGTGAACACAGCGACAGAACCTCTGAACCGGCAGTGTCCAGTCTAACAGTGAACACAGCGACAGAACCTCTGAACCAGCAGTGTCCAGTCTAACAGTGAACACAGCGACAGAACCTCTGAACCGGCAGTGTCCAGTCTAACAGTGAACACAGCGACAGAACCTCTGAACCGGCAGTGTCCAGTCTAACAGTGAACACAGCGACAGAACCTCAGAACCGGCAGAGTCCAGTCTAACAGTGAACACGGAGACAGAACCTCTGAACCGGCAGTGTCCAGTCTAACAGTGAACACGGCGACAGAACCTCTGAACCGGCAGTGTCCAGTCTAACAGTGAACACAGCAACAGAACCTCTGAACCAGCAGTGTCCAGTCTAACAGTGAACACAGAGACAGAACCTCTGAACCGGCAGTGTCCAGTCTAACAGTGAACACGGCGACAGAACCTCTGATCCGGCAGCGTCCAGTCTAACAGTGAACACAGTAATTCGTCTTCCTCGTCTCAGTTGTGGATGCTGACAGGATGACAAATCCTCCTCCTCCTCTCCATCCTTTTCCTGTCATCCTCTGTTCATCCACCCTGAGACTCCACTTCCACTCCTCCTCCATCCTCCCCCCATCGTCACCACCACCTCTCCAGTCGATTAACATAATAAAAGCCTGCTTTAATCTGCCCCCCAAACACACACACACACACACAGCGTTCCTATTATAGGGTGTGTTTGGTTTGTTCCCCAGGGACAGGTTAGTCCACAGCCACGCTTACACTCCCACACTGTTTGCACACGCGTGTGATGAGGAGGTGCGCTTCATTTCATTCCTCGCCGGCCGGTGCAGCCCGGTTAGTCCCCGTGTGTTTGTTTTAGTCCCGGTGTATAAAGACTATCAAAACTGTAAGACGCTTGTGACGGTCTTGAAAGTATCGTCCCACCGCTGACCTCATGTCCACAACAATAGACTCTTTAAAGGGACGCAGATACTGACTGGTGTTTACAGGAGCCACAACTGGCTAGAACCAGCCAGGTAGTCTTCAAACGACCACGTCCAGGTTTTAGACAGTCTGTGGGGACGTCACGGAGACTACGTCCAGGTTTTAGACAGTCTGCGGGGACGTCACGGAGACTACGTCCAGGTTTTAGACAGTCTGCGGGGACGTCACAGAGACTACGTCCAGGTTTTAGACAGTCTGCGGGGACGTCACAGAGACTACGTCCAGGTTTTAGACAGTCTGCGGGGACGTCACGGAGACTACGTCCAGGTTTTAGACAGTCTGCGGGGACGTCACGGAGACTACGTCCAGGTCTGTTTGAAGAAGTGTTGGTTCTGTTTCTCAGCTGGTCTGGGATCAGTGTTTGTGGACAGACTGACCTCCGTCCAGCCTGTCGGTGTCGGCGTGTTTTCATCTCTTCGTCCTCCACAAACAGACAAACTGAAGACAGATTTACAAAGAGCTCCACAGAGCAGCAGACACACAGCGTGAGGACATGTTGCATGTGGAGAAAATTAATAAATTACAGATAAAGTAAACTTAAACAAAAAGGCAAGTGTGTAAAGTTTTAGGTAATGATGTAAGAGACGAGGCAAACTCTGACCTCGTCTCTTCGGGCAGGTGGAGTCTGGAGACCAGACGTGCCGCACCCGCCCGAGGACCTGAGGCTGTGAGCCGGCTCATAGTCCGTCATTATTCCAGTTATATATTCAGGAGACACCTGCAGGCTTGAAGTGATCTGAACTCACTGGAAGCTGAAGCTGGTGGGATGTGTGGTTAAAGGTGAGGCGCTTTTTGGCAGGTGACTTTATCAGTGTTTCCTGTATGAAGAATCAAACGCACCCATCTCCATCCTCTGCTCCACCCCTGCTCTTCACTCGTCCATCTGCCCTCACACACACACACACACACACACACACACGTACTTGTGGAGGCATCAGCGCGTCGTCACAGCAGGACTCTGGCAGATGGCTTCTGCTTCCTGCTTCAGCACGCTGCTATGAACTCTGGGGGATTGAGTCCCGTGGGACCGGAGCGTGCTCGCCTCAGCGTGTGTGTTTAAAGAGAGAGAGAGAGAGGCACGCGTCTGTGTGTGTGTGTGTGTGTGTGTGTGTGTGTGTGTGTGTGTGTGTGTCTGCTGTAATGAGCCCGCGGCCCCATGGGAAATGAAGTCTTTATCATTATTAGTCATTAGCGTGTTGACAGCTGGAGGAGGCAGCGAGCTGGCTTATCAGCGGCGTCATCAGAGGGTCGCGGATCAGGTGACCGCCGCCGTCCCGGCCAATCGGGTCTCGTCCTGCTCTCTGTGCAGGTTTCAGCTCGGCTGTTTGTCTAGACGGACTCGTCCAGCGATGATGTCTCCTAAGGGAGTTGTAGTTTTTATGACCCGTTAGGACTACAGCTCACCTCGGCCTGTCTTAAAGGGTCTCTAACCGCTCAGTGTTTCCTCTGCTCTCTTTCAGATCCTCCCGTCGTCCAACAGCTGAAACGAACCTTCAAATACTTCAAAGATTACAGACAGGTGAGCCAGCTCAGCCAATCAGATCGTTCAGTTCAAATAGACTTCACGTGAACATGTGGAGGGATGTCAGGAGGTCGTAACAGCATCACACATGAATCCACCAGAGTCTCAGCTTCAGTTTCACATTTACACTGCATGTCTACAGAGGACACTCATGAGTACCCAGAGATCTGGAAGTTAAAGGTCAAAGGACGACCCTTAAAACGGACATACCAGCATATTTTAGTACCAGTGAGCCGAGGGCGTCTGCAGAGGTAAAGAGGTTAAACTTAGCATGAGCTCTGCTGGACTCTGAACTTCTTCAAATGAAGTTTGAATCATCTGTTTTCATTTAATTTTGAGTTGGTTCCTGATTAAAAACACCTGAACGTTGTTAGAAACTGCTGCAGGAGCTCACAGGCTGTCGACACTGCGCTTACGTTCAGAGATATTTCTAAGAATTGTGGACAGTAAACTATAAAACAGAGAAACTTACATGAAGGGAGTGAAGGTTATTTTTTATTTTGTGGATCTGACCTCTGTAACTTCTTCATATTTTGACTTTCCGTCTCTTTGTTCCTCAAACAGAACAGCTGATTAATAACAGTCACGTTTCTTCTTGTTTTACCGACATTAAAATCGATTGTATGAATCAGACGTGACTGTAGAAACCACACGAACATCTCAGTGGTTTCTGCAAGAGGCGCGTCATCCGGGGTTTCCTCAGCTGTGTCATGAAAACCTTTAGGACATATGTTTTGCATATCTGTGTGTGTTAGTATGGGCACGTCCAGCTTCCTGTTTGTGGTCTTCAGAGCGGTAACACCAGGCTGAAATGTGCAGTCGTAGATTTAAAGCAGAACTTCAGACTTCCTCCTGAGTGTTTGTGAAGACGTGGACTGACCTGCCGTCTCTCTTCAGATGATCATCGAGCCGACGAGCCCGAAGCTGCTGCCCGACCCGCTGAAGGAGCCGTACTACCAGCCGCCCTACACGCTGGTGCTGGAGCTCACAGACGTCCTGCTGCACCCGGAGTGGTCGGTACGTCAGGAGAGCCCGAAACTACGTCTGTCTCTCAGCCCTTTATTTCACCAAGCTCTCACCAACCACTAAAAGTCAGTCCCACATTTACTCTTGTCCGACGGCTTCTTGGCGCCTCTTCGCTCTCTTCTCCTCTGCCATCATGTCCATAGAGGCTGCTGAGCCCGGTTAGCTTCAATGTCGGTCCACATTTCCTTTGCTAACCGCGTGCAGCACAAGCTAACGTTAGCTTAGAAACCAAACACCCACACCCATGAAGCTAACGTTACCGCTAACATGTTACGTTAGCTAGCTAGAAATTCATCCAAGCAAGCTAACGTATCTGAATACTGTCTTGGGTGGATAGCCATGCTACTAACTTATAATGTCCAGCTCTGGTTCTGGCACAACACTGAAAACCTCCTCTTCTTCCTGGTGGTGCTAAAACACGTGGCTCGGCTATCAAACTGAGCTAACAGCAGCTATCAAACTGAGCTAACAGCAGCTATCAAACTGAGCTAACAGCAGCTATCAAACTGAGCTAACAGCAGCTATCAAACTGAGCTAACAGCAGCTATCAATCTAAACTAACATGAGCTAACAGCAGCTAACAGACTGAGCTAACATGAGCTAACAGCAGCTAACAAACTGAGTTAACATGAGCTAACAGCAGCTAACAAACTGAGCTAACAGCAGCTAACAAACTGAGCTAAAATGAGCTAACAGCAGCTAACAGACTGAGCTAACATGAGCTAACAGCAGCTAACAGACTGAGCTAACATGAGGTTTAATGAGGCAGGTGGAGGTGTGTCCGCCCACCTGTCGACCTGTCCCGTTGTGTGCCGAGACACTCCCCCTTTTAGACACACACACACACACTCTGTCTGCTTACCTGACAGGTGTGCAGCAGCAGTAACTCGACACCTGCTGCCTGTTAAAAGAGACGAACACACACGTTTGAGTAACTGCACCTGCCGCAACACTTCCTGCCACACACACACACACACACACACACACACACACACACACACACAAACAGTAACCGACATTTCATAGTGTAATCACAGCTGGAGATGATCGACCAATCCTGAGAGTCTGAGCATGAACGGAAAAATAAGTCTCACACACACACACACACACACACACACACACACACACACACACCACCAACAACCTGTGTGTGTGTTTAACTTGAGCAGCATTGACCTGAGCAGAAAAGGTCATGACCTCAGAGCGCCGGACCGTAACTAAACAACGGCTGTCCTGCTGCTACACACGCACGCACGCACGCACGCACGCACGCACGCGCGCTGATCTTTAAACACACCCGTCTGTTGGAGTTCAGGTAGTTTGAGTATCAGCAGCTCACATCAGCGTCGACCAGGAGGAGAAACTGCTGAGTCACAGTTAGCTCCAGCGTCTGACCTCCTCTAATATAAAACACAGACAGGTCACGTCACGTCGCGGCTCCACCAGCAGCGTTCCAGAAGTTTCTCCCTCCAGACTTTGTTCAGATTTGGTCATTTTCCTGTTCATGTCAAATCAGATTTTATTTGTACAGCCCAAAGTCACCAAGTCCATTTTCCTCTGAGGCTTTACAATCTGTACAGGGAGTGACTCCCTCTGTGCTTAGACCCTCGGAGAGAGTGAGGAAAAACTTTAACAGGGAAAAAATGTGGAAGAAACCTCAGGAAGATCCACAGAGGAGGGATCCCTCTGCCAGGACGGACAGTTCAGTGAAGACGTGACTGCATCTTCAACCAACACCGTGCCGGACTAGACAGAGAGAAGTTTAGATACGACAGTTTGCAGTTAATTCACACACGTTTTCAGATTCTCATGGAGTTTCCAATTTGGAAACTGAGCTTAACTTCCAATGGAAAGTTTCCACCAGGGATGCACCAATATGAAAATTTTGGCCGATACGATATCAAACATTAATAATGCCGTGATATCTTCGTGTTTGATTTCCACAGGTTTATATTTCCTTTGTTCCTGATCCTTCTCTGAACAGCCCTGACTCATTTTGCTGTGTTTGAGCTAGTCTCACACTCGTCAGAGGAAAGTTTCAGTATTTTTCATATTTTTTAAGAAAACAGATCGTGTAGTTCAAAAACTCGACGTGATGGAGAAAAACTGTTTAAATGAGTTAAAAATCAGCAAACACTGCGCTCCCCAGTGTGATCCATATTTACCGATGTTGATGCTTTTCCAGTATCTCCTTCAGACGCCGTGAAAAAACGAGCACGCCGCCTTCAGTTTAACCTCCCACAATCCTGTGCTGCGTTCACTGACACTGTCACATGCCTAAACAAATCCCGACACACACAGCAACTAGACAGATATCGGCATCGGTTGTTAATATCGGTCCAGTTTCACTCATCAGACCGATGCCGATATTAATGCCGATGTATCGTGCATCGCTAGTTCCCCTGTTCATCACTCAGCTGACTCGATGACGGCAGGTCGGCTGCTGAACTCTCAGTAAACTGTGAAACACGACCTCGGTGACCCGACCCGGTTTGTGTTGAACGCAGCTCGTTCTTTATCGTGTCATATTTCTTCCTCCAGTTGTCGACGGGTTGGAGGTTTAAGAAACGTCCGGGCATCGACTATCTGTTCCAGCAGCTGGCGCCGCTGTACGAGATCGTCGTCTTCACAGCAGAGACCGGCATGGTGAGACACACTCACACACACACACACACACACACACACTGTTTAACAGTAAATAAACTCTCGGAGCTTCACTGTCATGCTGATGGCTTCAGACGTGACGAGTCGTTTGCAGCCTGACGACAACAAACACACACTCTGATGAGTCACGGCTGATTTTCTGCTGAGTCGTGTTTTTATTGAACTTAATGATCCACAACGAGGTTTGTTCAGAACATTGTTTCCATCATGACGGACCTTCAGTCCGTCCTTTCACATGCTAACAGAGCCGTCAGTCAGCTCGCTGCTCTGTTTGTGTGTGAAGTGTGTCGACGTGTTTACACACACACACACACACACACACACACACACACACACACACACACACACACACACACACACACACACACTCAGTAATAACAGATGTGTGATTCTGGTTTCTGCCAACAGCAACATTTTGTTGCATTAATGTTATTTAAAGTCTTAGAACCAGAACCAGCTGCTCCTGTTGATCCATGTCTCATTGACAGTTGTCTCTGTCCTCTGTGTCTCTGTCCTCTGTGTCTCTGTCCTCTGTGTCTCTGTCCTCTGTCTCTTTGTGTCTCGGTGTCTCTGTCCCCGGTGTCTCTGTCCTCTGTGTCTCTGTCCTCTGTGTCTCTGTCTTCGTTGTCTCTGTCCTCTGTCTCTTTGTGTCTCGGTGTCTCTGTCCTCTGTGTCTCTGTCCTCTGTGTCTCTGTCCTCGGTGTCTCTGTCCTCTGTGTCTCTGTCCTCGGTGTCTCTGTCCTCTGTGTCTCTGTCTTCATTGTCTCTGTCCTCTGTCTCTTTGTGTCTCGGTGTCTCTGTCCTCGGTGTCTCTGTCCTCTGTGTCTCTGTCCTCTGTGTCCTCGGTGTCTCTGTCCTCTGTGTCTCTGTCCTCGGTGTCTCTGTCCTCGGTGTCTGCAGACGGCGTATCCTCTGATCGACAGCATCGACCCTCAGGGCTTCGTCATGTATCGTCTTTTCAGAGATGCAACGCGCTACATGGAGGGCCACCACGTGAAGGTGTGTGTGAAGTGTGTGTGTGTGTGTGTGTGTGTGTGTGTGTGCGTGTGACCATTGATTTGTCCTCTTCCTCCTTACCACAATAGACCTCCCTCCTCTCCTCCTTCCCTCCTCTCCTCCCTCCTCCTCTCCTCCTTCTGTCTCCCTTCTTCCTCTTATCTCACCCTCCTTCGCCCCTTCCTTCCTTCTCCTTGTTCCTTCGACCCCTCCCTCCTCCTCCTCTCCTCCCTCCTCTCCTCCCTCCTCCTCTCCTCCTGTCTCCCTCCAGCTGTCATCTGTGTGTTATTGACGAGCAGTCTTAGTTAACCTACTTTCTCAGAGAGAAGAACTCGTCGTGTCATCTCCATGACGCAGAGAGCAACAGATGCTGAGGGAAAGTTGGTCAGAGTCCATAGATCAAACAAACTGTGACAATAATTTTATTGTTCCTGACACTTCAGCGTCTGTGCGGGTCCATCGTCCTTCATCAGATTAAAAAGAAGAAGTTTTATATTGAACAGGAAACGGGTTTTCTGCTCGTTCAGCTCGGAGGTCAGAAAAGTTGAAATCAGTTTTTCACAGACGCAGTCGGACTCTCTGTCTGTGCCTCGTCTGTCACGGTGTGGGTTGAGGATGCAGTGACATCTCCCTTACTGAAAACACTCGGTGACGCTGTGTGAACTGTCTCAATGAGTCGTGATGGTTGGTGATAGTCGAAAAACTGCAGGTCGTCCTGAGGACGGTCAGAGACTCTCTGTCTCTTACTGACGGACCAGGACCAGACTTCTTCTTCTCAACGTGAGACGCTCCAGATTAATGTTTAAAACCAGAGCGCTCGATTGTCAGCTGTTACATTAATTGAGGCGTCTGACATCATCATTAACCTTCTCTTCACCGACACGCAGCCGAGCTGAACCGGGTCAGACGTCTGAAGCTCAAACAGTCGATTAACCGTCGTCCTTCAGTCCGCTGTCCGTGCAGCGTCACTGCGAAGGTTGCACATTAAATCACGTGTGTGTAGATGTTGAACACCTCCGGTAGGGTTCATGTGATTTATCACTAAAACACACACACACACACACACACACACACACACACACACACACACACACACACACACACACAGTTTTCTCCCGACATCGACTGCGAGCGACCTGTCCGTCACAGAGTGTGTGTCAGTGTGTACATCAGACGCACACACTGAAGGAACACACATGCCTCGTGTTCATTGGCTGTGCAGAGGATATGGACGAGTGTGTCCGCCGGGGTTTCACACACACACACACACACACACACACACACACACACACACACACACACACAGTCACAGGCACCAGATGAGCCTGGTGATGGAGACAACAAGCGGCGTCCCCCTCCATCTGTCTCACACACACACACTGACAGCTGGAGCTACCAGAGAAAGTGTGTGTGTGTGTGTGTGTGTGTGTGTGTGTGTGTGTGTGTGTGTGTGTGTGTGTGTGTGTGTGTGTGTGTGTTAATTAGAATATTATTATGATAATAATAAAGTTGTTTATTTGATGAAGCATTACAAAGGTCGACGTGGTGCTGACGCTCATGTTTGGGTGGAGGAGGGGGGTGGGGGTGATTAAACCTAACGCACCCGTGATGCTGTCGGTGTTTCCTGTCTGTGATGTCACACGTGGTCGTCTCTGGTCTCCTCAGGACGTGTCGTGTCTGAACCGGGACAGCAGTAAGGTGATCGTGGTGGACTGTAAGCGCGAGGCGTTCAGCCTGCAGCCCTTTAACGGGATGGCTCTGAAGAAGTGGGACGGGAACTCCGACGACCGGACGCTCTACGACCTCGCCAACTTCCTGAAGAGTAAGACGCCGCGCGGCCTCAGCGCCTCCTTCTGGTTTTACTCTGATTACTTCTGACCTGGCAGCTCGATTAGTGCAGAAACGTTTGGAGAATATAAACGTGTCGGTTTGTTTTTGAGGACGAGTTGATCAGTCTTGACTTCCTGTTTCCTGTCAGCCATCGCTCTGAGCGGCGTGGACGACGTCCGCTCGGTCCTGGAGAACTACGCCTTGGAGGACGACCCCATCGAGGCCTTCAAGCGCAGACAGGCTCAGCTGGCACAGGTCGGGACAGAAATCAAACGCACCCTTTTGGTTTTGTGTGTGTGTTTTGTTTCTTTGCTCTGATTGGTCCGTCTGTCCGTCCGTCAGGAGGAGGAGCAGCGCCTCGCCGAGCTCTCCCAGCAGAAGAAGCAGCCGCTGTCGTTCGGCTCCATCGCGTCGCGGTTCTGGCGCTCCAAGCAGCAGTGAGCCCCGCCCACCCCTCACACTTCCACCAATCGCAGCCCGGCTCTCGATCTGCGTCGAGGTGAGGGGAGGGGCCAGAGGACAGACGGGGAGGGGGAGGGAGACCTGCGTACTGTGACTGAGCGTCACATGCGACCAATCACGTCTCAGTGGGCGGGTCTGAGGTGCTGGAACCAATGCACCAATGACAGAGCGGCGGCGGCCTCCCCTCCCTCGGTCATCCTGGTGTCACCTGATGCTGCTGATTGGACCCGGGTCAGGTTAAACTCTTCCTGCTGACCTGAGGTCGGCGCTCACAGGATCTGACCTGAGATCAGCAGCTCTGTCCTGAAGCTTCACCATGTGTTCGTGTTTTATTCCTGTGTGTCGGACTGACTCCGCATCATGTTGAATATTGTTTATAAGAAATAAAATAAACAATAAATCGTCTATGATCAGAGTTTATTCAATGTGGACGGGCCAGAGATCAGCTGAGCCGCTGTCTTCCTCTTCCTGTCGGTGTTTAGAAAGTTTTATTATCTGTGCTCATAAATCAAACCGTCCGTCAAACTGCATCGTGGGACAGAGGAGACGTCTTTTTGTTTTTTATTCTTTTTGTAAAAAAAACCCACGGTAACCACGACGACGGCGTTTTCCAGGCTCAGCTCTTCACGATTCTGTCGCATCGACTTCGTCAATAAAGGAAACAAACCAACACGTCATGTTTTGTCGTTTATTTATTTTGCTGATCCTGAGGTGAACACATTGACAGGTACAGTGCATCATTGGTCACTGTAGTTTCTGGCTGCATTCACAGTTTACTGTAACTTTACTGTGGATTTCACAGCTGCACTTTAAAATGAACCCACAAGATAAACATGAAGTTAAATGCAGATTTAAAAATAAGGTCCAAAATGTTCTGCAAACATAAAAACTCTAAGGACTGTGCAGTGTTTGATCTTCAGTCTTTACGATCATAGAAATGTTTTTAACGATTTCCTCTGGGACTCGAACAAACGCCACGTTCAGATTCTCTGCTGCAGACTCGGATCTAATGAATTGTTTTGTTTTTGTTTTTCTCTGAAACCCGACCGAACCTCAGGAATCTGTAAATCTGTTGTTGTTTTCTGCTCCTCCGTCTTTAAACCTGTGAAGGTGTCGGGAACCATTATCACCTTTTCACATGCGGAGGTCACGCCCGGCCTCGTCGTCCGTGTTCAGAGGGAATCCTGGGACATGTTCAAACTAACAGGAGGTTAAAATACTTTAAAAATCACGTCATTCTTTTGATTCGGTGTCATTATTTCTTGTTGCTGTGGCGTCTTGACTCCAGTGGGACGTTGGTTTTCGTGGCAGCGTGAAGCTGATTGCACCCCCCTCGTCTCCTTTCTAAACTTTAAAAACAGAAAAGCAACAGAAGTTTGTAAAACCAGAATTCCCTGTAGATGAATAATTCTTTGACTTTTTAAAAATCATTTTTCAGAAAGTTGGTTGCAGATCTGTACGCACAGCTGATGGATGGTGATGGAGGGTCGGGTGGATGTTTGCGTGTTCAGTTAAATGAAATGTCCCGTGACGACGTCCTGGAGAAATAAATGTGTCGCACAGCTCCGACTTCACATAAAGTGGAAACAAATAAACCAACTTCCAGCCTCATGAAGGTTCTGGACTCTGGATGAGTCGGTGACCTGAAGAACTGAAGGAGGGTCAGTCAACAGATTAAAGTCTCCTCACATGCAGATGAAGTGATCTTCACGGTGTGATGACTGCGGTGAAGGAAAGCAGCTCAGGGAGGTTTCCAGCTGAGCTCCTGATGCTGATCGAGGACTCAAGTGGACTTTAGAGGACTTTAAGATCTCCAAGATGAGGAATGAAAGTGCTGTTTGCAGAGGTTTAAGTGTCCTTAAAAATCCTGTTTTCACAGATTAGGAAGATTAGAATTCTCAACCAGAGACTTTCTTCACGTCCTCCCCGAGAGTTCATGAGGAACATCGGACTGTCTCTGAGTCTCTGAACTCCTCTGAAGATGTTCTGGTCCAGAGAAGTGTGCAGTGTTGAGTCTGAACTTCATGTAGGTGCTGACGGGTCGGAGGTCGGAGGTCACGGACACTCAGAGATTTCTCTGAATCTTTGAAGGAGACGTAGAAACTCATTGACACCGTGTCCACAAACTGCTGGTGGACCTCGCCTCGTTAATGTGAACGAGCCTTTTGAGGAATCCCGATCATGAGACCATCACCTGTCACCGACACACCTGTTCACAGGAGACCAGCAGACTGCAGCGGCTGAAAAGTAGCACCTCCAGACCCCCCTCTGCCAAAAAACACCAGAACCATCAGAGCCGATTGAGTGAATATTAAAAAAACATTAAAGTTTTTTAACATTGAATCTCGTCTCTGTGCTTTTTGTTTCGGTTTGAGCTGCGGCTCGGTTCAGTCAGTAACGAGGTGAAGTCCCCGTGTTTGTGAAGTAGTTGAGTAAATGTACTCAGTTACTTTGAGCGTGGCTCTGAAGTGTGCCGGCAGTTGTTAATGCCGTCGTGTGAGTGACCTCGCGCCTTCTCAGTCATGGTAACGACGACGTTTGTCGGCGGCGTGTGAAGTGAGAGAACAAGTGGCTGGAGCAGGGGGCGGGGCTTCACACCTTCCTGCAAACTGTCAGGTGACAGAAGCAACGCGAGGAACGCCCCCACCCACCCCCACCCACCACCCAACGGACTAATGACGCCGTGTGTGAAGTTTATCTGAGCAGATCAGAGCTACGTGACCTTTAGCTTTGAGAAGAGGCTGGAGTCCACCTCGGGTCTGAAGGAGGTGCTGATGGTGCTGGTGGTGCTGGCGGATCTGGAGACCTCCAAACGTTTGCTTAGAGCTGGTTGAACCTTCTTCTCTGCGGTCTTTGATGAAGTTTGACGGTTTTTAGACGACGCAGTCTGGCTGCAGGTCTCGGAGGAGAAGGAGGCAGCAACATCTCTGAACCATGACCCGTCATGGTCCAAAGATCTGTTCTCCCGGTCGGTCCGTTAGGTGTGATCCTGAGAACTCTGGAGCTCTCTGCAGGTTTTTACGAGTCCACCATTTGTCAGCTGCTAACAGAAGAGCAGCAGACTGCAGCGGCTGAAAAGTAACACCTCCACAAACTCTGCAAGGACAACCAACAACAACCAGAACCACCAACAACAACCAACAACCAGAACCAGCAGAACCACCAACAACAACCAACAACCAGAACCAGCAGAACCACCAACAACCAGAACCAGCAGAACCACCAACAACAACCAACAACCAGAACCAGCAGAACCACCAACAACCAACAACCAGAACCAGCAGAACCACCAACAACCAGAACCAGCAGAACCACCAACAACAACCAACAACCAGAACCAGCAGAACCACCAACAACCAGAACCAGCAGAACCACCAACAACAACCAACAACCAGAACCAGCAGAACCACCAACAACCAACAACCAGAACCAGCAGAACCACCAACAACAACCAACAACCAGAACCAGCAGAACCACCAACAACAACCAACAACAACCAGAACCACCAACAACAACCAGAACCAGCAGAACCACCAACAACAACTAACAACAACCAGAACCACCAACAACAACCAACAACCAGAACCAGCAGAACCACCAACAACAACCAACAACCAGAACCAGAAGAACCACCAACAACAACCAACAACCAGAACCAGCAGAACCACCAACAACAACCAACAACCAGAACCAGCAGAACCACCAACAACCACCAACAACCAGAACCAGCAGAACCACCAACAACCAACAACAACAACCAGAACCAGCAGAACCACCAACAACCAACAACAACAACCAGAACCAGCAGAACCACCAACAACAACAACAACCAGAACCAGCAGAACCACCAACAACAACTAGAATCACCAAGAACAACCAAAAACAACAACCAGAACCAGCAGAACCACCAACAACCACCAACAACCAGAACCAGCAGAACCACCAACAACCAGAACCAGCAGAACCACCAACAACCACCAACAACCAGAACCAGCAGAACCATCAGAACCAGCAGAACAGATTTACAGACTGACAGATATTTTATGTCATTTTTTTAATTAAACTGATAAGTCAGTTTAATTATTAATTAGTATAATTAATGAATTATTTAATTAGTTGATCACATTGCATCAGTCCTCATTTATTTATTTACAAACATCACGTGTTTCATTTGTTGCTCCTGAGCAGCCAATCAGGTTTCACCTTCTGTCTCTTCAGGTGAGAGGGGGCGGGGCGAAGACGAGCCATGACAGGTAAACGCTTCACTTCGTTAACTGTTGATGTCTTTCTGGACCTTCAGGATCCGGATCAGCTCGGATCAGATCACGAGGAGCCGTTTGCTCCGCTCCGTTCTGCGCATGTCCGCTCAGGTGTGAGTCTTCACGCCTCACGCAGCGCCTCGCGCACATACGAGGTCACACCTCCGCAGCTTCCCACGGTCCGTGTGTCTGACCCACAGCACCCCCACCCCCACCTCCATCCAGCCCCACCTCCATCCACCCCCACCTCCACCTCCCTGCACCTCCTCCTGAGGAGCGGCACGTGTGCTGCTGCACCTCAACCAGCTCGTGCCGCCTCTGATAGGACAGAGAGAGAGAAAGTGATGGAGACAAGATAATACTACTCATACTACTACATATACTACTTATACTACATATACTACATATACTGCAGATCCTATACTACATATACTGCAGATCCTATACTACATATACTACATATACTACTTATACTACATATACTGCAGATCCTATACTACATATACTACATATACTGCAGATACTATACTACATATACTACTTATACTGCATATACTACATATACTGCAGATACTATACTACATATACTACTTATACTGCATATACTACATATACTGCAGATACTATACTACATATACTACATATACTGCAGATACTATACTACATATACTACTTATACTGCATATACTACATATACTGCAGATACTATACTACATATACTACATATACTGCAGATACTATACTACATATACTACATATACTACTTATACTGCATATACTACATATACTGCAGATACTATACTACCTATACTGCAGATACTATACTACATATACTACATATACTGCAGATACTATACTACATATACTGCAGATACTATACTACATATACTACATATACTACTGATACTATACTACTCATACTACATATATACTACTGATACTATACTACTCATACTACATATATTACTACATATACTACTGACACTATACTACATATACTACTGATACTATACTACGTATAGTATAGAGGTGGTTCGGGTGGAGGTGGTTCTGGAGGTGGAGGAGGTTCGGGTGGAGGTGGAGGTAGTTCTGGAGGTGGAGGAGGTTCGGGTGGAGGTGGAGGTGGTTCTGGAGGTTCGGGTGGAGGTGGAGGTGGTTCTGGAGGTGGAGGAGGTTCGGGTGGAGGTGGAGGTGGTTCTGGAGGTGGAGGAGGTTCGGGTGGAGGTGGAGGTGGTTCTGGAGGTGGAGGAGGTTCGGGTGGAGGTGGAGGTGGAGGTGGAGGAGGTTCGGGTGGAGGTGGAGGTGGTTCTGGAGGTTCGGGTGGTGCAGAGAGAGACGGAGCGGATCGATGAGCAGATGGCGCGCGATCGAAGCTGCGCACGCGCCCCTCTGAGCTGCCACGCGCTCAGCAGGTAGGAATGGACGGACAGGCGCGTGCGTCCCGTTAATGATCGTTATTATAGGACAGATGTTTGTGACGTCACACCGCGGCACCTCTCTGATCTCTAATGTTTTATTCACGTTGTTACAGCGTTGTTGAAATGTTCTCATGTTATCTATGCACGCGCATGAAGACAACTTTCATTGATTGTCCTCCTGGGACCTGTGTGTGTGTGTGTGTGTGTGTGTGTGTGTGTGTGTGTGTGTGTGTGTGTGTGTGTGTGTGTGTGTGTGTGAAGCGTGCCTCGTGCCGTGGGTGTGGTTTGTTCGGGGGGGGGTTAAAGTCGGGACCAGCAGAGGCACGCGCTGATCTCATTAGAATAACAAGAGAGGCTCGCGAGCGCCAAGAGGACAGTTTGTCATCACACACACACCACGCACACACACACACACACACACACACCACACACACACCACACACACACACAATGTTCTAACTATAAACATGAAATTAAATGAATTTTTTTGTATTAATAAATAAATAAAACGTAAAGATGCTGTTTGTTGTTTACACATCAGAAACTTCATGATTCACAACACAAACACACCACACACACACACACAACAACCTGTACTGTGTGTGTGTGTGTGTGTGTGTGTGTGTGTATGTGTGTGTGTGTGTGTGTGTGTGTGTGTGTGTTAAAGCAGCGTTTGTCTCCTGACAGTTTGTTCTATTGCCCCACAGTAATTGCCCCATCGGTGGTGAAAGCGAATCAAAGCTGCGGGGGGCTGCTGCCCTCCTCCTCCTCCTCCACCCCACCTCCTCCTCCACCCTCCTCCTCCTCTTCCTCCACCCCTCCTCCTCCTCCTCCACCCCGCCTCCTCCGCACTGTAAGAAGTGTCCTGACTTCAGGCTGATCCGGATCTGACCTGGGCCTGTTTCTTTTTATTTTATTTATTTTTTTGGATCTGTTCCGGTCTGTGCAGGTCTGTGCAGGTCTGTGCAGGTCTCTGCAGGTGAGGTCGAAACAAACTGCCCTGGGGGCTGATGGGAAAACCTGCTGCTTCACCTGAGTGACGTCACTCCTCCAAAGTTTGAGGAAACTTTCGATTCGTTTTTACGCGCAGGTGGACTTGTTGTTCTCCAGGTGGACACTTTTTACAGCGCACACACTCCTCCTCCTCCTGCTCCACCTCCTCTTCCCTCCTCGTCCTCCTCCTCTCCCTCCTCCTCTCCCTCCTCCCCCCTCCTCGGCGGTATAAAGCGGAGGTGTAAACCGCAGCTGCCACAGTCCAGAGTTCAGCAGCCGAGCGGATCTTTACTCTTTTCTTTATCTGGACGGCTGACACACACACGCACACACATACACTCACAGATACACACGCGCTCACACTGAGTCTTCCTCGCGCAGCTTTCAGACTCTGGACCGGTTCTTTTGGATCTTACGCACTTGTTAAACCGTCCTTGGATCTCTGTGCTGTGGACGCTCCGTGCCGCCATGGCGCGTCTGTTGTCTTGTGTCCTGCTGTTGCTTTCAGCGCAGACGGTGAGTAGCAGCTGACAGGCAGATTATTATTTATTATTTCTGGACTTTAGAGCCGCGGTGCTTTGGAGACGTGCGCTTTTACGCGTAGCGCGTAAAGATCTTTTGGGAGTTTTGGCTAATTTCTGCTGCGCATCCAGCACTCAGACCTGATTTTACATGTGTGTGGATGTGAGATGATGCAGAGCAGAGTCACAGGTCGCAGAAATCAGCGGCTGCGCGCGCTGTTTGCGCATGTTTCTGTGTATTTTGTGCGTTTTTCTGTCACCTCCATCATCATGATACATGTTTGAACCCTGTGTCTCCCTCTCCGTGTCCCCGCTGCAGACTCTCTCCTCCGGGGTCTTCGAGCTGAAGATCGACTCCTTCACCAGCTCCCGCGGCGTCTGTCGCTCTCCGTCCGGGGACTGCCAGATATTTTTCCGCGTGTGCCTCAAACACGCGCAGGACATCATTAACCCAGAGCCGCCGTGCACGTACGGGACCGCGCTCACAGAGATCTTCGGCGCCGACTCCAACTCCATCTCCCAGAGCGCGCCCATCAGGGTGCCCTTTCACTTCAAGTGGCCGGTAGGTGACGAAACGCACACGCTGGATGTCAGGCTCCATCTGCATGTGATGCGCGTGCATTGACTGAGGTGGATGCGATCACTGATCGACTCTCTGACTCTTTGCAGGGAACCTTCTCTCTGATCATTGAAGCCTGGAACGCCGAGTCTTCACGACTTGATTCTACAGGTAAGCTGCTGTGCTGAGGCTTCACCGCCAGGCGGCGACACACACACACACACACACACACACACACATACACACACACAGTTTGGAGAGTTCATGTTTGAGCTTGTGTCTGTTTACATTGCTGTTAATTGTGTAACTGTGCACACAGACCAATCACAGCCTCTCAGGTGTTCTTCTTGTCACGTGATCTCACCCTCCATCTCTTCGTCCTCTCAGAAAACCAGAACAACCTCATCAGCCGCCTGGCGACCCGCCGCAGACTGACCGTGGGTGAGGAATGGTCTCAGGACGTTCACTTCGGCAACCAGAGCGAGCTGCGCTACTCCTACCACGTGCTGTGCAACGAGCACTATCACGGAGAGACGTGCACCGCGTACTGCCGGCCACGCAACGACACCTTCGGCCACTACACCTGCGACGAGGAAGGGAAGCGACAGTGCCAAGAGGGCTGGAGCGGCGAGTACTGCTCTGAACGTAAGTGTCCACGCCGACTGTCCATGAACCCTGAAAGGAAGAAACACTATCAGTGAGCTGGACACCAGCAGAGTGTATCTGAAATGAAAAGCAGCCAAACATGGAGCAAACACTCTGTAGCTCGACCCCTCCTCGTCCTCTCTGCTCCCTCCATGTTTTTCAACGTTCCTTCTGAATGGGAGGTGGAGGAGGTGTTGGAGGAGGAGGAGGGGCGCTTGGCGCTTAATTTTTTGTCCAGCGGCCTTGAAATTGTCAAGTCAAGCAGTTGTCAACGCTGACCCTGTGTGTGTGTGTGTTGGTAATGAAGTCTGCTGCCTTTGTTTTGAGCCCAACAATGGGCCCCCGGCCGCTCGGGGCCCCCGCTCTGTAACAGGGACACGCGCTGCAGCTTAATGCGCTGCCGTGCGTGAAAAGAGGCGCATGTGTTGCTTTTGTTGTGCGCGCCAGCTGCTGCGCTCACTGCTTAACAAGCACTTGTAGGGGAGCGTGTGAGGCCCCGTGAAGGGTTGTTTTGTGATTCGAACCAAGAACATGCACTCATAGTAATGTTCTCCCCCCTCCTTTCTCCCTTTCCCTCTCTTCTCTTCCTCCCTTTGACTTCCCTCCTCCTCCCATCAGCCATCTGTGCGGCGGAGTGCAGCGAGCACGGCTTCTGCAACTCTCCCGGGGAGTGCGTGTGCCGTCAGGGATGGCAGGGCGAGCACTGCAACGAGTGCAAGCGATACCCCGGCTGCGTCCACGGGACCTGCCAGCAGCCGTGGCAGTGCGAGTGCGAGGAAGGATGGGGAGGCCTGCTCTGCAGCGAAGGTGGGTTCAACTCCCAGACCAGCCACAAACACTCGAGACTGATTAAAAGTGACCCGCGAAGCAGATTAACGAACCCACTGACCCACGAACCATGTCAGTTTAACTGTCGACCAACTATCCAGATGTTGCATCCTCATAATTTGGCTTTGGCCGACTAATGACATTAATTATAAAATGGATTCAAATATTAATTAGAGGGTTGATGAGTGAATAAAAGGAGGCAGTGAAATTAAATCTTCTATGAAATTAAACAGACGTAGAAAACTTAGCAGATTCTCCATTACATCAACAATATACAACAAATTATTATTACTCATAAATTCACTGTTTAATTTCCTGCTACTTACAGTACCTTCTTCAGTGGCCAAAGTCGGAGCCTCAAAGCTTCTGAATCCTCCGGCGCTTTTAACCACGACTCAGTGAACACAGTCACTTTAATGTAAAGATGTTTATCATCTGCATAGAGTCGAATAATAAAACGTGTTCGTAAAATCAACACGCTCAGATTGAGCCAAAACCTTCATGTTCGGCTTTAATCCAGAAACTTATTAAGATTTAAAAAGTTTACAGGTATTTATTTTAGTTTATTGGTGTATTTAAAACTTCACGTGGTCCTGAACACAGCGTGATGCTCATGTGTTCAGGTGGCGTCCCTCAGGGCTCCATGTGTATATTTTATCGTTCTTATGTTGACGCTGAAATTAGATCCTGTTTAATTAGTTCCAGGTTGTGCTTAAATCAGAATCAGTCCTGGTCTGTTTCAGTTGGACCGAGGCTCTGTCTCTCTCTCGGGTTTCAGCCTCTTAATGTTTGGACGATTCTGAAATCAAACATTTGTTTAAAAAGTTGCTTCTTTGTTTGGGAAGAAGTGAATCCAGGTTTTATCAGGATTTCTGCTCGACAAGAAGTCTGACACAGCTTTTTATTTTACTCCATCAGGAAATGTTAACAACACACAAAACAAACCCGAGACCGGTCTGATAAATCCTCCACCGTTGCAAATATTTAATCTGAACATACCGCGTACAATCATCCGTTAGTGCGATTCTGGAACAAAGTTTTCTCATGACTCATCAAAAAAAGTTTTAGTGTTCTTGATAACTGGATCTCCGTCAACTTCACAGCTTTGTTCGTTCTTCTGAGGAGGAATATAGAAAATAATGAAGTGAAAAACCCCAAAACATTCATGTTTTTTTAGTTTTTTCTAACCGTGCTTCTACAACCTGTGTCTCAACTCCAGATCTGAACTACTGCACCAACCACAAGCCGTGCAAGAACGGTGCCTCCTGCACCAACACTGGCAAGGGCAGCTACACCTGCGCCTGCCAGCCCGGATTCACCGGCAAGAACTGCGAGACAGAGACCAACGAATGCGACAGCAACCCCTGCACGAACGGCGGAAGCTGCACAGTAAGTCAGATCGGATCAGAGCGCTGTCTTAAAGACTGCGGCAAGGAAACAGAATGAGCTTCTTCACAGAGTCCTGCTCACCTCGTCTTCTCCTCTCTTATTTCTTCCAGGATTTGGTGAACGATTATTCCTGCACGTGCCCTCAGGGTTTCTATGGGAAGAACTGTTCTGACAGCGGCATCACGTGCGCGGACGAACCGTGCTATAACACAGGGACCTGCGTCGAGAACGTTGCCGGAGGGTACAGCTGTCGCTGTGCACCCGGGTACACCGGCTCCAACTGTGAGAAGAAGCTTGACAAATGCAGCAGCAACCCCTGCGCGAACGGTACGAAACACCTTCAACCATTTTACAACAGTTTAGTTTCCGATCAAACACTTGGTTGGTCAGACTGTTTCCTGTAGCGCCCCCTGTGCCTGCTTCAGAGTCAATGCAGAATATTGCCGTCATAAACTCGGGTGTGCTGGTTGCATTGAAGTTTGCAGAGCTGCAGATTTATAAAAGCATGAAACAAGCGACTGAGGAAGTCTGAAATCATTTCACTTCTTCTTTGTTGTGACGTCCCTCTGCTGTACGGGATTCATCTGATGTGGGACTGTCCTGTCGGGACTTGCCAGCTAGAATACATTTTTACCCGAGCGTCAAAAGAACCGCCAAGTTTCCGATAAGCGAGTTGACGGAGTCGTGAAGCTCGATGGAGACTGACTTTCTAGACGTTCAGACTTGCAGGCGCTCGGTCTCATGTTTTTTCTTTCAGCTCCAGTTGGTTCATCTGCATGTAGATGGATGTTTGAATTGTGCTGTAGGGTCAAAGTTCATAGTTGTGAAATCGCTGACTTGGGGTCCAGTAGCAGAGCACGACTGCAAGATATTGATGAGAAAGTCAAAGTGATCTTGAATTCCTCTCAGTGCAAAGATGAAGTATTTATAGCTGGAGTAACTGTTAGTTATGCAATCGCCAATAAATAGATTTATTGTTGTAAATGAAGTTCAGGTCATTGCTTATCTCAGCAGCAGGTCACAGCAGCAGCATGTTGTGGGATCATTAATCCGTTCTTTGTTTGGTTAAACTCAAACTGACAGTTTAAACAGAAGCGACGAAAAAGACGAGCAGCAGTTTCTTGGAAACCCGCACAACTTTTCTCAGGTAGTAAATCTTCAGATCTTAAGTGGCTGACTGGATCCACCTGCTGCTGCAGGTTCACAGACATTTTCCACCATCATGGTATAAACTTGAACTCAAACGTTGATCAATATCAAATTATTTACAAGTACAAATTGGTGTAGTATTAAAGTTATGCCATTATGAAAGGGAGCAACTTTATTACAGTTGTCTAATCTGATTTTAAATTGGATCTCTTGGCTCAAACTCAGAAAAGATAGTTATATTATTTTATATATAGATATTTTTTTATTCCACCAGTGTTGCCTCATTATTGGACCCAGTGGAAACACAAACATTTAGCTCATATCTGCTGATAACATCATTGAAGCTAAAAGAGAAGTGGCACCAGCTTGAGCCCTGTGGGACGCCGTAATTATAAAACTGCAGGGACAGTTACATCGGCTGAGCCTTAAAATCTTCTGTGAAGTCCAGGTCTAAAAGACTCGACAGGATTAGTCTCAGTATGAATAATATCTGAACACAAGCCACAAACTTCCCAACAATCGTTTGATAACAGTAATGATCTGTCATAAATGTTAATGAATCGTGATTACAAGGACTGATGTGCTGGAGCTGATCCATGTTAGGTTTTCGGGTGTGTGTGTGTGTGTGTGTGTGTTGACTGTCACGTAGGAGCCTCTCGTCTTATCGCCGCCCGTCCATCAACGCAAACATTTCACCCATTGTCAGCGTCGTAAACACAAACCTGTTTTCAGCAGTCGTCCTGGAGACACTCAGGTCTACTTGTTCTCTTCTTGTTGAACTGATGCCAGCTCCCTCACCAGCGTTCACTTCACTGCAGAGTTTGATTTCCCTGTTTAAGCCTTTAATGTTTATTTGCAAACACGAGTAATAAAACTCTCATTTTCCTTCGTCAGTCACCCGCGTCGCCTCGTCTCAGTTTCCTGACAGATTGCTTCTCGGCAGTCTGTCTCATGTTTTTCCTACCGGCTCCGTGACAATTGGACAAATGGAAATCGAGCGTGATGTTTGTTTGTTGGATGGATTAGGATATCCGTGAGGGGTTCAAGTCTCTGCAAGTTGATTTACACAACCGCAAATAGTTGTCACAGTGGTTATGAGGAAGTGGAAAACCTTCCAGTGCTGCTGAGGTTGTAAGTTTTGTTTATCAGGACTGATGCTGCAGAGATTCTCATGCAGACAGACGGCTCCACAAACTCAAACTTTATCTCTGAACACTACAATGAACGCGCAGTAATCGCGGTGTTGTCTCCAGCTCAGCTTCAGTCCTCCCTCAGGTCCTCATTAGCGTGTAGAAACCACTGTATCTCCAATCTGCTCATTCCTGCCTCTCACCGAGCCTGACGGAGGCTCTTTCAGCATTGCAACACAGCAGCAGCACAGAACAACCAAATATGGAGCTGATTCCTGATTCCTGAGTCTGTTTGTTCTCAGCGTTCCGCCTCAAGCGTGTCGCCCCCAAACCGACCCTGCAGGGCCCACGCTCAGGCCCTCGACCCTCATCTTTCCTCTCCTCTGTCACAGTTAGGATTACATAAAACTGAATCTAGGCTCAGTTTGGAGTTTGTTTGTCGTCTTTCGTTCGTGCACATGAAGTGCCACCGACGTGGAAAACATCTCAGGATGTTTCTAATCACACACACATTTCCGTCCTGGCATCTGTTGTGAGGAAATGTTGTAATAAACATTTTTTCCTCCTCTCTGCTTTCTGTGCACACGACGTTTCTTCTTTACTGTGGAAGATTAGAAAGATTTCTCCTGCCAAACTCCTTTTCTTTGTTTAAACTCGACATGTTTTAAGTTTGACTCAAGTGTGTTCATCTCTGAACTTTAGTATGTTGATGTTTTAGCAGAACATTTAGACTTTTCAGGCTTGCAGAGACTCTCTGGTGTCCCCCAAGGCGCCTTTCTTGGTCCCCTGTTCCTTAGGTTTACAAACCTGTAGATATACATGTGATGCTTTGTCACAAAGTGTCTGAATGTCTCTTTATCTTACTTGATTGTTTCCAGTTTTAATGACAAACCTTTCTGTCCCGTCCTCTCTGCAGGCGCTCATTGTTTGGACCTCGGCAATCGGTTCATGTGTCGCTGCCGGCCCGGCTTCACCGGCTCTCACTGCGAGATCAACATCGACGACTGTGCCGGGAATCCGTGCCGCAACGCCGGCACCTGCATCGACGGCATCAACGACTTCACCTGCACGTGCACGCTGGGCTACACCAGCAAGGACTGCTCCGTGCGCACCAGCGCCTGCGACCAGTTCCCCTGCGACAACGGCGGCACGTGTTACACCCACTTCACCGGGCCGGTGTGCCAGTGTCCGCCAAGCTTCATGGGCGCCCGCTGCGAGTACTCCGTCACGAAGCCGACCAAGAAACCTCCCATGAACGTCGACGCCTCTTCTGCGCTCATCGCCGCCGTCGCACTCGGCCTGGTGACGCTCGCTCTGCTGCTGTGCGCCGCCGTCCACATCCTGCGCCAGCTCCGCCGGGGCCGAGCGCTGACGGCGCTGACCAGATCGGTGAAGAACGACCTGGAGGCGGTGAACAACCGAAACGCGGTGATCGGCGGGGGCGGACCAAACAACGGGAGCTTACCAGGAGCAGCGCTGGGCGGCCTGAGAGAGAAGGAGGCGTTCCTCATGCCTGGAGGACATTTCAAGGTGTCCAATAAAGACGCAGCGCTGGTGGAGAAGGGCGGCGACAACACGGCCATGTTCAAAAACAAAATGGCAGACTGCAACCTGGCGAGAGACGAGCAGCGCCTGGACAAGAACAAGTTTGACCTGTAAGAATCCGACGCTGGTGTCTTTGTGTTTCCATCTTTCCTCTCCCTGCTCTTCACGCTTGACGAGTCGCAGCATGTTCGTTGTCCGTTCACGCCTTCACAAAATATTTCTGTCAGTCTGTGGCTGTCGTACCAACCCCGCCTCTCTCTCTCTCTGTCTAACAGGAACAAATGTGACTCGTCCATCATCGTCCCTCCTCTCAGCTTCGTGAAGGACGGACACCCGGTGTATCATCCCGTGTTCATCATCCCCGAGCAGATGGAGCAGTGTGTGTTTGCAACTGAGGTGAGGACACGATCCGAGAAACTGAACAGAAAGATCTGAAATTCATTTGACTCGTTTACTAAATAATTTGAATTTAAAACTCGTTCAGAGTTTTTGTGATTTCATGAGCTCAAAGAAACAAAAAGTTTCAAAAAACACAGATTATCTAATCAACAAAATAACTGAGACTGACCTGTGCTTATTAGTCGTTATACTGCTGCAGATATTTACACATCTTTTAGGTTTGTGTGCTAAAGAGTCAACAACCCTGAAAATAAGAATATTATATGACATTTTAAACTGTGAATCCTTTAAAATCTTTTGTTTACAGTGATAAATAATTCAGCTTAATGAGAAAAGATCAAACTGTCTGTCAGACGTGAACTCGTACGCCGATGACTAACCGCTCTCTCTCTCTCTCTCTCGTTCGCAGGTGTAACCTCCAGTTTTCAGAGGAAGTTTTTGAAACGTTCGACCGGAGGATCCACACATTATTTTATTATTTTATTTATTTATTTCTGCTGCTCGACAGAAAGAAACAAAAAGATGTTTGGATGAAAAGAGAGAACGAGCAGAAAAGACTGAATGTCTGGCGTCATTTGCACTATTTATCTTTTTTTTAAATATATATATATATATATAAATATATACTTTAAATCTTAATATAATACTTTTGTCTGTATATCTGAATTTTCTTTCAAACGTGAATGAGAGAATCAAAGCTGTCCACCAATCAGAGAGACCGGTGCCTTAGCTATGCTTCTTAATCACTGTGGAAACTGTTTCCTGTACCCTTTCACAATAAGATGTCAATCAGCGCATCAGAGGACCTGCTTACAGGAACAGGAGACGGACTTTTGTTTCACATCGCCTTACAATCACACCCAGCCCTACAGACTCTGAACTGAAGTGCCTCTTTAATCCAGCTTCAGTGGAAACATCCTCGCTGAGGATCGGATCGTCCTCGCTAAGGATCGTCCTCCTCGAGGAACGTCCTCGCTGAGGATCGTCCTCCTTGAGGAAAGTCCTCGCTGAGGATCGTCCTCCTTGAGGATCGTCCTCCTCGAGGAACGTCCTCGCTGAGGATCGGATCGTCCTCGCTGAGGATCGTCCTCCTTGAGGAACGTTTGTGCAACAATCATCCTGAACAGATCATCGACTCTGATAATCGTCTATAAGTGCCCCGGGCCTGATGAAGGTCCGACTGAGCTGGATTTCATCGTTTAAGCGTTTCCTGTCATGAAGCAGAAACACTCGCTGCCTTTATCGACCACCGCTGTCACAGCGAGTAAACAGGAAACCATAAAAACTCCGACTGTTGTTCTGCAACATTCCAGAGCCTGAACCTGGAGTTCAGTCCTGATGTTACTCTGAAACCAAAAACATGTTTTGTTCCTGTGTCTTCGTTAATTTAAGAAAACAATGCAATGTGTACATATAGAAGATACTTTTCCTATTTAAGTTTGTACATAATTCTGTATTTATGAGAGAGAATTGTATATTTGTCTACGTTAATGTGATCAATGTCCAGAAATATATTTTTTTCATAAATAAATTAGAAAAATAACGCTGACGTGTTGTTTGACATTCCTTCATGAACCTGCAGAACCTCACACACACACAGCCTGAGCTGCATTAACACAGGAAGTAAACAGAGTCTGCTTCGAGTTTCACGGGAACTTTAAATCATTTATTCTGCCTGTTGTCTCCGTAACGAAGCTCCGCCTCTTTGTTTCTTATCTTCTCTTCTGTTACCGACTCGGATCGTTCATGTGTGGAAATTCAAACAAAGGCCGAACACTTCCTGCTTCTCTTCATCGTTCCCTCTCTGCCCTCGAGGCTCGGCGGCGTGTTCATCGATACGTCTGAGCAGCTGCTGCCACGAGCCAGAGATCAAACACAGAGGAGAGGAGTCAGACTGTTCACCTGCTGCTCACCTGTGTAACACACACACCACACACACACACACCTCACACACACACACACACACACACACACACACACACACACTCACACACACACGTCCTCAGGTTGAACTGTGAACTTTCCTGAACGTCTCCTGGTGGAAACAGAAACCAACTCGCTCGCTGTGACCGGGTGGAGGATGAACTTGTGCACATGAATGAAACAGTTACAGTTACAGTTACAGTGTAAATGACACAGTTACAGTTACAGTTACAGTGTAAATGACACAGTTACAGTTACAGTTACAGTGTAAATGAAACAGTTACAGTTACAGTTACAGTGTGAATGACACAGTTACAGTTACAGTGTGAATGAAACAGTTACAGTTACAGTGTGAATGAAACAGTTACAGTTACAGTGTAAATGACACAGTTACAGTTACAGTGTAAATGACACAGTTACAGTTACAGTTACAGTGTGAATGAAACAGTTACAGTTACAGTTACAGTGTAAATGACACAGTTACAGTTACAGTTACAGTGTAAATGACACAGTTACAGTTACAGTTAGTTACAGTGTAAATGAAACAGTTACAGTTACAGTTACAGTTACAGTGTAAATGACACAGTTACAGTTACAGTTACAGTTACAGTGTAAATGACACAGTTACAGTTACAGTTAGTTACAGTGTAAATGACACAGTTACAGTTACAGTTACAGTTACAGTGTAAATGAAACAGTTACAGTTACAGTTACAGTTACAGTGTAAATGAAACAGTTACAGTTACAGTGTGAATGAAACAGTTACAGTTACAGTGTAAATGACACAGTTACAGTTACAGTGTAAATGACACAGTTACAGTTACAGTGTAAATGACACAGTTACAGTTACAGTTACAGTTACAGTTACAGTGTGAATGACACAGTTACAATTACAGTGTAAATGACACAGTTACAGTTACAGTGTAAATGACACAGTTACAGTTACAGTTACAGTTACAGTGTGAATGACACAGTTACAGTTACAGTTACAGTGTAAATGACACAGTTACAGTTACAGTGTAAATGACACAGTTACAGTTACAGTTACAGTTACAGTGTGAATGACACAGTTACAGTTACAGTGTAAATGACACAGTTACAGTTACAGTTACAGTTACAGTGTGAATGACACAGTTACAGTTACAGTTACAGTGTGAATGACACAGTTACAGTTACAGTGTGAATGACACAGTTACAGTTACAGTGTAAATGACACAGTTACAGTTACAGTGTGAATGACACAGTTACAGTTACAGTTACAGTTACAGTGTGAATGACACAGTTACAGTTACAGTTACAGTTACAGTGTAAATGACACAGTTACAGTTACAGTGTGAATGACACAGTTACAGTTACAGTGTAAATGACACAGTTACAGTTTGAATGGCACAGTTACAGTTACAGTTACAGTTACAGTTACAGTGTGAATGACACAGTTACAGTTACAGTTACAGTTACAGTGTAAATGACACAGTTACAGTTACAGTGTGAATGACACAGTTACAGTTACAGTGTGAATGACACAGTTACAGTTACAGTTACAGTGTGAATGACACAGTTACAGTTACAGTTACAGTGTAAATGACACAGTTGCAGTTACAGTTACAGTGTAAATGACACAGTTACAGTTACAGGTACAGTTACAGTTACAGTGTGAATGACACAGTTACAGTTACAGTTACAGTTACAGTGTGAATGACACAGTTACAGTTACAGTGTGAATGACACAGTTACAGTTACAGTTACAGTTACAGTGTGAATGACACAGTTACAGTTACAGTGTGAATGACACAGTTACAGTTACAGTTACAGTTACAGTTTCAGTTACAGTTACAGTTACAGTTACAGTGTAAATGACACAGTTACAGTTACAGTTACAGTGTGAATGACACAGTTACAGTTACAGTTACAGTTACAGTGTAAATGACACAGTTACAGTGTAAACGACACAGTTACAGTTACAGTGTGAATGACACAGTTACAGTTACAGTTACAGTTACAGTGTAAATGACACAGTTACAGTTACAGTTACAGTGTAAATGACACAGTTACAGTGTAAATGACACAGTTACAGTTACAGTTACAGTGTGAATGACACAGATTCATGACTCAGACTTTCTTCAGCTTCAGCTTCTCGTGCTTCTGTCTGCTGGGAAACAAACTGGATGTTTCTGCTGAAACAAAGAGGACGAGCGGCTCTGGACCGGGTCTCACTGTCTGACACGAAGCTCCAGATCTGCAGGATCCAGAACTTTGTCTGAAACTCTGATGCTGGACGGTCACGTGTCCACTGTGTGGTTCTGTTCTATGTCTGAACATCTCAGTCGGTGAATGGAGGATTCAGTTTGACCGAAGCAGAGCTGGTGATTGTTGGTACAGACACACAGTCAGTTTGATGGTTTCTGTTCTGATCCGATCTGTTTCCTCTTTGTTTTCCTCAACAACACAAACTCTGATCTGAAGCCGCTTCCTTTAATCAGCCAACAGGAAGCTGAACGAGGAGGACACATTAGAGGGTCGCAACACACGCACACGCACACACACACCTCACACACACGTCCTCAGGTTGAACTGTGAACTTTCCTGAACGTCTCCTGGTGGAAACAGAAACCAACTCGCTCGCTGTGACCGGGTGGAGGATGAACTTGTGCACATGAATGAAACAGTTACAGTTACAGTTACAGTGTAAATGACACAGTTACAGTTACAGTTACAGTGTAAATGACACAGTTACAGTTACAGTTACAGTGTAAATGAAACAGTTACAGTTACAGTTACAGTTACAGTGTGAATGAAACAGTTACAGTTACAGTGTGAATGAAACAGTTACAGTTACAGTGTGAATGACACAGTTACAGTTACAGTGTGAATGAAACAGTTACAGTTACAGTGTGAATGACACAGTTACAGTTACAGTGTGAATGAAACAGTTACAGTTACAGTGTAAATGACACAGTTACAGTTACAGTGTAAATGACACAGTTACAGTTACAGTGTAAATGACACAGTTACAGTTACAGTTACAGTGTGAATGAAACAGTTACAGTTACAGTTACAGTGTAAATGACACAGTTACAGTTACAGTTACAGTTACAGTGTAAATGACACAGTTACAGTTACAGTTAGTTACAGTGTAAATGAAACAGTTACAGTTACAGTTACAGTTACAGTGTAAATGACACAGTTACAGTTACAGTTAGTTACAGTGTAAATGACACAGTTACAGTTACAGTTACAGTTACAGTGTAAATGAAACAGTTACAGTTACAGTTACAGTTACAGTGTAAATGAAACAGTTACAGTTACAGTGTAAATGACACAGTTACAGTTACAGTGTAAATGACACAGTTACAGTTACAGTGTAAATGACACAGTTACAGTTACAGTTACAGTTACAGTTACAGTGTGAATGAAACAGTTACAGTTACAGTGTAAATGACACAGTTACAGTTACAGTGTAAATGACACAGTTACAGTTACAGTGTGAATGACACAGTTACAGTTACAGTTACAGTTACAGTGTGAATGACACAGTTACAGTTACAGTTACAGTTACAGTGTAAATGACACAGTTACAGTTACAGTGTGAATGACACAGTTACAGTTACAGTGTAAATGACACAGTTACAGTTACAGTTACAGTTACAGTTACAGTTACAGTTACAGTTACAGTGTGAATGACACAGTTACAGTTACAGTTACAGTGTAAATGACACAGTTACAGTTACAGTGTGAATGACACAGTTACAGTTACAGTTACAGTGTGAATGACACAGTTACAGTTACAGTTACAGTGTAAATGACACAGTTGCAGTTACAGTTACAGTGTAAATGACACAGTTACAGTTACAGTTACAGTTACAGTGTAAATGACACAGTTACAGTTACAGGTACAGTTACAGTTACAGTGTGAATGACACAGTTACAGTTACAGTTACAGTTACAGTGTGAATGACACAGTTACAGTTACAGTGTGAATGACACAGTTACAGTTACAGTTACAGTTACAGTTTCAGTTACAGTTACAGTTACAGTTACAGTGTAAATGACACAGTTACAGTTACAGTTACAGTTACAGTGTGAATGACACAGTTACAGTTACAGTTACAGTTACAGTGTAAATGACACAGTTACAGTTACAGTTACAGTTACAGTGTAAATGACACAGTTACAGTGTAAACGACACAGTTACAGTTACAGTTACGGTGTGAATGACACAGATTCATGACTCAGACTTTCTTCAGCTTCAGCTTCTCGTGCTTCTGTCTGCTGGGAAACAAACTGGATGTTTCTGCTGAAACAAAGAGGACGAGCGGCTCTGGACCGGGTCTCACTGTCTGACACGAAGCTCCAGATCTGCAGGATCCAGAACTTTGTCTGAAACTCTGATGCTGGACGGTCACATGTGTCCACTGTGTGGTTCTGTTCTATGTCTGAACATCTCAGTCGGTGAATGGAGGATTCAGTTTGACCGAAGCAGAGCTGGTGATTGTTGGTACAGACACACAGTCAGTTTGATGGTTTCTGTTCTGATCCGATCTGGTTCCTCTTTGTTTTCCTCAACAACACAAACTCTGATCTGAAGCCGCTTCCTTTAATCAGCCAACAGGAAGCTGAACGAGGAGGACACATTAGAGGGTCGCAACACACGCACACGCACACACACACACTCACACACACACGTCCTCAGGTTGAACTGTGAACTTTCCTGAACGTCTCCTGGTGGAAACAGAAACCAACTCGCTCGCTGTGACCGGGTGGAGGATGAACTTGTGCACATGAATGAAACAGTTACAGTTACAGTTACAGTGTAAATGACACAGTTACAGTTACAGTTACAGTGTAAATGACACAGTTACAGTTACAGTTACAGTGTAAATGAAACAGTTACAGTTACAGTTACAGTGTGAATGACACAGTTACAGTTACAGTGTGAATGAAACAGTTACAGTTACAGTGTGAATGAAACAGTTACAGTTACAGTGTGAATGACACAGTTACAGTTACAGTGTGAATGAAACAGTTACAGTTACAGTTACAGTGTAAATGACACAGTTACAGTTACAGTGTAAATGACACAGTTACAGTTACAGTTACAGTGTAAATGACACAGTTACAGTTACAGTGTAAATGACACAGTTACAGTTACAGTGTAAATGACACAGTTACAGTTACAGTTACAGTGTGAATGAAACAGTTACAGTTACAGTTACAGTGTAAATGACACAGTTACAGTTACAGTTACAGTTACAGTGTAAATGACACAGTTACAGTTACAGTGTGAATGAAACAGTTACAGTTACAGTTACAGTGTAAATGACACAGTTACAGTTACAGTGTAAATGACACAGTTACAGTTACAGTGTGAATGAAACAGTTACAGTTACAGTTACAGTGTAAATGACACAGTTACAGTTACAGTTACAGTTACAGTGTAAATGACACAGTTACAGTTACAGTTAGTTACAGTGTAAATGAAACAGTTACAGTTACAGTTACAGTTACAGTGTAAATGACACAGTTACAGTTACAGTTACAGTTACAGTGTAAATGACACAGTTACAGTTACAGTTAGTTACAGTGTAAATGACACAGTTACAGTTACAGTTACAGTTACAGTGTAAATGAAACAGTTACAGTTACAGTTACAGTTACAGTGTAAATGAAACAGTTACAGTTACAGTGTGAATGAAACAGTTACAGTTACAGTGTAAATGACACAGTTACAGTTACAGTGTAAATGACACAGTTACAGTTACAGTGTAAATGACACAGTTACAGTTACAGTTACAGTTACAGTGTAAATGACACAGTTACAGTTACAGTTACAGTGTAAATGACACAGTTACAGTTACAGTGTAAATGACACAGTTACAGTTACAGTTACAGTTACAGTGTGAATGACACAGTTACAGTTACAGTTACAGTTACAGTTACAGTGTAAATGACACAGTTACAGTTACAGTGTGAATGACACAGTTACAATTACAGTGTAAATGACACAGTTACAGTTACAGTGTAAATGACACAGTTACAGTTACAGTTACAGTTTTACAGTGTGATGACACAGTTACAGTTACAGTTACAGTGTAAATGACACAGTTACAGTTACAGTGTAAATGACACAGTTACAGTTACAGTTACAGTTACAGTGTGAATGACACAGTTACAGTTACAGTGTAAATGACACAGTTACAGTTACAGTTACAGTTACAGTGTGAATGACACAGTTACAGTTACAGTTACAGTTACAGTGTGAATGACACAGTTACAGTTACAGTGTGAATGACACAGTTACAGTTACAGTGTAATGACAGTTACAGTTACAGTGTGAATGACACAGTTACAGTTACAGTTACAGTTACAGTGAGGAAACAGTTACAGTACAGTTACAGTTACAGTGTAAATGACACATTACAGTTACAGTGTGAATGACACAGTTACAGTTACAGTGTTGAATGCACAGTTACAGTTACAGTACAGTGTGAATGACACAGTTACAGTTACAGTTACAGTGTAAATGACACAGTTGCAGTTACAGTTACAGTGTAAATGACACAGTTACGTTACAGGTACAGTTACAGTTACAGTGTGAATGACACAGTTACAGTTACAGTTACAGTTACAGGTGAATGACACAGTTACAGTTACGTGTGAATGGACACAGTTACAGTTACAGGTACAGTTACAGTTTTCAGTACCGTTACAGTAAATACAGTTACAGTGAAATGAATGACACACGTTACAGTTACAGTTACAGTTACAGTGTGAATGACACAGTTACAGTTACAGTTACAGTTATAGTGTAAATGACACAGTTACAGTTACAGTTACAGTGTGAATGACACAGTTACAGTTACAGTTACAGTTACAGTGTAAATGACACAGTTACAGTTACAGTTACAGTGTAAATGACACAGTTACAGTGTAAACGACACAGTTACAGTGTAAATGACACAGTTACAGTTACAGTTACAGTGTGAATGACACAGATTCATGACTCAGACTTTCTTCAGCTTCAGCTTCTCGTGCTTCTGTCTGCTGGGAAACAAACTGGATGTTTCTGCTGAAACAAAGAGGACGAGCGGCTCTGGACCGGGTCTCACTGTCTGACACGAAGCTCCAGATCTGCAGGATCCAGAACTTTGTCTGAAACTCTGATGCTGGACGGTCACGTGTCCACTGTGTGGTTCTGTTCTATGTCTGAACATCTCAGTCGGTGAATGGAGGATTCAGTTTGACCGAAGCAGAGCTGGTGATTGTTGGTACAGACACACAGTCAGTTTGATGGTTTCTGTTCTGATCCGATCTGTTTCCTCTTTGTTTTCCTCAACAACACAAACTCTGATCTGAAGCCGCTTCCTTTAATCAGCCAACAGGAAGCTGAACGAGGAGGACACATTAGAGGGTCGCACCACACACACACACACACACACACACACACGCACACGTACAACACACACATTTCCTGTTTTGGATGGCGTCTCACTTTCTGCACATCAGCACAACACAAACACAATGAGAGTCTTTCCGGAGCTACTGTCAGCGTGCAGGCCGGGCCGTGAGCTCAGAACCAGCCGCGAGCTCAGAACCAGCCGTGAGCTCAGAACCAGCCGCGAGCTCAGAACCAGCCGCGAGCTCAGAACCAGCCGCGAGCCCTGAACCAGCCGCGAGCTCAGAACCAGCCGCGAGCTCAGAACCAGCCGTGAGATCAGAACCAGCCGTGAGCTCAGAACCAGCTGTGAGCTCAGAACCAGCTGTGAGCTCTCTGTGTCTCTGTCTGTCTCTGTGTCTCTCTCTGTGTCTCTGTCTCTCTCTGTCTCTGTGTCTCTGTCTCTCTCTGTCTCTCTCTCTGTCTGTCTGTCTCTCTCTGTCTCTGTCTCTCTGTCTCTGTTCTCTGTCTCTCTCTCTCTGTCTCTGTGTCTCTGTGTCTCTCTCTGTGTCTCTGTCTCTCTCTCTCTGTCTGTCTCTGTCTCTCTCTCTCTGTCTCTGTCTCTGTCTCTCTGTCTGTCTGTGTCTCTGTCTCTCTCTCTCTCTCTCTCTCTGTCTCTGTCTCTCTCTCTCTGTCTGTCTTTGTGTCTCTGTCTCTCTCTCTCTCTGTCTCTCTCTCTCTCTCTCTGTCTCTGTCTCTCTCTGTCTCTGTCTCTCTCTGTCTCTCTCTCTGTCTCTCTCTGTCTCTGTCTCTCTCTCTCTCTTCTCTCTCTCTCTCTCTGTCTCTCTCTCTCTCTCTCTCTCTCTCTCTCTGTCTCTGTCTCTCTCTGTCTCTCTCTCTGTCTCTCTGTCTCTCTCTGTCTCTGTCTCTCTGTCTGTCTCTGTCTCTCTGACGATGTTATTTCTTGTCTTCGAGTCTTTCATATCTGCGATGCCGCCACAAGTTCAGACGTCGCGGAGCCGAAAGATCCAATGATTATTTTTTATTTTCAGGTTCTTTAGATGGACGTCGCGATGATCAGCTGCGAAAACTGAATCACTGAGCTGCAGAGTTCAGTGGAAGCAGAGACGACAGCTGTCCATCATCCTGAAGTTTCCTTCACAACCTTTGTCTTGTTTTGTTGACACATATTTGACGAACAATAGCTACTTCAGAATAAAAGTCTTTCCTCCAGTTTGATGCTCTTAATGTGAAATGCCACGTCCAAAGCACTTCCTGTCACCCTCTGATCTAGTAACAGTGTTTCCTGTTTTATTTTGGAGTTCTGCTTTACCTGTGTCTCGGTTTGTCTCATCACGTGTCCGTCATGATGAGGCTGTTTGACACGGAGCGTCCTTTAGGAGACACGGAGCTGCTTTACTTCTGTCCTTTGCCTCTTCCTGTTTCTTTGCTCAGTTCTGGTTTTCAGTGAATATTGGTTCATATTTTCTCCTGGATCTTCTTTAGTCGTGTGTTTATTCTTCGTGTCACGTGATTCTGACTTTTTATATTTTCATATTCGCTCTTTGCCTTTGTAAAGTTTGTATGAATGAAGTGAAGTGTTGCCGAGCACTCGGCACAGAGTGAGACACAGAGTGAGACACA
>CM014090.1:2248703-2265415 GCA_004119915.2 Collichthys lucidus | reverse complement strand
TCGTTTGGTTTATTAAATTTCTTTAAATGTCTTTTTTAATTTAATGATGCAAAACAACAAAAACAGCAAATTACTTAATTACATATTAATCAATTATAAAAAATATCTTTTGTCCGTTTAACACTCAGTGATAATCTGGTTTATATGAAACAGAAAAAAACAGTTTGATACTTTTTGATGAATCGACTGTTTGGTTGATAAAATATCTGATATTCACAAAACAGTAAATCTCTGTATTCGTTATTTTAGATTCATAAAATAAAATAAAAAAGTTGTCAAAGTCACGATTGCAGCAACTTTTAAACGTTTAATGAAGTTTTTCTTTTTTCAGTTCTGATCACTGTGAGTGTAAATGATACTAAAATAAATCAGATTTATGTTACCTGTAGTTTTATGTGTATGAGGTATAGACGTGATATAATATTCATAACATCCCCTGATGTTTTATCTTTAAAAGCCCAGTGTGTCAGATTTAGACGGCATATATAATATATAAATATAATATAACATGTGTAACTCTTCACTTTCATTGGTCACCTGATGATCAGACTTGTTCTGTCACCTGAGGAAAGACGGACTAAGGTCAGATCTGAATCTACTTAGTTACATTCAGCTGCTCATTGAATATTTTTTTATGAACCTGATTTTGATTCAGAAATCCTTCGACGTTACAACAGATTATCTGATTATCTGCAGATCTGAGACGAGGTTTGATCCCAAAAACATGAAGCATCACTTGTTCATGGAGCATTTCTATATTTATATAACCACAACATGAAATGCTTCATTAGTCTTTAGTCTTTACTGGTTTTGTCGGCGTCGTTAAATGTGCAGCTCGGTTCATGACAGACGAGTTTCTCTTCTTCGAGTTTAATAAGGTCAGAAGACAGAGGAGTGATTGATAAAGACGAGAGGAAGACGACTAAAGAGAAACATGACAGGACAAATTAAGAGACGAGAGGGGACAAAATGGAGGAAGGAGCCGATGATGAGGAGGAGGCGTCGGCTCCACATGGAGGTCTGAATGTGGAGCCGATGATGAGGAGGAGGCGTCGGCTCCACATGGAGGTCTGAATGTGGAGCCGATGATGAGGAGGCGGCTTCGAGCACGTGCTCGGCAGCTAACCGTGAAAAATGAGACGAGCAGGCATGAAGCATGGCGTCCTCCGAGGCAGGACAAGGAGGAACTTGTTCATCCTGCTTTGTTCCTCTTCATCACGTGAACGTCATGAGGGAAGTTTAGGAAGATTAAAATCACTCCGCGCTCCGCCGGGCGTTCCTGCGTCTGGTCTGAAGGTTGAATTTGTGTTTTTGCTTCTGATGAAGCGACGACGTGAAATTAGAAAATTAAACTCTGACGTGATCCTAACGAGGTGACAGGACGAAGTGAAGCTCGTTAATGATCTGGACCAAAGTTTGTTCGACCACCGAGATACGAACACATCTCGTGATCATAAGTCGCACTCCTTAAACACAGTTATGTAATTAAGTCATTTTTTGTTGACTAAATATTGCGGCTTTCCAAATCCTTTAAAGTCTCTAGAGAGGCTGAGGTTAGGTCCTATATGTTTGGTACAACGCGCTAAAGCTCAGAGAAGCACGATGAGTCCACGTACATTTCAAAGTATTTAATGAGATGAGATGATGAGGTTTACCGTACGCTGTTGGCATTCAAACCAAACGAAAAGCGGTCAACTGAAAATTACAGCTACCTAACCTGCCTCACTCCTCCCCCAGTGCAGGTGATTCAGCCCCTAATGTAACCTACGGCTATCATCGACCCATGTGACCCAAACCACACACATCACCGTGGCAACCAGACCAAATAAATCAAACCCAGAATACTGAAAAACAAAACAACATATGGCTCCTACAGTCAGTAACTTGGCTCGGTCAGCGTCACGTTAGCAGAGAATTGAAATGCATCGTCTGCGTACGGAGAAACATTTCACACTAAAAGTCACAGCTCGGTCGTGTTTGGGTTCAAATAAAAAAGTAAAAATGTATCGTAGCGTGACGTTTAGAGAAAATACCTTTGTTTACTTTTGAAAAACTTTAAAAAACTGTAAATATATGACGTAATGTAACGTGAGGTGAAGTCACTTGAAGGTTCAGTGTGTAAGACTTGGGAGTATCAGCAATGAAATTCAGTATGTGTTAGTATGTTTCCATTCTTATATCTACAGACAAACCAAACTCTGATCTCGACATGCAGCTTTGCTTTTAAAGTCGACTTTACAGTTCTCTTGAAGGTTCTTTGAAATCCGTAACTTCCCGCTAGGTGCCACTAAATCTTGCACACTGGACCTTTAATTTAATATTAAAGTAAGGTAATGTAAACGTAACGTAAGGTGAGGACCAGTGATGCCAGTAACGCGTTACTGTAGTCTGACTACTTTTTTCAGTAACGAGTAGTCTAACGCAACTACTATTTCAAACCCAGTAGTCAGACTACAGTTACGTATCTAATATTAGATGCGTTACTTTTTCGCATTTCACTCTGTAGAATCAATGAGTTCAACGCGGCGTTCGATTGGAACGTCCGGCCAGTTTTGGGTGAAAATCCCGCTCAACGTGTTGTTATTATTATTTGTTGCAAACGTTCTATCTCCTCATATCTCTGTTCCGCGGCGCGAGAGAGAGAATTAGCTGCAACTTTAGTGTGCTATGGAGGAAGAGCGGTTCGCGTTTAGCAGTTGGAAATACAACCACGATTTTGATTTTATTTCAGTTAATGATGGTAACATCAAGGTCCGATGCACGCTCTGCCCTGGCGAGAAAGTACTCTCGACTTTCAAAAATACCACGTCTAACCTAAAGAAGCACCTCGATAAACAGCACGCCACAACGAGCTTAAAGGAGCGAGCACCACCCGGAGTGAAAGAAAAAGACATGGTAGGTCCCAGTCCTAAACAGATGAGGCTTGATTTCGAAGCAAAGCCAACTAGTGGTGCAGAATTGAACCGGTTAGTTGGACGTTATGTGGTTGCTATATGCTGCAAGTAACTAAAAGTAATCTAACTTAGTTACTTTCAAAATCAAGTAGTCAGTAACGTAACTAAGTTACTTTTTCGAGCAGTAGTCAGTAGTCAGATTACTGTTTCAAAGTAACTGTGGCATCACTGGTGAGGACACACACACACACACACACACACACAGGTGTTTGTGGTGTTAGCTGAGGAGCTGTTTAAAGATACAGTTTAATGGATGAAGTCGTGTTTTCCTGCAGGACTGACTGTTTCTCTTGTTTGTCAGATGTCATGCACAGGTAAACACGTGTGTGACCTGCGATTCACTGAAGCGTCTCTGACGTGAGATTGAGCCTCATTTCAGGCTCCATGCAGATTTCAGGAAACCTCGATAACACGACTATAAAGATGTGAAAGTCTGAAGAGCTCGGCCACGAGATGTTTGGTGTCAGGCTGAAGGTCTTGAAGGGTCAGCGGGTCGAATCTCTCTGGCCTTGAATCTTGAAGATGTTCGACATCGCCTGACTTCTGAACGTCTTTGTGTTTTGGACTGTTGGTGATTTTTTAAAAGACGATTTGATATTGAAAATAATAGTTTGTCGCAGCTCTGTGCTGAGATTTGGCTCGAGTCCGTCCAACATCTGCACGTCTCCCCGCTGGAGAGCTGGAAAAGACAAAGCTGGAGCCCAGCGAGACGACGTGGGGAACGGTTCAGATATGAAGAGATTATTTGACCGGCAAATAAAAAAAACCTGCTGGAAAGACTTAGGAGATAACATCGAATCGGTATTAGGCTACACAGACTCTGTGGATAAAATATTTAGCCGGCTTTTCCCTCTTCGCTCTGCATGTGTGTTTCCCCCCCAGATCCTTCCCAGCATGCCTGCTCGCTGTGGAAAACAGGGTCAGGCCGGAGAAAAAAGAGAAAGAGAAGGAGAGCACATGATGGGCAGATAAAGGCTCGTCTGTGTCTGAGCGAGGAGGATGAGAGGAGGAGGAGGAGGAGGAGGGCAGCGTGATGAAGGGGCCTCTCTGTTGAAGGAGGGAGTCGCGGCTCTATAGAAGGCTCCCATGGCGGACAGAAACAAGGCATTTAGTCTGCGAGCCGGCCTCGCTCACGCCATAATAGGCTCTTATAATGATGCCACCATGGACAGAGAGAAACACAGAACGTCCCTTTAACCCGGAGGCTTGTTATGAGGAATGTCTATAGTGTGATGGAGGTCTGGAGGAAGTCTTTGAGTTCAGCACAGCATGTGTTCAAATCTCTAAAACGTGTTTCCAGTTTGGTGGCTCGCATGCAGGTAATAAGTGATAAGTGATGATTGGAAGCTGCACGTTGGTCCGATTAGAATAAACTTGAGATGGATGCTTCAGGTTGTTGCATTGGATGATCTGAAATTTCAACCCTGTCGTCCATAAATCTAATTTGCAGCAGCAAACAGGTTTTGGAAAGACATTCAAGGCCTTGTGGATTACAGCTTTTATCAACATAACTTCATTAACCAATCACAGAGCGGGCAGCTCGGTCAGCGCTCGAACACCTCCGACTTCACGGAGGCTCTGCGTTCAAGTTTGCAACAATTACTATGCGATTACATTAGATTAGATTTATGCAAAGATCATTCCTCATCATCGAGTCACTGGTGACTTTTGGTTTCACATGGACATTAACAGTAACGTACAGGAACAAATCAAGTGTCGCCTGGGTGAGAGTCTCATGAAACGACTCGGCTTCGTTTCTTTGTTTTCCTGCTCAGCCGCTCGCAGCACCTCGCTCACACAGAGCGATGATGTTCATGGACGTTTGTCAGAAAGTGTCGGACGTAGTTTGTGTCAGCAGATTTCTTCTATACACCTGGATGTAAATGTTGGAACGAACCAAAACTGTGGGAGGAGGATGATGAAGATCTATTATCTGACATCAGCGTCTTGACACGCAGGATGTGACCTGTGTCTTTTTCTTTGTTGCTTTTTGTTTCGTGGCTGTAACAGAACTGTTGTGTTTCCAGGATGGAAACCAGCCGAAGGTTTCTGTTGGATGCTGGGAGCTTCTTCTCTGGGGATTTAAGTGTTGGTTTCAAAGAACACAATCTTTAATTTGGAGGCAGAAACTCGTCTACAGTCTCAGTAATGTGATTTAGGAGTGAGCTGGATTGTTGCACAGTTGGTTTTTTTGGAACCGGTTCAGTCCGCAGGAGTTTTTGGGTCCATGATGCGTTTCTGGTTCCAGTCGCCCACGCTTCCGACCGTGCGGCCAATTTCAAACTGTAAATAATGTGTTTTGGTTCTGGAGGTGTTCCTGCAGCAGCTTCAGCCAGAACCGAGCTGGACCAGCAGCACGTGGATCGATCATCAGAGCGGGGCTTCATGCTGAACGAGGTCTGCTTCTGTTTGGGATGTTTTAAGGTTGATTAGATTTTTCTTTCACGTCACAGAGACAAATAATAAATCCAGTTTCTCTGCGTCCGAACGTTCAGAGTTTCAGATGAAGCGGCATCGACAGCCAGAACACAAACTGCTACACTTTTCATCCAGACGACCAGAGTAAACCGAAGTCCCGAGGCTCCCTCTGCCTCTACATTACCAAGAAGAATTATTATTAGGCCGTGATGGGTTTGTTGCCTCCAGCTACAGCTCAGATAGTCACAGAGAAACAAATATAAAACTCTATTAAACGGCTTCCTGAGACAAACTGCTGCCGCTCCGACGTCTCTGGCTTCATAACCTGTGTTTGTTCTGCAGATTCTCATTAAAGGAACATGAGGACACCTGCACGGACGTCTGATTCACTAATGAGCAGACTTGATGTTAAAGTGTCCAAAGTTAAAGCAGCAGCCGGTGGACGTGAATTTAGTTTGTTCTTTGTTTCTGTTCTTGACGTCGCCTGCTCAGGTTCTTGTTGTGGATGTTCAGCATCTTTGGTAAAACCATAACTGTCTCAGTTTGGAAGCTTCTGATAGAACAGTTCAATGTTTGGGCAGGGTAATATTGTGCAGACGATGGGCACTTATGGAAATTATGAAATTGCAACAAGTCGGAGCATTAGCTCCAACATTTGACTGCCAGAATCTAAATATACAACATATGTGCAACTTTTGTATATTGCAGATTTCAGCACAACCTCGCCGTCAGCTCCGTATCCAACATGAAGACCCCTGAGGTCGACCGTTCCATTCCACTTTGAATTAACAGTTGTGACACGCATCAGTCTTGGTTCGCTGGATGAACTTCACGAGGCTTTGCATCTGCACAAAGTCGACCAGAGCCCGGTCCATGAATCAGTCCGGCTACGATCCATCAAGTTGTTGCAGATAATTCACTGTTTGGCTACAAGAGAAACACCAATAACTTTGTGTGTGAAGTGGACTATTGGATCAGTGACGTGGTGCCGTGCAGCCCAGACTGTTTGGATCACTGCTCGGCTGGTTGTGCTGACCTCAGGTGAAGGTGCGTCTCTGGCTGTGGTTGTCGTCTTCACATGTGAACCTGTGTGAGGTCTGCGTGCGCTCTCTGTCCTGATCCCTCTGATGGATTTAACAGGCTTAAAATCAAGTGTCATGCAGGGAGCAAACATTATTGATCCCTGCGGGGAAATCCTCTTTTCCTTTCCTGACCCTTCTACGCTCAGAGGTCGGAGGTCAAGGTCGGCTGCCGAGCAGGATCAGCTGCAGGTTCATGGTGCAGGTGCAGGTTCATGGTTCATGGTTCATGGTTCATGGTGCAGGTGCAGGTGGTTGTCGAGCTGCAGGACGGTTTCTCCAGCGTTGCATCATGCTGCAGTCCTGCCGGCTCCTTAAAGGGACGATCTGTGATTCAAACCGGAGCCTGTGTGTCGGCGTTTGCTCTTCGTAGTATCAGGATCTTCCCTGTGGGTCAGCGCCTCCTCCATGAGGAGCCGTAAGCAGCTTTCTCTGTTTACTCTGAGTCAGGTTATTTTTGCCGGCTCAGGTTTGCTCATCTCAGCTGCTGTTGATTGCTGAAGATTTCAACAGCGCTGCGTCGTCATGGCGTCAGTCTCACCTGTAGCGTGTGTTTAGCAGGTTTACGTGGATTCATGTTTGTTTGTATTTGTTTGTGTTCGGTTCCAGGTCCGACACACAAACCCACAACAAGTCCCGTTTTTATCAGGCCAGAAACATCCTGACTGCAGCTTCAGAGGATTTATTAGTCTGTTCCTCTGTTAGCCTCCATAAAATGACAATACGTCACATTCCCTCGGTGCCTGTGCGTTATTATTATTATTATTATAAAAGTCTTTTCAGTCGAATCTTTAGAAATCCTCCAGAACTGCCGAGCCGAGTCTTTCTTTCTCTGGCAGCAGAGGAATAATGAACAAACACTCGCTGTGGAGCAGCTCACACAAATCTTTTTTTTTTTTTTCTGGAAATAAATGGACCTTAACAACGTCGCACATGAAAGCCTTTTCAGAGCGCTCGCCCTCCCTCCACCCGAACCCTCGCTCCCGATGCAAAACCACGACAGCCGCGATAATTAGAGAATTGTATTTTGAAAATATAGGTCTGCATGGTAATGAGGGCACGACGTTTAGAGTGCTGCGAGGAGACGGCGAGTGGCTCCGAGGCAAAAAGGAATATTACCGTAGATTAAACCGATCACATGCACGCACGCTGTGAAGCCTCCGCGAGGCCGCGACGTCTGCACGGATGAAATAACAGAAACTTCAGCCGCTAAACGACAAACACAGAGAGAAACAACGTTTACAGCCACATTCATCTGCCAGTTATCTCAGCAATGAAATGATAAATCATTAAAGTCTGGATTGATTCTGATGTTACAGAACAGATCCGCTCAGATCCCACCAGGCTCTGAGTTTTGTTGGTTCATGTAGCTGCAGGTTTCATTGTTTTTCCGATCAGTCAGACTCTTATGTAATGAAACCAAGTAACGACCTGCAACACAGACGATTTCCAGTCCAAGGACGTTAAACGTGCCGCAGTCACAAACGTCCAGGACGGGACCAATCAGCCCCGGCTTGTTTCAGACAGAGGATGAACTGATGAACATCCAGAACCAGAACCAGAAGCTGGTGCTGAGGGCGAGATGTGTCCAACCATCCGGGTACTCGCAGTGTAAGTCTGAATGTCTGCAAACGAAGACGCCGTCAGACTGAGAATATTTACATTTACAGTGTCTGAGCAGACTGTGGTAAAAACTACAGATATTCATAAGAGTGAAAGCAGAGGGCGGTCCTGGACATCGGAGACAAAGACCTGAATGGACAGACTGTCAGATAGAGACGGGCTGAGCGACGTGTCGTCCCGTGGGCTGAATCCAGTTTAAATTGGCTGCTCTCCGAGCTCGGGATTAGACCTGAGCTTAATACCTTCACACTAAAAGGCCGGCCCGTCCCCTCTGAGGGCAATCTGCTGCAGGAACACAGCAGCAGCTTTAATCCAGCACAACAACAACAACAACAAGAGTTTATCTGGATGAAGCTCGCGGGCGGATCACACGTACTCACTGCAACGCTTCGTGAAAACCAACGTGAAAAATAAAACTGTGCAAACACAGAGGGTTAGAGGGACGTGGAAATGATTCAGCTAAAGAAGAAGCAGCTTGTGAAATACTCGAGTATTAAAATCAGACTCCCAGCCAATCAGGACTTTGACACTTTGTTCTGATTGGCTCACAGTCAGACGGTGTATGGTGTCCGGAGCAGGAACAAAGTAATCAGATTCATGTGGTGATTAAAGCGATCAGAGTGACGTCGCCTCTCCGAACGTGTTTTAACGTGACAGCAGCTCATGTTGGAATAACTTTGTGCTTAAAGCAGTGACAGATGAAATGTTGCTGCAGCTTCACGGCGGAGAGGCAGCAGAACGTTTTTCTGCAGATGTCATTACGCCGACAGCTGCTGCTGCTGCTGCTCGCGAGGTTCAATCCTCCAAACCAACGAACGCTGTGCAGCTGCAGGATCAGCATCAGGATTTCTCTGAAACCCTTTTGAACAGATCTCGATGAAATCTGGCAGACCGCTTGGCCGCGAGCCGACGAAGCATTGATTTGATTTTATAGTGTTTGGAATTTGTTGTGTGGCTCTGAAAGTAAAAGAGGCTTCAGCCTCAGTCAAGAAATAATAATAATAAAGTGTCGGATCAGTTTGTCAGAAACCACAGCCAGACGTTTAAATCGATGAGATGCATCTCCACACTTTGTTTCACTGTACGAGCACAGACGGTCAGACAGCAGTCAGGTCTCTGGTCCGGTTCAGGTCAAACATCTTTGGACTGTTTGTTTCTGTTCAGGATGAAATCCCACTGCCTCCCTGATCTCTCTGCAGACTTCAGTCTTTGTCAGTCTTTGTCAGTCTTTGTCAGTCTTTGTCAGTCTTTGTCGTCTCCACAGTGGATTGCAGAGCACGCTGTGGGACGGCCTCTCTCGGGTGACATTCATGGTGCTGCACTCGATGACGTCTCAGCCTCCTGCCTGGATCGACCTGTGCCATCAGGGTCAGGTGACGTCGTGTGAAATTCACATTCAGAGGGTCAAACAAACTAAAAGACGATCTGAAGATCTTATTTAAACCTGGCCGAGCAGTTTTTAGGGTCAACCCCAACTAGTGCAACTTTATTTTGAAAGTCTAACCAGACATGAGGGTATCTACAGCGTCTTAATTTGAAGCTGCGTCACCCTGGAAACACAGACCTCCATCACGTGTCCGTGTGCCGTGAACAACCTGATTACTTCATGAACCGTACCAATGAATGCGGCTCGGACACGGTTTCCCGCCCCTGCTTCTGCCTCCGTCTGAAAGGTCACGGGTTCAAGTCCCACTGTGTCCCGCTGTCCCGGGGCGTGAGGCTGAGCGTCTCGCAGCTCTTCATCACCGTAACTCCGTCAGGCTGGAACGTGAAGTGTGAACGCTCTCGCCGGACCGGAGCGATTTTTTTCCTGCAGGCGTGATTTCATTTAACGTGACGGATGGTTTTTATTAGGAAACGCTGCAGACTCACGGCTCCGAACTTCAGACTCCATACATCACCTGAAATGTCACCTCCACTGGTATTTCCATACATTACGCTGTGAAACGTTGAAGCAGGTTTGTTCTTCAGTGTGTTCTGATCAGGACGATGTGCTGAAGCTCTGTGTCACCGTCATGCTGAAAACCTGCTGATCGTCAGTTTGGACTCAGATGAATGAAAAGTGTCTTGTCTGTGAGCAGCGTGGCTGTCGGACATTTTGCTTAACTTGCAGTAAAAGCTATAACGACATTATGACAGCAGCAGCAGGACGGAGGTCGGACACGCTGCTGCATCGAGCCTTCGTCTCGTTCGTCTCGAGGGGAAAAGTCGTCGCTGTAGCTCCAAATGTGAGCGAGGCAGAAAGTGACACGACCTGCAGACCAGCAGTGAGCCGTGTAACGGACTTGGGCCATGGGCCGAGCCTCGTGGCTATCGTACTCGTTCAGAGCTGATACTGATCATCTGCACATGATTTGTGGCAATATATCTGGCAAAGAGAAGGGAGAGTTCAAATGAAACAAACTGAGGCCACAGTTCAGTGTTTCGAGTGTTTAAATCCTCAACTCGAGGGAAGAAATGAAGTATGACTTAAATATTAAAATTAAATTATTAAACTGAAGCAGGTAAATATTAAGTGGCTCATTTCACCAACACAAAACTCCCTCCTGGTTTTTAACCTTCACACGGCGGCTCGAGCAGGATCGAGGCTTCCAGGCTTTAATCTGCAACACAAAGGGTTAATCCCAGGACGCACACTGTGTGTGTGTGTGTGTGTGGTGGTGTGTGTGTGTGTGTGTGGTGTGTGTGGTGTGTGTGTGTTGAGGTGTGAAGAGGAGGACGGCTGTTATCACAGTGTGAGGAGGGGAAACGCTCCGCTGGCTCCCCACTGACCCCCATTAACTGCTCGTCATCACAAAGTGAAAACCTGGTTCTGCATCAGGCAGAACTTCCCAACAGAACCAGAGCGCGACACTATCTGCCCGTTTAAAGAGACTTTACGTAGAATACATTTGTGACTAGTCCAGCAGCGGCTGATATCAGCGACTAGTCCAGCAGCAGCTGATATCAGCGACTAGTCCAGCAGCGGCTGATATCAGAGACTAGTCCAGCAGCGGCTGATATCAGAGACTAGTCCAGCAGCGGCTGATATCAGAGACTAGTCCAGCAGCGGCTGATATCAGAGACTAGTCCAGCAGCGGCTGATATCAGAGACTAGTCCAGCAGCGGCTGATATCAGAGACTAGTCCAGCAGCGGCTGATATCAGTGACTAGTCCAGCAGCGGCTGATATCAGAGACTAGTCCAGCAGCGGCTGATATCAGCGACTAGTCCAGCAGCTGCTGATATCCGCGACTAGTCCAGCAGCGGCTGATATCAGCGACTAGTCGCAGCGGCTGATATCAGCGACTAGTCCAGCAGCGGCTGATATCAGAGACTAGTCCAGCAGCGGCTGATATCAGAGACTAGTCCAGCAGCGGCTGATATCAGAGACTAGTCGCAGCGGCTGATATCAGCGACTAGTCCAGCAGCGGCTGATATCAGAGACTAGTCGCAGCGGCTGATATCAGCGACTAGTCCAGCAGCGGCTGATATCAGCGACTAGTCCAGCAGCGGCTGATATCAGAGACTAGTCCAGCAGCGGCTGATATCAGAGACTAGTCCAGCAGCGGCTGATATCAGAGACTAGTCCAGCAGCAGCTGATATCAGCGACTAGTCCAGCAGCTGCTGATATCCGCGACTAGTCCAGCAGCGGCTGATATCAGCGACTAGTCGCAGCGGCTGATATCAGCGACTAGTCCAGCAGCGGCTGATATCAGAGACTAGTCCAGCAGCGGCTGATATCAGAGACTAGTCCAGCAGCGGCTGATATCAGAGACTAGTCCAGCAGCGGCTGATATCAGTGACTAGTCCAGCAGCGGCTGATATCAGAGACTAGTCCAGCAGCGGCTGATATCAGAGACTAGTCCAGCAGCGGCTGATATCAACGACTAGTCCAGCAGCGGCTGATATCAGAGACTAGTCCGGCAGCGGCTGATATCAGCGACTAGTCCGGCAGCGGCTGATATCAACGACTAGTCCGGCAGCGGCTGATATCAACGACTAGTCCGGCAGCGGCTGATATCAGAGACTAGTCCAGCAGCGGCTGATATCAACGACTAGTCCGGCAGCGGCTGATATCAACGACTAGTCCGGCAGCGGCTGATATCAGGGACTAGTCCGGCAGCGGCTGATATCAGCGACTAGTCCGGCAGCGGCTGATGTCAGCGACTAGTCCGGCAGCGGCTGATGTCAGCGACTAGTCCGGCAGCGGCTGATGTCAGCGACTAGTCCGGCAGCGGCTGATATCAGCGACTAGTCCGGCAGCGGCTGATATCAGAGACTAGTCCGGCAGCGGCTGATGTCAGCGAATAGTCCGGCAGCGGCTGATATCAGAGACTAGTCCGGCAGCGGCTGATATCAGAGACTAGTCCGGCAGCGGCTGATATCAGCGACTAGTCCGGCAGCGGCTGATATCAGCGACTAGTCCGGCAGCGGCTGATATCAGAGACTAGTCCGGCAGCAGCTGATATCAGAGACTAGTCCGGCAGCGGCTGATATCAGAGACTAGTCCAGCAGCGGCTGATATCAGAGACTAGTCCAGCAGCGGCTGATATCAGCGACTAGTCCAGCAGCGGCTGATATCAGAGACTAGTCCAGCAGCGGCTGATATCAGAGACTAGTCCAGCAGCGGCCGATATCAGCGACTAGTCCAGCAGCAGTCAGTCCAGCTCGGCGTCTGTCTTTCAGTCTTTTATTTCACCAAGCTCTCACCAACCACTAAAAGTCAGTCCCACATTTACTCTGTCTCGTCTCGTCCTGGGTGGATACCGTCATCCAGACTGTAAATTGTCAGTTCAGCAGCTGACGTGATCCATGATACTAACCTATGTATTGTCCAGCTCCTGTTCTGGCACGACACAAGCATTTACAAGTTGGATTTAATGAGCAGCTGCCCAAATCAAGTTTGGGGGAGGTTTGTTGCGTTGTTCAGTAAAGGATTTAAAGTTTTCATAGAGCAAGAAGACGTTTAGTTTGTCTCTTAAGTTTGGTTTAGGATCTCTAAGACTAAGACTAAGACTGTCTAAGACTCTGTTGTGTTTGATTGTAAAATCCAAAGTTTCAGTTTTTTCAGGCTGGCGTTTGTTGTCGAGCTAAAATAACGTTTCTGGAGCCAACAGGTGTCCGTCCCGTCGTCTTCATTAACGGATCAAGTTAATTTTCACGTTTCACGGCTGAAACATTGGATGCCTGCAGGAGTTAATAATAAACTGTCCCGCAGGAAACAGCCTCTGTCTGGGCAGTGAGAGTCGAGTCTGTTCACTGATGGAGATGACGTGGATCCCCGCCAAAATAAAATCCTATCAAAGTAAAGACGTACGTAACTTAAACTATCCACAGGACACAGATCTGGACTGTGTGTGACGTGTCTGGCTCTGCGGTTGTTGCCTGTGTCGCTGCTCTGGTTGGTTTTGGTATGACATCATCATCCAGACCTCCCGCGTCCCCGCTAAGTGTTAAAACTGCAGCAGTTGTTACTTTTTCGGTGCAGCAGTTTGGACCCGAGCTGCAGGACTGCAGATCGATGGTTCTGACTGAACCCGGTTCAGCATCGGTGACGCGGCGCGTCCTTGGTTTTTTAAGTTTTAAATGAGGTTACGGGAGTGTGTGATCGGTTAGAGAAAGAGAGAATGAGACAGAGAGAAAGGTCACAAACAGAGAGAGAGAGCGAGGAGACGAGACGGAGGAAGGGATGGTGAAGGAAGTGAAAGAGAGGCAGAGGTAAACGAGTGCACGAGATGCTGACGAGAAGAGACAGAGAAGGGGAAAGCCAGACAGACAGAAGGTAAAAGACAGACGGAGGGAAAGAAAGACAGACGGAGGTAAAGAAAGACAGACGGAGGTAAAGAAAGACAGACGGAGGTAAAGAAAGACAGACGAATCAAAACAGAGAAGACGATTCGCACTCAGCCCGTGTCTGCACCCCTCCTCCTCCCTCCCTCCATTTTGTCGTCCTCCTCTGTCTGATGCTGTTCCAACACCTCGGGGCTTCAGCCTCACATCCAGCATCCGACACTGACGCCGCTGCAGCGCGGAAATAAAGACAAACTGAAACAAAGACGAGCGTCGTCTCGTGAGGCCGAACGAGCCTCGAACATGAAGAAACAAAAAAAACGTTTAAAGCCACAACGTCGATTTTTATTCGCGCGTCGCCGTCGGATTCATCCGTAAATCCTCGTTTAACGACGATGAACCAGTAAAAAAATTGCAGATCCTCTAACGTCCACTAGAGGCCGGCTCCAGGAGTCACGCTCTTATGTGAGGCATCACAAACCATATAATCCAAAACACTTTCAGCCTACAGGCGCCCAGAGAAACCAGAGTTTAATCCATTCGGTCTGACGATGTTTGTAAAGAGACACGACTGAATCATTTCATCAGGTTTTAAGCTGAACAAGAAGTTAGTGCCGCACACTGCCGAAGCAAATGCGAAAGATCCCGGTCTTCTTATTCTCGTAAATCAATCGTAAACCCTAACCCAGCAACTTTCGTGAACGTCATTGAATCGTGGATCCAGGTCGGTGTCGTACTCGTCATACGTGTAGTCGCACAAGCTGATCATAGTTGACATGACCGTGAAGGAAAGGTTCCTTTCTGAGGATCATGCAGCCCGAGCTTCAGTCCACCATGAGTTCAGCTCCTCGATGTTCTCTCACGTTCCTGGTTTTTGTTGTGTAGCCTGACGTCCCTGTGCATGATCCTCAGACCAAGCTCGATACATGAAGTCTGTGTCGAAAGATCAGATTGATCCTCGCCATGAATCCTGTATCACAGTAACATGAACCAACGACGACCTGAGACTGCACGTCCTTTAAAAACAGTTGTTGGTTTGTCTTTGTGCTCATGCATAGGACGGTCAGATACACCTGTACAGGTAGACTGTACCTCAGGTTGCTGGCAACTTGCTGCTGAATATTACGTCAAGCAAACTGTTGGAGCTGTGACGGTTGTTTGGCGTCTGCAGCTGAATTATCATCAAAATAATTCACGTGTATTTTCTCTCTGACCTTCTCTGTTCCCTCCGGTGTTGTTCAGAGTTTCTGCAGGACCTTGAAAGATCTTTAAAATATACGAAACTGACTCATGACATCTTAAAAATCTTTGTTTGTTCATTATTAAATCATCTAATGTGAGTTTGAAACCAAATGTTAGGAAACTTGACGAGCGTTCTGTCCAGCTGGGACTCGTATTTCTCAGATTTTGGCTCCATTTTAAAAAGTTTGATATTATGTTAATATTGATTTTATTTCAAAGCTGCACTGAGCTCAAATTGTCCAGTTTAAAAGCACCAAGACAGTCTGTAAATATAAAGTATTTCTCTGTGGTTGTTTTAAACAAACTGGAGCCTCTGATGAGGCCGTCAGACTCTGCGGCACAAACCAAACCAACATCCCTTCTCTGGATTCAAGGTCACATCATGACGAGTCTGAAGTCACGAGGGGATGAAATGCTGAGCGTGTAATTATGAATCTTCTTAACTCTTAACGAGCTGACTCTTTGGACGTCTGCATAGATTCTATTTAAGGACTTGATGAATCGTAAATTTGGACAGTTCGAGTCAATCACGTCTTCCAGGGAAACGTCTGTCGGTTTAAAAACCTGGACGTAGTCTCTGTGACGTCCCCGCAGACTGTCTAAAACCTGGACGTAGTCTCTGTGACGTCCCCGCAGACTGTCTAAAACCTGGACGTAGTCTCTGTGACGTCCCCGCAGACTGTCTAAAACCTGGACGTAGTCTCTGTGACGTCCCCGCAGACTGTCTAAAACCTGGACGTAGTCTCCGTGACGTCCCCGCAGACTGTCTTCGTGACGTCCCCGCAGACTGTCTAAAACCTGGACGTAGTCTCCGTGACGTCCTCACAGACTGTCTAAAACCTGGACGTAGTCTCCGTGACGTCCCCGCAGACTGTCTAAAACCTGGACGTAGTCTCAGTGACGTCCCCGCAGACTGTCTAAAACCTGGACGTAGTCTCTGCGATGTCCCCGCAGACTGTCTAAAACCTGGACGTAGTCTCTGTGACGTGCCCACAGACTGTCTAAAACCTGGACGTAGTCTCCGTGACGTCCCCGCAGACTGTCTAAAACCTGGACGTAGTCTCTGTGACGTCCCCGCAGACTGTCTAAAACCTGGACGTAGTCTCCGTGACGTCCCCGCAGACTGTCTAAAACCTGGACGTAGTCTCTGCGATGTCCCCGCAGACTGTCTAAAACCTGGACGTAGTCTCCGTGACGTCCCCGCAGACTGTCTAAAACCTGGACGTAGTCTCTGTGACGTCCCCGCAGACTGTCTAAAACCTGGACGTAGTCTCTGTGACGTCCCCGCAGACTGTCTAAAACCTGGACGTAGTCTCCGTGACGTCCCCGCAGACTGTCTAAAACCTGGACGTAGTCTCTGTGAGCCTGGCAGCAGTGAAACAGTCGGTCAGTGGTGTTGTCAGCATAGTGGGAGGATTTGAAGCATGTGATGTGTGTGTTTACACCCCGCTCTCTCTCCGTCTGTCTCTCTGTGTTTTCCTCCCTCGCTCACCTCCTCTTCTCCTCCCCGTGTGATTGTTTCTCCACCTGAGCGCCTCCTCAGTCTGCAGCCTCCTCCTCTCCGTCAGTCTGACTCACTCTTTTCTCTCTCCTCTGTGTTTTTCTCTCAACGTCTGGACTCGCA
>CM014090.1:2113063-2248682 GCA_004119915.2 Collichthys lucidus | reverse complement strand
GACGTTATGTGGTTGCTATATGCTGAAAGTAACTAAAAGTAATCTAACTTAGTTACTTTCAAAATCAAGTAGTCAGTAACGTAACTAAGTTACTTTTTCGAGCAGTAGTCAGTAGTCAGATTACTGTTTCAAAGTAACTGTGGCATCACTGGTGAGGACACACACACACACACACACACACACACAGGTGTTTGTGGTGTTAGCTGAGGAGCTGTTTAAAGATACAGTTTAATGGATGAAGTCGTGTTTTCCTGCAGGACTGACTGTTTCTCTTGTTTGTCAGATGTCATGCACAGGTAAACACGTGTGTGACCTGCGATTCACTGAAGCGTCTCTGACGTGAGATTGAGCCTCATTTCAGGCTCCATGCAGATTTCAGGAAACCTCGATAACACGACTATAAAGATGTGAAAGTCTGAAGAGCTCGGCCACGAGATGTTTGGTGTCAGGCTGAAGGTCTTGAAGGGTCAGCGGGTCGAATCTCTCTGGCCTTGAATCTTGAAGATGTTCGACATCGCCTGACTTCTGAACGTCTTTGTGTTTTGGACTGTTGGTGATTTTTTAAAAGACGATTTGATATTGAAAATAATAGTTTGTCGCAGCTCTGTGCTGAGATTTGGCTCGAGTCCGTCCAACATCTGCACGTCTCCCCGCTGGAGAGCTGGAAAAGACAAAGCTGGAGCCCAGCGAGACGACGTGGGGAACGGTTCAGATATGAAGAGATTATTTGACCGGCAAATAAAAAAAAAACCTCTGCTGGAAAGACTTAGGAGATAACATCGAATCGGTATTAGGCTACACAGAGACTCTGTGGATAAAATATTTAGCCGGCTTTCCAAAGCGCCCCCCCCCTCTTCGCTCTGCATGTGTGTTTCCCCCCCAGATCCTTCCCAGCATGCCTGCTCGCTGTGGAAAACAGGGTCAGGCCGGAGAAAAAAGAGAAAGAGAAGGAGAGCACATGATGGGCAGATAAAGGCTCGTCTGTGTCTGAGCGAGGAGGATGAGAGGAGGAGGAGGAGGAGGAGGAGGAGGAGGGCAGCGTGATGAAGGGGCCTCTCTGTTGAAGGAGGGAGTCGCGGCTCTATAGAAGGCTCCCATGGCGGACAGAAACAAGGCATTTAGTCTGCGAGCCGGCCTCGCTCACGCCATAATAGGCTCTTATAATGATGCCACCATGGACAGAGAGAAACACAGAACGTCCCTTTAACCCGGAGGCTTGTTATGAGGAATGTCTATAGTGTGATGGAGGTCTGGAGGAAGTCTTTGAGTTCAGCACAGCATGTGTTCAAATCTCTAAAACGTGTTTCCAGTTTGGTGGCTCGCATGCAGGTAATAAGTGATAAGTGAAGATTGGAAGCTGCACGTTGGTCCGATTAGAATAAACTTGAGATGGATGCTTCAGGTTGTTGCATTGGATGATCTGAAATTTCAACCCCGTCGTCCATAAATCTAATTTGCAGCAGCAAACAGGTTTTGGAAAGACATTCAAGGCCTTGTGGATTACAGCTTTTATCAACATAACTTCATTAACCAATCACAGAGCGGGCAGCTCGGTCAGCGCTCGAACACCTCCGACTTCACGGAGGCTCTGCGTTCAAGTTTGCAACAATTACTATGCGATTACATTAGATTAGATTTATGCAAAGATCATTTCTCATCATCGAGTCACTGATGACTTTTGGTTTCACATGGACATTAACAGTAACGTACAGGAACAAATCAAGTGTCGCCTGGGTGAGAGTCTCATGAAACGACTCGGCTTCGTTTCTTTGTTTTCCTGCTCAGCCGCTCGCAGCACCTCGCTCACACAGAGCGATGATGTTCATGGACGTTTGTCAGAAAGTGTCGGACACAGTTTGTGTCAGCAGATTTCTTCTGTACACCTGGATGTAAATGTTGGAACGAACCAAAACTGTGGGAGGATGAAGATCTATTATCTGACATCAGCTGAAACTTTGACACGCAGGATGTGACCCGTGTCTTTTTCTTTGTTGCTTTTTGTTTCGTGGCTGTAACAGAACCGTTGTGTTTCCAGGATGGAAACCAGCCGAAGGTTTCTGTTGGATGCTGGGAGCTTCTTCTCTGGGGATTTAAGTGTTGGGCCTGAAAGATGATTTTGGTTTCAAAGAACACAATCTTTAATTTGGAGGCAGAAACTCGTCTACAGTCTCAGTAATGTGGTTTAGGAGTGAGCTGGATTGTTGCACAGTTGGTTTTTTTGGAACCGGTTCAGTCCGCAGGAGTTTTTGGGTCCATGATGCGTTTCTGGTTCCAGTCGCCCACGCTTCCGACCGTGCGGCCAATTTCAAACTGTAAATAATGTGTTTTGGTTCTGGAGGTGTTCCTGCAGCAGCTTCAGCCAGAACCGAGCTGGACCAGCAGCACGTGGATCGATCATCAGAGCGGGGCTTCATGCTGAACGAGGTCTGCTTCTGTTTGGGATGTTTTAAGGTTGATTAGATTTTCTTTCACGTCACAGAGACAAATAATAAATCCAGTTTCTCTGCGTCCGAACGTTCAGAGTTTCAGATGAAGCGGCATCGACAGCCAGAACACAAACTGCTACACTTTTCATCCAGACGACCAGAGTAAACCGAAGTCCCGAGGCTCCCTCTGCCTCTACATTACCAAGAAGAATTATTATTAGGCCGTGATGGGTTTGTTGCCTCCAGCTACAGCTCAGATAGTCACAGAGAAACAAATATAAAACTCTATTAAACGGCTTCCTGAGACAAACTGCTGCCGCTCCGACGTCTCTGGCTTCATAACCTGTGTTTGTTCTGCAGATTCTCATTAAAGGAACATGAGGACACCTGCACGGACGTCTGATTCACTAATGAGCAGACTTGATGTTAAAGTGTCCAAAGTTAAAGCAGCAGCCGGTGGACGTGTATTTAGTTTGTTCTTTGTTTCTGTTCTTGACGTCGCCTGCTCAGGTTCTTCAGTGATTCAAGTTCAGGTTCTTGTTGTGGATGTTCAGCATCTTTGGTAAAACCATAACTGTCAGTGTGGAAGCTTCTGATAGAACAGTTCAATGTTTGGGCAGGGTACTGCCAGAATCTAAATATACAACATATGTGCAACTTTTGTATATTGCAGATTTCAGCACAACCTCGCCGTCAGCTCCGTATCCAACATGAAGACCCCTGAGGTCGACCGTTCCATTCCACTTTGAATTAACAGTTGTGACACGCATCAGTCTTGGTTCGCTGGATGAACTTCACGAGGCTTTGCATCTGCACAAAGTCGACCAGAGCCCGGTCCATGAATCAATCCGGCTACGATCCATCAAGTTGTTGCAGATAATTCACTGTTTGGCTACAAGAGAAACACCAATAACTTTACGTGTGAAGTGGACTATTGGATCAGTGACGTGGTGCCGTGCAGCCCAGACTGTTTGGATCACTGCTCGGCTGGTTGTGCTGACCTCAGGTGAAGGTGCGTCTCTGGCTGTGGTTGTCGTCTTCACATGTGAACCTGTGTGTGAGCTCTGCGTGCGCTCTCTGTCCTGATCCCTCTGATGGATTTAACAGGCTTAAAATCAAGTGTCATGCAGGGAGCAAACATTATTGATCCCTGCGGGGAAATCCTCTTTTCCTTTCCTGACCCTTCTACGCTCGGAGGTCGGAGGTCAAGGTCGGCTGCCGAGCAGGATCAGCTGCAGGTTCATGGTGCAGGTGCAGGTTCATGGTTCATGGTTCATGGTGCAGGTGCAGGTGGTTGTCGAGCTGCAGGACGGTTTCTCCGGCGTTGCATCATGCTGCAGTCCTGCCGGCTCCTTAAAGGGACGATCTGTGATTCAAACCGGAGCCTGTGTGTCGGCGTTTGCTCTTCGTAGTATCAGGATCTTCCCTGTGGGTCAGCGCCTCCTCCATGAGGAGCCGTAAGCAGCTTTCTCTGTTTACTCTGAGTCAGGTTATTTTTGCCGGCTCAGGTTTGCTCATCTCAGCTGCTGTTGATTGCTGAAGATTTCAACAGCGCTGCGTCGTCATGGCGTCAGTCTCACCTGTAGCGTGTGTTAATCAGGTTTACGTGGATTCATGTTTGTTTGTATTTGTTTGTGTTCGGTTCCAGGTCCGACACACAAACCCACAACAAGTCCCGTTTTTATCAGGCCAGAATCATCCTGACTGCAGCTTCAGAGGATTTATTAGTCTGTTCCTCTGTTAGCCTCCATAAAATGACAATACGTCACATTCCCTCGGTGCCTGTGCGTTATTATTATTATTATTATAAAAGTCTTTTCAGTCAGATCTTTAGAAATCCTCCAGAACTGCCGAGCCGAGTCTTTCTTTCTCTGGCAGCAGAGGAATAATGAACAAACACTCGCTGTGGAGCAGCTCACACAAATCTTTTTTTTTTTTTCTGGAAATAAATGGACCTTAACAACGTCGCACATGAAAGCCTTTTCAGAGCGCTCGCCCTCCCTCCACCCGAACCCTCGCTCCCGATGCAAAACCACGACAGCCGCGATAATTAGAGAATTGTATTTTGAAAATATAGGTCTGCATGGTAATGAGGGCACGACGTTTAGAGCGCTGCGAGGAGACGGCGAGTGGCTCCGAGGCAAAAAGGAATATTACTGTAGATTAAACCGATCACATGCACGCACGCTGTGAAGCCTCCACGAGGCCGCGACGTCTGCACGGATGAAATAACAGAAACTTCAGCCGCTAAACGACAAACACAGAGAGAAACAACGTTTACAGCCACATTCATCTGCCAGATATCTCAGCAATGAAATCATTAAAGTCTGGATTGATTCTGATGTTACAGATCCGCTCAGATCCCACCAGACTCTGAGTTTTGTTGGTTCATGTAGCTGCAGGTTTCATTGTTTTTCCGATCAGTCAGACTCTTATGTAATGAAACCAAGTAACGACCTGCAACACAGACGATTTCCAGTCCGAGGACGTTAAACGTGCCGCAGTCACAAACGTCCAGGACGGGACCAATCAGCTCCGGCTTGTTTCAGACAGAGGATGAACTGATGAACATCCAGAACCAGAAGCTGGTGCTGAGGGCGAGATGAGTCCAACCATCCGGGTACTCGCAGTGTAAGTCTGAATGTCTGCAAACGAAGACGCCGTCAGACTGAGAATTAAATTACATTTACAGTGTCTGAGCAGACTGTGGTATAAACTACAGATATTCATAAGAGTGAAAGCAGAGGGCGGTCCTGGACATCGGAGACAAAGACCTGAATGGACAGACTGTCAGATAGAGACGGGCTGAGCGACGTGTCGTCCCGTGGGCTGAATCCAGTTTAAATTGGCTGCTCTCCGAGCTCGGGATTAGACCTGAGCTTAATACCTTCACACTAAAAGGCCGGCCCGTCCCCTCTGAGGGCAATCTGCTGCAGGAACACAGCAGCAGCTTTAATCCAGCACAACAACAACAACAACAAGAGTTTATCTGGATGAAGCTCGCGGGCGGATCACACGTACTCACTGCAACGCTTCGTGAAAACCAACGTGAAAAATAAAACTGTGCAAACACAGAGGGTTAGACGGACGGACGTGGAAATGATTCAGCTAAAGAAGAAGCGGCTCGTGAAATACTCGAGTATTAAAATCAGACTCCCAGCCAATCAGGACTTTGACACTTTGTTCTGATTGGCTCACAGTCAGACGGTGTATGGTGTCCGGAGCAGGAACAAAGTAATCAGATTCATGTGGTGATTAAAGCGATCAGAGTGACGTCGCCTCTCCAAACGTGTTTTAACGTGACAGCAGCTCATGTTGGAATAAGTTTGTGCTTAAAGCAGTGACAGATGAAATGTTGCTGCAGCTTCACGGCGGAGAGGCAGCAGAACGTTTTTCTGCAGATGTCATTACGCCGACAGCTGCTGCTGCTGCTCGCGAGGTTCAATCCTCCAAACCAACGAACGCTGTGCAGCTGCAGGATCAGCATCAGGATTTCTCTGAAACCTTTTCGAACAGATCTCGATGAAATCTGGCAGACCGCTTGGCCGCGAGCCGACGAAGCATTGATTTGATTTTATAGTGTTTGGAATTTGTTGTGAGGCTCTGAAAGTAAAAGAGGCTTCAGCCTCAGTCTGAAGAAATAATAATAATAAAGTGTCGGATCAGTTTGTCAGAAACCACAGCCAGACGTTTAAATCGATGAGATGCATCTCCACACTTTGTTTCACTGTACGAGCACAGACGGTCAGACAGCAGTCCGGTCTCTGGTCCGGTTCAGGTCAAACATCTTTGGACTGTTTGTTTCTGTTCAGGATGAAATCCCACTGCCTCCCTGATCTCTCTGCAGACTTCAGTCTTTGTCAGTCTTTGTCAGTCTTTGTCAGTCTTTGTCGTCTCCACAGTGGATTGCAGAGCACGCTGTGGGACGGCCTCTCTCGGGTGACATTCATGGTGCTGCACTCGATGACGTCTCAGCCTCCTGCCTGGATCGACCTGTGCCGTCAGGGTCAGGTGACGTCGTGTGAAAGTCACATTCAGAGGGTCAAACAAACCAAAAGACGATCTGAAGATCTTATTTAAACCTGGCCGAGCAGTTTTTAGGGTCAACCCCAACTAGTGCAACTTTATTTTGAAAGTCTAACCAGACATGAGGGTATCTACAGCGTCTTAATTTGAAGCTGCGTCGCCCTGGAAACACAGACCTCCATCACGTGTCCGTGTGCCGTGAACAACCTGATTACTTCATGAACCGTACCAATGAATGCGGCTCGGACACGGTTTCCCGCCCCTGCTTCTGCCTCCGTCTGAAAGGTCACAGGTTCAAGTCCCACTGTGTCCCGCTGTCCCGGGGCGTGAGGCTGAGCGTCTCGCAGCTCTTCATCACCGTAACTCCGTCGGGCTGGAACGTGAAGTGTGAACGCTCTCGCCGGACCGGAGCGATTTTTTTCCTGCAGGCGTGATTTCATTTAACGTGACGGATGGTTTTTATTAGGAAACGCTGCAGACTCACGGCTCCGAACTTCAGACTCCATACATCACCTGAAATGTCACCTTCACTGGTATTTCCATACATTACGCTGTGAAACGTTGAAGCAGGTTTGTTCTTCAGTGTGTTCTGATCAGGACGATGCGCTGAAGCTCTGCGTGTCACCGTCATGCTGAAAACCTGCTGATCGTCAGTTTGGACTCAGATGAATGAAAAGTGTCTTGTTTGTGGCTGTCGGACATTTTGCTTAACTTGCAGTAAAAGCTAACGACATTATGACAGCAGCAGCAGGACGGAGGACGGACACGCTGCTGCATCAAGCCTTCGTCTCGTTCGTCTCGAGGGGAAAAGTCGTCGCTGTAGCTTCAAATGTGAGCGAGGCAGAAAGTGACACGACCTGCAGACCAGCAGTGAGCCGTGTAACGGACTTGGGCCATGGGCCGAGCCTCGTGGCTATCGTACTCGTTCAGAGCTGATACTGATCATCTGCACATGATTTGTGGCAATATATCTGGCAAAGAGAAGGGAGAGTTCAAATGAAACAAACTGAGGCCACAGTTCAGTGTTTCGAGTGTATGTATCCTCAACTCGAGGGAAGAAATGAAGTATGACTTATTAAACTGAAGCAGGTAAATATTAAGTGGCTCATTTCACCAACACAAAACCTCCTCCTGGTTTTTAACCTTCACACGGCGGCTCGAGCAGGATCGAGGCTTCCAGGCTTTAATCTGCAACACAAAGGGTTAATCCCAGGACGCACACTGTGTGTGTGTGTGTGTGTGTGTGTGTGTGTGTGTGTGTGTGTGTGTGTGTGTGTGTGTGTGTGTGTGTGTGTGTTGAGGTGTGAAGAGGAGGACGGCTGTTATCACAGTGTGAGGAGGGGAAACGCTCCGCTGGCTCCCCACTGACCCCCATTAACTGCTCGTCATCACAAAGTGAAAACCTGGTTCTGCATCAGGCAGAACTTCCCAACAGAACCAGAGCGCGACACTATCTGCCCGTTTAAAGAGACTTTACGTAGAATACATTTGTGACTTGTTACCAGCAGCTGATATCAGAGACTAGTCCAGCAGCTGATATCAGCGACTAGTCCAGCAGCGGCTGATATCAGCGACTAGTCCAGCAGCGGCTGATATCAGAGACTAGTCCAGCAGCAGCTGATATCAGAGACTAGTCCAGCAGCGGCTGATATCAGAGACTAGTCCAGCAGCGGCTGATATCAGCGACTAGTCCAAGCAGCGGCTGATATCAGAGACTAGTCCAGCAGCGGCTGATATCAGAGACTAGTCCAGCAGCGGCTGATATCAGAGACTAGTCCAGCAGCAGCTGATTTTAGAGACTAGTCCAGCAGCGGCTGATATCAGAGACTAGTCCAGCAGCGGCTGATATCAGAGACTAGTCCAGCAGCGGCTGATATCAGAGACTAGTCCAGCAGCGGCTGATATCAGAGACTAGTCCAGCAGCGGCTGATATCAGTGACTAGTCCAGCAGCGGCTGATATCAGAGACTAGTCCAGCAGCGGTTGATATCAGAGACTAGTCCAGCAGCGGCTGATATCAGAGACTAGTCCAGCAGCGGCTGATATCAGCGACTAGTCCGGCAGCAGCTGATATCAGAGACTAGTCCAGCAGCGGCTGATATCAGAGACTAGTCCAGCAGCGGCTGATATCAGAGACTAGTCCAGCAGCGGCTGATATCAGAGACTAGTCCAGCAGCGGCTGATATCAGAGACTAGTCCAGCAGCAGTCAGTCCAGCTCGGCGTCTGTCTTTCAGCCTTTTATTTCACCAAGCTCTCACCAACCACTAAAAGTCAGTCCCACATTTACTCTGTCTCGTCTTGTCCTGGGTGGATACCGTCATCCAGACTGTAAATTGTCAGTTCAGCAGCTGACGTGATCCATGATACTAACCTATGTCTTGTCCAGCTCCTGTTCTGGCACGACACAAGCATTTACAAGTTGGATTTGGGGGAGGTTTGTTGCGTTGTTCAGTAAAGGATTTAAAGTTTTCATAGAGCAAGAAGACGTTTAGTTTGTCTCTTAAGTTTGGTTTAGGATCTCTAAGACTGTCTAAGACTCTGTTGTGTTTGATTGTAAAATCCAAAGTTTCATTTTTTTCAGGCTGGCGTTTGTTGTCGAGCTAAAATAACGTTTCTGGAGCCAACAGGTGTCCGTCCCGTCGTCTTCATTAACAGATCAAGTTAATTTTCACGTTTCACGGCTGAAACATTGGATGCCTGCAGGAGTTAATAATAAACTGTCCTGCAGGAAACAGCCTCTGTCTGGGCAGTGAGAGCCGAGTCTGTTCACTGATGGAGATGATGTGGATCCCCGGCAAAATAAAATCCTATCAAAGTAAAGACGTACGTAACCTAAACTATCCACAGGACACAGATCTGGACTGTGTGTGACGTGTCTGGCTCTGCGGTTGTTGCCTGTGTCGCTGCTCTGGTTGCTTTTGGTATGACATCATCATCCAGACCTCCCGCGTCCCCGCTAAGTGTTAAAACTGCAGCAGTTGTTACTTTTTCGGTGCAGCAGTTTGGACCCGAGCTGCAGGACTGCAGATCGATGGTTCAGCATCGGTGACGCGGCGTGTCCTTGGTTTTTTAAGTTTTAAATGAGGTTACGGGAGTGTGTGATCGGTCAGAGAAAGAGAGAATGAGACAGAGAGAAAGGTCACAAACAGAGAGAGAGAGCGAGGAGACGAGACGGAGGAAGGGATGGTGAAGGAAGTGAAAGAGAGGCAGAGGTAAACGAGTGCACGAGATGCTGACGAGAAGAGACAGAGAAGGGAAAAGCCAGACAGACGGAGGTAAAGAAAGACAGACGGAGGTAAAGAAAGACAGACGGAGGTAAAGAAAGACAGACGGAGGTAAAGAAAGACAGACGGAGGTAAAGAAAGACAGACGAATCAAAACAGAGAAGACGACTCGCACTCAGCCCGTGTCTGCACCCCTCCTCCTCCCTCCCTCCATTTTGTCGTCCTCCTCTGTCTGATGCTGTTCCAACACCTCGGGGCTTCAGCCTCACATCCAGCATCCGACACTGACGCCGCTGCAGCGCGGAAATAAAGACAAACTGAAACAAAGACGAGCGTCGTCTCGTGAGGCCGAACGAGCCTCGAACATGAAGAAACAAAAAAACGTTTAAAGCCACAACGTCGATTTTTATTCGCGCGTCGCCGTCGGATTCATCCGTAAATCCTCGTTTAACGACGATGAATCAGTAAAAAAACTGCAGATCCTCTAACGTCCACTAGAGGCCGGCTCCAGGAGTCACGCTCTTATGTGGGGCATCACAAACCATATAATCCAAAACACTTTCAGCCTACAGGCCCCCAGAGAAACCAGAGTTTAATCCATTCGGTCTGACGATGTTTGTAAAGAGACACGACTGAATCATTTCATCAGGTTTTAATCTAAACAAGAAGTTAGTGCCGCACACTGCCGAAGCATCTGCGAAAGATCCCGGTCTTCTTATTCCTGTAAATCAATCGTAAACCCTAACCCAGCAACTTTCGTGAACGTCACTGAATCGTGGATCCAGGTCGGTGTCGTACTCGTCATACGTGTAGTCGTACACATCCTCGGTGCAGAGGACAAGCTGATCATAGTTGGTCAAAGGTTCCTTTCTGAGGATCATGCAGCCCGAGCTTCAGTCGACCATGAGTTCAGCTCCTCGATGTTCTCTCACGTTCCTGGTTTTTGTTGTGTAGCCTGACGTCCCTGTGCATGATCCTCAGAGTTTGATACATGAAGTCTGTGTCGCTCTCAACAGTCAAAGATCAGATTGATCCTCACCATAATTCCTGTATCACAGTAACATGAACCAACGACGACCTGAGACTGCACGTCCTTTAAAAACAGTTGTTGGTTTGTCTTTGTGCTCATGCATAGGACGGTCAGATACACCTGTACAGGTAGACTGTACCTCAGGTTGCTGGCAACTTGCTGCTGAATATTACGTCAAGCAAACTGTTGGAGCTGACGGTTGTTTGGCGTCTGCAGCTGAATTATCATCAAAATAATTCACGTGTATTTTCTCTCTGACCTTCTCTGTTCCCTCCGGTGTTGTTCAGAGTTTCTGCAGGACCTTGAAAGATCTTTAAAATATACGAAACTGACTCATGACATCTTAAAAATCTTTGTTTGTTCATTATTAAATCATCTAATGTGAGTTTGAAACCAAATGTTAGGAAACTCGACGAGCGTTCTGTCCAGCTGGGACTCGTATTTCTCAGATTTTGGCTCCATTTTAAAAAGTTTGATATTATGTTAATATTGATTTTATTTCAAAGCTGCACTGAGCTCAAATTGTCCAGTTTAAAAGCACCAAGACAGTCTGTAAATATAAAGTATTTCTCTGTGGTTGTTTTAAACAAACTGGAGCCTCTGATGAGGCCGTCAGACTCTGCGGCACAAACCAAACCAACATCCCTCCTCTGGATTCAAGGTCACATCATGACGAGTCTGAAGTCACGAGGGGATGAAATGCTGAGCGTGTAATTATGAATCTTCTTAACTCTTAACGAGCTGACTCTTTGGACGTCTGCATAGATTCTATTTAAGGACTTGATGAATCGTAAATTTGGACAGTTCGAGTCAATCACGTCTTCCAGGGAAACTGTTCAATCTTTACACATCTAAAACCTGGACGTAGTCTCCGTGACGTCCCCGCAGACTGTCTAAAACCTGGACGCAGTCTCCGTGACGTCCCCGCAGACAGACTGTCTAAAACCTGGACGTAGTCTCCGTGACGTCCCCGCAGACTGTCTAAGACCTGGACGTAGTCTCTGTGACGTCCCCGCAGACTGTCTAAAACCTGGACGTAGTCTCTGTGACGTCCCCGCAGACTGTCTAAAACCTGGACGTAGTCTCTGTGACGTCCCCGCAGACTGACTAAAACCTGGACGTAGTCTCCGTGACGTCCCCGCAGACTGTCTAAAACCTGGACGTAGTCTCTGTGACGTCCCCGCAGACTGTCTAAAACCTGGACGTAGTCTCTGTGACGTCCCCGCAGACTCTCTAAAACCTGGACGTAGTCTCCGTGACGTCCCCGCAGACTGTCTAAAACCTGGACGTAGTCTCTGTGACGTCCCCGCAGACTGACTAAAACCTGGACGTAGTCTCTGTGACGTCCCCGCAGACTGACTAAAACCTGGACGTAGTCTCCGTGACGTCCCTGCAGACTGTCTAAAACCTGGACGTAGTCTCTGTGACGTCCCCGCAGACTGTCTGAAACCTGGACGTAGTCTCCGTGACGTCCCCGCAGACTGTCTAAAACCTGGACGTAGTCTCCGTGACGTCCCCGCAGACTGTCTAAACCTGGACGTAGTCTCCGTGACGTCCCCGCAGACTGTCTAAAACCTGGACGTAGTCTCTGTGACGTCCCCGCAGACTGTCTAAAACCTGGACGTAGTCTCCGTGACGTCCCCACAGACTGTCTAAAACCTGGACGTAGTCTCTGTGACGTCCCCGCAGACTGTCTAAACCTGGACGTAGTCTCCGTGACGTCCCCGCAGACTGTCTAAAACCTGGACGTAGTCTCAGTGACAGCCCTGCAGACTGTCTAAAACCTGGACGTAGTCTCTGTGACGTCCCCGCAGACTGTCTAAAACCTGGACGTAGTCTCCGTGACGTCCCCGCAGACTGTCTAAAACCTGGACGTAGTCTCCGTGACGTCCCCGCAGACTGTCTAAAACCTGGACGTAGTCTCTGTGACGTCCCCGCAGACTGTCTAAAACCTGGACGTAGTCTCTGTGACGTCCCCGCAGACTGTCTAAAACCTGGACGTAGTCTCCGTGACGTCCCCGCAGACTGTCTAAAACCTGGACGTAGTCTCTGTGACGTCCCCGCAGACTGTCTAAAACCTGGACGCAGTCTCTGTGAGCCTGGCAGCAGTGAAACAGTCGGTCAGTGGTGTTGTCAGCATAGTGGGAGGATTTGAAGCATGTGATGTGTGTGTTTACACCCCGCTCTCTCTCCGTCTGTCTCTCTGTGTTTTCCTCCCTCGCTCGCCTCCTCTTCTCCTCCCCGTGTGATTGTTTCTCCACCTGAGCGCCTCCTCAGTCTGCAGCCTCCTCCTCTCCGTCAGTCTGACTCACTCTTTTCTCTCTCCTCTGTGTTTTTCTCTTAACGTCTGGACTCGCAGCTGAAAGTCGGTTACTCCACATCAGCGTGTGACTCACACATTTCATTGATCTGCTCATTCATTCATTAAATTCTCCAAAGGTGCTACGAAGCGAGCCGCGTTTAAAGGAGACGTCTGAGAACAGCAACAGATCCATCTGCACTGTTGCACTCTGTTCATGGGCGTAGTGCTGCGAGTTAACATGAGCTAACAGCAGCTACAGTTTACTTCACTGTCCATCAGGAAACTCCAGACCCAGGACCAAACACAACCTTGGTGGTCTGTCAAAGCGTTACGTACTTCTCGTGCAACACCAAATCTCTCAAAAGTCTTTTTAAATGTTAGATGATAAATATTTGGAATCGTCCTAACAGAACAAACCGAGCCGAGGTCATTATAGATCTGTCTGTCTGTCTGTCTGTCAGAAGAAGAAGAAGAAGTGTGTGTCCCACATCAAATCACACGGTGTGAATTTTGGTGTGACTGATTAGGAAACATCTTAATTGCTTCGCGTTTCCCGCTGAGATTCTCTGTTTTGTTACACTTCATTCCCCATTCAACGCACAGTCTAGACCAGACTAATTGAGTGTCTATGTGTTGATTCAGACTATTAACCATCTGTCCTCCCTGTCTCTCTTTCTCTGCAGGAGTTCGGAGGGTTAGTAGGATGCTGAGTATCTTTCCTCCTCCACCCTGCTCTCCATGACCTGAGAGCGCCATCGCAGCGGGAGGAAAGACACACCAGAGAGAGAGAGAGGAAGAGAGGAAGAGGAGGGCAGAAGGCCAGGGAAGGAAGGAAGGAAGGAAGGAAGGAAGGAAGGAAGGAAGGAAGGAAGGAAGGAAGGAAGGAAGGAAGACTTTTTTTGTTCTTGTTTGTTTGTTGTTTTCCAAAATGGCGGCGACGGAGGCCAACGCGGCGCCGGTGGTCCAGGAAGACGGGAAACCCCCCAAGAGCAAGCCGACAGAGGCAGAGCAGCTGGCCAAAAACGCAAACTCAGAGACTGTCAACAGCGAGGTTGTCGATAAAGATGGCAACACTGTCAACAGCGAGGTTGTTGATAACAAAGAGACTGTGACGAACGACACAGCGGCAGCGGAGGGAGGCGAGGAAGGAGAAGCAGCAGCAGCGAGCGAAGACACGGCACCGGCCCAGAGTTCAGAAAATGCCTCCTCCGCCGAGCCCAAGACTTCGTTCCTGGACTCGTTCCTCAACAAGAGCGGCCTGGGGAAAGTGATGGGAGGACGGAAGAAGAAGGAGCACAGCACAGCCGCCGGGGAGGAGAACGCCGCTGAAGGAGGCGAGAAAGAGGCTGAGAAAGGAGCTGAGGAGGCTGCAGAGGGAGCAGAGGGAGGTGCAGAAGGAGAAGCAGCGATAGAGAAAGCTCCAGAAAACGGCGAGAAGGAGGAGGAGAAGAAGGCGGAGAAGGGCAAAGGTGCAGAGTCCAAATCCACAGTTCGAGATCTGATCAGGAAGCCGGTGGCGAGGATCTTCTCCCATCGCAGCACCGACAAAAAGGACGGTGGTGCCGCAGAACCCCAGAAACCAATAAAGGTTCGGTCCAAGTCCCTGGACCGGCTGGAAGATCCTGAAGCACTTAACACCACTGCAGACTCGACCATAGAGGAGGGAGGAGCAGCAGGCGGAGCAGAGGGAGGTGCAGAAGAAGGTGCAGAAGGTGAACAGAAAGCCTCGACTTCGGCAACCACCAAGCACATGAAGCGCTGGCACTCCTTCAAGAAGATCATGGCTCAGAAGGGCCACAAAAAGAGCTCAGCAGGGGTGGAGGAAGGCAAGGAGGAGGGTGTGGATGGAGAAGGAGGTGGTGGAGACTCCTCCACGCTGGACTCAAAGGAGTCGGGGCAGAAGAGGTGGAAGCTGAAACGCTCCTGGACCTTCCAGGGCCTGAAGAGGGACCCATCCATGGTGGGCATCAGCGGCAAGGCCAAGGGCTCCGACAAAGAGTCCGGCGACGCGAAGCCAGAGGAGGCTGCAAGTGTGGAAGAAGGAGAGGAGGCTAAAGAAGGAGGCTCAGAGGAGGGCAAGACAGAGGGAGGCGAGGACAAGGAGAAAGCTGAGGTGGGCGAGGAGGAGAAGGCAGCAGGAGGCGGCACGGTGACGCAACACGCCAATGAGATCTGGACCTCCTTCAAGAAGCGAGTCATCCCCAAGTCCAAACGCACCAACACAGAGTGCGCCCCCAGCGGCGAGGAGGACGCAACTGCAGCTGTCACTTCAGGTAAGAGGATGAAACCAAAATCCCCGTACAGGTACACAGGTACACCGCTATCCCATCGATTAACAGGAGCAGAACCTGTAGAACAAAACGATGCACATGTATTCAAACCCAGTCTGACCAGGTTCAACGTGGACCACATTAACACCGTGTCCCGGTTTAGGGAGCAGCGACAGCAGTTGGCTAATTCTGGGGGATGTAATGTAACTGAACATTCTCCCCAAATAAAATATTCAACATCCGATGTAAAATTCAAATCACAGCCGAGCTTCAACAGTAAAGACTGAATTTAACTAACCGTCTGCCCGCGGCTGCGTAAAGAACCCTGAGCTCGTTGTAATTCGGTTTTTAGTTCAAACTGTGATAAATGAGACGAGATGAACGTGTTGATTATGTAGCACTGCTGCATTGCAAATGGTATTTTAAATCCAAATGTAACTACAGAGGAACGTTCATCTCCAAAGAGTTCAGCCCAGCACGCTGTTTACTTCCTCACTGTTCAAACTGAGCAGAACCTCCGAACCGGCAGTGTCCAGTCTAACAGTGAACACAGGGACAGAACCTCCGAACCAGCAGTGTCCAGTCTAACAGTGAACACAGGGACAGAACCTCTGAACCAGCAGTGTCCAGTCTAACAGTGAACACAGGGACAGAACCTCCGAACCAGCAGTGTCCAGTCTAACAGTGAACACAGCGACAGAACCTCTGAACCGGCAGTGTCCAGTCTAACAGTGAACACAGAGACAGAACCTTTGAACCGGCAGTGTCCATTCTAACAGTGAACACAGCGACAGAACCTCTGAACCGGCAGTGTCCAGTCTAACAGTGAACACAGAGACAGAACCTCTGAACCGGCAGTGTCCAGTCTAACAGTGAACACAGAGACAGAACCTTTGAACCGGCAGTGTCCATTCTAACAGTGAACACAGCGACAGAACCTCTGAACCGGCAGTGTCCAGTCTAACAGTGAACACAGCGACAGAACCTCTGAACCGGCAGTGTCCAGTCTAACAGTGAACACAGAGACAGAACCTTTGAACCGGCAGTGTCCATTCTAACAGTGAACACAGCGACAGAACCTCTGAACCGGCAGTGTCCAGTCTAACAGTGAACACAGAGACAGAACCTCTGAACCAGCAGTGTCCAGTCTAACAGTGAACACGGCGACAGAACCTCTGAACCGGCAGTGTCCAGTCTAACAGTGAACACAGCGACAGAACCTCTGAACCGGCAGTGTCCAGTCTAACAGTGAACACAGCGACAGAACCTCTGAACCGGCAGTGTCCAGTCTAACAGTGAACACAGAGACAGAACCTCTGAACCGGCAGTGTCCAGTCTAAGAGTGAACACAGAGACAGAAAATCTGAACCGGCAGTGTCCAGTCTAACAGTGAACACAGCGACAGAACCTCTGAACCGGCAGTGTCCAGTCTAACAGTGAACACCTACCAAGGTGTTTTTCTTGGTTTGGCTCTTGCGTGATCATCCTAAAGTTTGTAAGTCACTTCGGTAGTGTACCGTTATTGGCTGTTGGTTTCAGAGGCCGTGCTCGAACCCGGTCTGGTCCGGTCCAGCTGCTGGTTCTGTTGCTGCTAATGACTCAGTTAGCGATGTGATAAAAACACTAACCTGAACTCTCTCCTTCTCTCCAGGTGAGGAGGGAGCAGCAGAGGAGGGCAAAGACGGCAAGTCCGCCAAGACCAAGCGCTCGCATTTCGGTCGCGCGGTTTCCCTGAAGAACTTCATCATGCGGAAGGGCAAATCCACCAGTGTGGACATGGGTGAGGGCGCCAAGGAGGAAGAGGAGGCCACGGAGGGAGGAGAAGCAACGGAGGGAGGAGAAGCAACGGAGGGAGGAGAAGCAGCGGAGGAAGGAGGCGCCGATGGTGAAGCTGCTACAACGAGTGAGGAGTCCAATGACAAAGATGCAGCGGCAAGCGAGAAGACGGAGGCAGCAGCAGCGGAGAACGGAGGGGAGGCGGAGAAGGAGGCGGAGAAGACGCCGGCCGACGCTCCGGTGACCAACGGGGAGAACGGCTGCTCCAACGGTACGGCGGAGGAGCACGCCACACACAATCACCAGGAGGAGGAGAAGACGACAGGGGGCAGCCCCGTGAAGAAGACCAAGGAGGCGGGGCCGAAAGAGGAGGCCAACGCCAAGATCATCAACGCCACAGCAGCTGTGAACAGCGGTGAGTTAGAGCACGCCGACCCGGACTCTGACGAGCCACAACACAGCAGCAGCAGCAAAGAAGGAGATACTAACTACAGACAGCAACAAGCAGCAGCACTAACTACTGTTAGCACCACACCAGATAACACCAGCTGCCCGCAAGCGCAGCTCGCACTAGCTATTAGCAGGGTGGTGGAGGAGGAGGAGGAGGGGGAGGGAGGGGAGGCTCCAGAAAATGGAGGCTGTCCTGACGGTGCAGAGTCAGAGAGGGAGGAGGAGGAGGAGGAGATGAGGAAGAGGGATCTCCGAGACGCAGCAGTGGCCATCGTTCAAAACGTGATGTCAGCAGCGACTGACCAATTAGAGCGGGAGCTGTGCGTCGACAACGGTCTGAACGGGTGTTACGACGCCGACGTTTAGGAACGCTGCCGCACGCGGCGACGTTTAGGAACGCTGCCGCACGCGGCGACGTTTAGGAACGCTGCCGCACGCGGCGACGTTTAGGAACGCTGCCGCACGCGGCGCCGTAGATAAAGACACGATTCTGCACACACACACGTGGAAACACATCACACGCATGCACACACACGTCTTAAAGGAACAGTGCAACATTTTGGGAAGTCTGTGTGTGAATAAGGAGCTGGACTCGGGATGTGATGAGAACTCCATCCTGACTCCAGCTCCGTGCCAAACACACACAGACAACTGAAACAGAAAAACTTTAGATTTGAGTAAAGTCACTGTGCAGAACCACACGCCAGCCTTCCTGATGATGCATGATAAACACAGCAGTTCTTCCTGAATCCCTTTAAAGAAAGAGAGAGAGAAGTTTCATAATGTCGAGTTCATGCACAGCCAAACTACGATGACGGGGACTCAGGTGGTGAGCCGGATTCCCAGGGCAGCGACGGTTGGAGGCTGACTGTCTATGAATTGTATAAAAAATAAAAGTAACAGTTGAACGACGGCCCCTGCAGTCCTTTAAAAGCAGATTGGTTTGATTTGAGCTTTTATTCTGGTTCTGGTCTGTTCTGACCCACAGACATGAGCGGATGGATGATGGAGATTAACGGTGACATCTCCAGACGTTTTTTATTTATATTTTATTCATTCAGAGGCGGTAAACGCTCCTCTCCTCTCTCCTTCGTACACGTTTCTCACATGTTCCCGCCTGGGAGCCGCCGCTCGGCGCTTCAGGAGGTGAACCAGGAGGTGCTCTGTTCTGTTCCCTCCTCCATTATTGATCAATGCCAGCATCCTCCCGTCCGTTCGGCTCGGTGTCCAGCAAACCGCCGCGCTGTGATCTCAAACAGCCCGACAGATGTTTGCGGAGCACGTCGCGGCCGCTGCTGTGCGGTTTGCTCAAAGAGCGCGTATAAATAAATATAATTTAATAGAAGATTAATCAGATACATTATCAAATGTCCATTACTCAGTGAGATGCTCTCATGTCTGTGAAGTTTTATAGATCCAGAGTCAACTCTGGAAAGATTCATACAAACACTGTGTGATCACGTTGATCCAGTTGGATGTGACACCTTCAGAATTTTTCGTTTTCAACTTTGTACCCACCAGCACAGAAGAAGAGCACAAAAAGCTGAGACTGACTGAAACCGGTTCGTTCATGCAGTTCTGCAGGAATCAGTCCCTGAAACCCAAAAACAGTTCCCTCGTCTCCAAGTCAGTAACATATAAAACATTTCTGTGAAGCGCTTACGTGTCGCGTTGATCCTCTTGTCTCCGAGCAATCACCCATAGACAGAAACACAATAAGATTGATACGACCCCAGGAGGTTGAACCAGGGTGACGCGAATCATTGATTTATCAATTAGAACAGATTCCATTTATTTTTGCACATTTGGAAAGTCTTCCAGCTTTGACTGAACGTCATTACAGAAATAATCATGTAAACTGTTGCAGACATGTGAGTTGGGTCATGTTGGACGTGGGGGACGTCTCTCTTCTTGCAGTCTTCATGCTAACCCTGAACGAACTGCAGGAAAACCCAAAATGAATGATCTCAGGAAGACTTTGTGTCACATTAACGCGATCGCCAACTTACAAAAAATGAATGCTGCAAGACTCGGCTCGTTCGTTTTGAAGAGGAGGATTTAATTCCGGTACACGGCCCGAAGAGGTTTAACCAGTGATGAATGTTACGTAACCAAACATCCATAAATGAGACAGGGCGGCGCTGCGGCATCATGAGCGAGCTGCTGCATTGAGCCGACACGCACGAACCACCAAAAGCTTTTGGACCCTCGACCTTCGAGTTCAGTCCTCCGTCCTCCAGCCGGCTGCTGGTGCTAACTAGCTGTGTCTCAGATAGTTACTGGAAGCTGGTTTAGCCGATAGTGTCGAGTCCGAAATCAAAGAGTCACAGACGAGCCAGATTAACCGACCTCCTCCCTCCGTGAAACACGACGTCGCGGTTTTTAAGGTGTGTGAGCACAAACACAGGTGGAGGACGATCACGTGATTTATGGTGCCATCAAACTGTTGTTGTTGTTGTTGTTGTTGTTGTTTGCTTTGTGTTCGTCCTTAACACAATAATAACTTACACTAACCCAACACTGGACGAGAGCAGCATCTGTACTAAACCACTAAACACACATAAACCTATAACCCTTTTTTATATGACTGTTTATTATTATTATTCTTTTTCCTATTTTTTAATACGTTTTTTTTTCTGTTATCATTTACCAGACAAAAAGGCGGGAAACGTGTGAGGCTACACAAAGAGGATTAGAACTGCCTGGGATTCGCTGAGCAAGGAGCCCCAACCCCACCTCCCTAACTCCTCCTCCCTCCTCCTCCCCCCTTCCTCGCTCCCTTCATCCCTCCTCCTCCTCCTCCTTCCTCCCGAGTAACCGGAGTAATCACGTGTTATCAGATCACCATGGTGAGAAAGAGCGAGAGAGAGAGATTGAGAGAATGAGAAAGATGCAGTTCATGTAGATGAGAAGTGAAAAATAATAATCACTCAGAAAGCAATAATTCAGCCCTTTCTTTCATCCCTCATCCCTCCATCCATCCTCCGACACATGCATACATACGAACGTGTACATCCGGTGTTTTTATCTTTTCTTTGCTTGTCTGTGAGATTTTATATTGTCTACGAGAGAAAAGAAAAATGCAGAAATGTAAAAAATGAAAATCGAGACATTCCACCCCCCCTTAAACCCCGCCCCCTCCTTTAAACCCCGCCCCCTCCTCTAAACCCCGCCCCCTCCTTTAAACCCCACCCGATACCCGAACCCATCCTCGTCGAGCTACTTAACTCCGCCCTGTCTCTGCCGGCCGACTCCTGGTTGGTGGATTCAAACGACAATAAAAAAAAAAAAAGAAAGAAAAAAAAAAGTTAGTTTTATATTGACGGCCATTTTGGTTTGTAGTCCCCACCCCATCACCTCCACCTCCACCCCCTCTTCACCTCCCCCATCCCTCCATCTGTCCCCGTAGATATTTGACAGTACAGCCGGACCATGTTGCTACAGTATATAAACTGCCCTGAGGACTGCCACTTCCCAACCAACACTGCAATGTCTTCAGCTCTGTGTGTTCAATGTTTTTAGACTGTTATATTGTGTACATGAAGAAGAATTAAAAAAAAAGAAGAAAAAAAAAACAACCATCCGATATTAAAGTCAAAATGTTTTTTTCTTTCTTTCCTGTTTGAATTTTTCTTTCTTGTTTTTATTTTCTAAAAACATCTTCTCACTGTTGCCGCAGTCTGACGACGATATGCTGTAATTAAAAAAAGAAAAAAGACAAACATAATAATAATAATAATAATAATGATGATGTTTTGTTGGTCCAAGTTTTCACATGTCCGCTAGCAAATTGTCAAGAAAAAAAAATAGAACAATAAAGACTAAAATCTAACAACTAAACTGCAAGTCATTGTGGGGTTTCTATTTTTATCTGGATGACTGGAGTGTGGGCGGGCGGGGCGGGTGGAGACTGGAGGGACGGGGCGGGTGGAGACTGGAGGGATGGGGCGGGGAGGGTGGAGACTGGAGGGACAGGGCGGCCCGGGCGGGGCGGGTGGAGACTGGAGGGACGGGACGGGGCGGGGCAGGTGGAGACTGGAGGGACGGGGCGGCCCGGGCGGGGCGGCCCGGGCGGGGCGGGTGGAGACTGGAGGGACGGGGCGGCCCGGGTGGAGACTGGAGGGACAGGGCGGGGCGGGTGGAGACTGGAGGGACGGGGCGGCCCGGCGGGGCGGGTGGAGACTGGAGGGACAGGGCGGCCCGGGTGGAGACTGGAGGGACAGGGCGGGCGGGGCGGGTGGAGACTGGAGGGACGGGACAGCCCAGGCGGGGCGGGTGGAGACTGGAGGGACGGGGCGGCCCGGGCAGGGCAGGGCGGGTGGAGACTGGAGGGCCGGGGCGGCCCAGGCAGGGCGGGTGGAGACTGGAGGGACAGGGCAGGTGGAGACTGGAGGGACGGGGCGGGCGGGGCGGGTGGAGACTGGAGGGACGGGGCGGCCCAGGCAGGGCGGGTGGAGGTTGGAGGGACGGGGCGGGCGGAGACTGGAGGGACGGGGCGGGTGGAGACTGGAGGGACGGGACCGGTGGAGACTTGAGGGACGGGGCGATATACGCTGGAACATGATTGGGCGCTCATTAATCTGGGTATCGATAATCTCCTCCTTTTACGTAATGGGTGCAATAATACGAGATTTCTTTGTATTAGAGTAGATCTGTATGTATTATCTGAACGCCCATATGCCAGACACACTGTCACAGCTTAGATTCATATGTACAGCATGTGTGTATTTATTAATATTATACAGTTTTATATAAACTTAGAAAAAAACTGAGAACTTGTCCCTAAGGTTAAACCCTTTCCTGTTGCTTCTCCGCTTTATATTTTTATTTATTTGTTCAGAGAGACAACAGGAAGGTTTAAAGTAGTTTGTGTCATCTGAAATGTTGTATGATCCATAGTCACTTCATTTACTATTAATACTACGACCTACCTGTGCTATATTCAGAGTATTTCATCAGTGCTTCACCTGACAGGTAACCAAACCAGTTTATCGCTGTGTCGAGTCCAGATCGTAAGAACACAGGAGTTGTTGGTCCAACGCTGCCTCGATCCACGGCCCCTCACGTTAGTCTGGACCTGAACCCAGACTACGTGCTCTGCTTGTTGAGTCTGGTTAGTTTGAAATGAGCAACGTTCGATTTAAACGCCTCAGTTCGTCTGACACAGGTGAAGCAGTGATTCTGATGTTTTTATGTCTCGTGTTTAATATTCAGTATAACAGGAGAATAAATACGAGTATTAGACAGTAAAGTCAGCGACCCTCTCAGGGTCCACGGACCACATGTTGGGACTCGCAACAGTAATAATAACACGTCCATGGTCTGTGGAGCGCGTGGCGATGATAATTCCCTCCTGTCCGTTGAAATCGGCAGCATACTGTCTTTGCTGTCAGGCCAAATCTCCGGGATTATGTTATTACAGTAATGCCGGAGTACAGTAGCTGCAAACACACACACACACACAGTGAAACGCCACGCTTTGTGTTTTAAAGACATTTTAACAGACAGGACGACGTGATGACGGACGCGTTGGCGTCTTTACAAAACAGCAGATGGAGAAACATGTCGGCGCGATGACGACGTCTGAATCAGTCACGGGCGTCTTTAACGTTACAGTTCGAGTGGCAGAACAGATGGATTACACGTCCGGATTATAACGTAAAGACAGCAGCTGCTAAATACAGAGCAGGCCTCAGAGTTTGTGGTTAAACCACATCAGAACATTTAAATTCAGACGAGTTTCTAAGTGACCGACTGACATTTAGGCTACAGCTGCTATCATTAGATCAAATTAGTGTCTGCAGATGGAGGATTCGGGGTCAAGACGTTTTTAAGCTCTGTGATGATTTTAGGACTGAGATATTTAATATATAGCTACTGTGCACACGTCTTTAAAGGAGAGGCATCAACATCAGAGCAGAAAAATGAAGAAAACAGGTTTTTTATTCACTTTTGATTTATTAACAAACAACACGGTACTTTATACGACATTGATGATGGTATCCAAACTGAACTGTGTTTCTAATTCTTCATGAGTGAAGCTGTAAGAAAATACAAACCCTCAATCAGAACCAGTATCTGCAGGTTATTTGACGTACTGATACTACCTGCAGTAGTCAAACACCTGGATCGTACCGGATCACGGACATGACGCATTTTGCCCTCCAGACTTTGGTAACGTTGCTCAGATTTGGATCCCAAACATCCAGAACAACTGCGACACGTTCCAGCAGCCACGGTTCTGCTGGAACGCATCATTACCACAGCTCTTTCCGTCGGGAAACTGAAGTGTTTAATGTCGCTTTAGGCTTAATTGACAAAAACAGCAGTTTCCCTCGGAGAACACGAGGGTTTCTGGTCCACCGTCGCAGACCAGAAACTCCCAGGTTCTCTTTATGATGGTCACTGAAGTCTGCTGGGAGAGCGAAGTAACTGCTTCGGTTAGTCAGGAAGAGCTGTTTGAATCTTCAGTCTCCATGAAGATGTTTTACCGTATTTTTCGGATTATAAGTCGCAGTTTTTTTCATAGTTTGGCCGAGGGTGCGACTTATACTTATGTGTGTAATTATTAACACATTATTATTAAATCATTTCACATGTTATTTTCACACTGAACCGCAAGAGGGCGCTCTAAGCCTGTGTTGATAATTTCAACATTGGTGGTAACTTATAAAAACAACCGAGAAGGGCTGAACAAAAATGGGAGTTGATGTCATTGGATTTAGTGATTTGGAGCGACACTGATGGTTCGGTAAACTTGTTAGCATGTTCTTTATATAGTTATCTGAATAACTCTTAATATGTTACGTTAACATACCAGACACGTTCTCAGCTCGTTGTTTATGCGTCATGTAACGTTAGCATACCGTACACTTATTCAGCCTGTTGTTCTCTATTCTATTTTTATTTTAAATTGCCTTTCAAGATGATATGTCTGTTCTTGGTGTTGGACTTTATCAAATAATTATACTCCAGTGCGACTTATATATGTTTTTTCCTTCTTTATTATTCATTTTTTGGCTGGTGCGACTTATACTCCGGAGCGACTTATAATCCAGAAAATCTGGTAAATATGACTTTTGCTGCTCCTGTCCGATCAGAACCTCGTCAGCCTTCAAATATCCGAACTAACCCTTTTATCGTGAAGGCCTCCAAACATTTAATCCGATGTTCCCGATAACAGCGAGCAGACAGGCGGGGTGGACTTCACCCTGCGGCTGGGCTGGATGATGTATGGAGCGTTTAGTCCATTCAGACAGGCTGGAACACACACACACACACACACACACACACACACACACACACACACACACACACACACACACACACACACACACACACACACACACACACACACACACAGTGTAGTCTATATGTTCATGTGGACACACGCAGTGTACTGTAACAGTATAAACACACATTGTATTCTGCATCCTGATTGGCTAAGGGAGTACTGTACAAAATGCGTGTAAAAAGGTGAATAACAGTGTGTGGTTAGCGGTTTTACGGCCTTAAAACACGTATAATAATTCTAAAACTCACTTCGCGGATTTCGTTTATTGTGGGTTATTTTTAGAACGTATCCCCCGCGATAAACGCGGGACCACTGTATAGTTAACGTCCATGGCGATCCGTTCAACAGTTGTTGAGACGTTTCATTTAAAACCACAAAGATTCCTCCTGGTCCACCAGTCTCACTCTGTCTAACAACTGTCTGGCATTTCGCTCGGGTACGACGGTCTGGTTCAGCGACCCGGAGGCACACACGTTGGTTTATTGTCATATACGAGATCATACCTGGGATTTGTCGACATTTGTCGATTTGTGATGACATTTTCCTGTTTTCCCCATGACCACAACGAGTTGTCTCTGTCTTTATGTGACTTTTTTAAATGTCTTCTGTAGCAAATGTTCGTACAGAAACTGGAGGATCTGATTTCTGAATCAGTTTTAAAAAGACCTGGAGACTTTTTCCTCGACACCGTCGCCAAGTGCTTGTTCATGGTGGATCTGTCACTGTAAATAAAACCACAGAGGATCCGGTTTAGATTAATACTTTGGGAAAGCAGCAGGGAGCATGGATAAAAATTAATATAATAAAAACTAGGATGGATTCAGCTGAACAGCCAATCAGGATCTTTTTCAAGTTGCCTCAGTTCATCAGTTCAGCAACCGACGATCAACAACGGCCTGTTGGTGTCATGACGTCCTGATTACAGAATCAAATCAACTTAGGTTCCCTCTGACGAGCAGTTACCGAGTGTGTCTGTCTTTTGTTTTGCAGAAACCAGAAGGAGCGGATCATGTTTCACGCTACGGATTTATAACCCAATTCACAACCGCAGTGAAACGACATCTTCCTGTTTCTCTCACATTATTTAAAGGTTTCACATCTTCTGATCGAGTTGGAGCATGATTATTCTAATTATTCTGATTATTGGTGGAACATTAGAGCCCATGTAAACCCAACTATACCCAACGACATGTACAACAGGGTCGGTCTGTCGTCTCAACAAACATCGTGAAACCGGTGAGTGTGTCATCAAAGCTGAATAAAGATTTTAATTGGCCAGATGCAGCAGATAGAATGTAACAATATCCCAAATGATTCAAATTGTTCTAGATCCAAAATCAAAAACTCAATGGCGAACGTCCAAAACTCCAAAACCAAAGAACGAAATAATAATTCACATCTTCATTTACATCTTTACAGGTGGAAAAGATCCGGATCAAACAGGTCGGGTCAGTCCGCCAACATAAAAAACCAAACTGTGACAACAAACAGACAAACGTTGGAAAAACAATTATCACATTTCTGCATGTAAACAGTGAAAAGGCAAGCGAGCCGCTCTGAAGCAGAGAATCTGTCAAAATATACTGTATATATATAGATTTATATTTATATATATAGAAATATAAATACAAACAGGCAATAAAAATAAAAAATAAAAAGGTTCTGTGTGCCGCTGTGATCGATATTCCTCCCAGTGTATGTACAGTCAAGGCTTACAAAGCTCATAAATCCAGGGATTGAATCACATAAGCAAACACTCGTTCTTCTCTGCGTTCCCTCGTTCATCTGTCAGTTCATCTATCCCTCCACACGTGTGCATTTGGATCTCACACGTTCCCTCCATTCGTCCGTCTTTGTCTTCGGCCTTCACTCCATCTTAGACATCTCGAACTTGGTCGTCAAGGTTTCCTGCAACAGAAAAAACACCGTCAATGACGGACTTCTTGTTTTTCAGATTAGAAACATTCATTTCTGTCTCTACTCATCAAACATGATGGAGTCCAAACAGATTGGCAGCACTTGAAAACCCAACACTCATCTCGAGTTTCCTACAAATTTGAATAAAAATGGATTGAAATATTAAAATATCCTCGATGACTTTAGATCAGCAAAGTCCACGTCCATGATTTAGGCTCAGTTTCAGCCGCCGCTGGACTAGTCCCTGATATCAGCTGCTGCTGGACTAGTCACTGATATCAGCCGCTGCCGGACTAGTCACTGATATCAGCCGCTGCTGGACTAGTCACTGATATCAGCTGCTGCTGGACTAGTCGCTGATATCAGCCGCTGCCGGACTAGTCTCTGATATCAGCCGCTGCTGGACTAGTCTCTGATATCAGCCGCTGCTGGACTAGTCACTGATATCAGCTGCTGCTGGACTAGTCGCTGATATCAGCCGCTGCCGGACTAGTCACTGATATCAGCCGCTGCCGGACTAGTCTCTGATATCAGCCGCTGCTGGACTAGTCACTGATATCAGCCGCTGCTGGACTAGTCGCTGATATCAGCCGCTGCCGGACTAGTCACTGATATCAGCCGCTGCTGGACTAGTCACTGATATCAGCCGCTGCCGGACTAGTCTCTGATATCAGCCGCTGCTGGACTAGTCTCTGATATCAGCCGCTGCTGGACTAGTCGCTGATATCAGCCGCTGCTGGACTAGTCGCTGATATCAGCTTCTGCAGGTTCTGGTTCTGGTTCTGCTGTTGGACCGGTCAGTGATATCAGCTGCTGCTGGGTCTGCTGACCTTGCTTGCTTGTTCGGCTCTCCGGAAAGTCGGCTTCACTTTTCTGGCTGGAATCCCAAACTCTAGTTTGGAAACGTCCTCTTCAAACCTCTGGCTGACCCAATGTTGCCGCTCTTGTGTTTTTCTTGCCTACACTCAAAATCAGGTGACATTGTTCGTGATGGAGAGGACGTGATGTTTGTTACTCTCTTTCTCCTCTGCTCTCCCTCCATCGTCTCAATATTTCATTCTCCATCTTCCCTCGATATTGTTAAGACGACTCTTTTTGTCGATGGACGACACGAGATCACGGTCGACATGAAGAAGACGTCGGGTCCAGGAGAGCCAAGTCTGCTGTTTTTGGGGGTTTCAACACTAATTTAACATTTTCTGCAGACGGATGGAGAAGTGATGGATGTTTTTTTTTTAAATGTCAATGAGCCCTTTCATTTCTCCCCCGACAAAGTCTCACTCTGTTATTTGTGATTTGTCTGAATCTGGCTGAAAACTGTCAGACAGAGCAGAGGAGGAGAAGCAGCAACGTAACCCTCCACGCTCAGCGTGACATTTTAACCAGCTCCCGAGCAGCTTGTCTGCATCATCGCGTCAGCAGCTGGTTCATGGGGATGGATGTGACGCGTTCTGTCGCGTGTTGTTTTGGGGTTTCAGAGGATTTGTTCACAAAAATAAAAAGTTTTACACGTTTTATCTACAGGGATCGATTCCATGAGCGCTGAGAGCTATGGGACTGTTTTTAGATTTTAGAACTTCTCTGCAGGGTAAAATGCAAAACTCTGGGAATTTGTTGAAAGTTGGAAACTTTTCGTGGAAATTAAAAATTTATGGGAATGAACACGTGAATTTACTTTGACAGGGAACTTAAATATAGTTGTGGAAAATATATTTTATCATCATCTTGACTAAAACAGATTTCCTGCAGGTCCACTTGAATATCTGCACATAGCACACTGCTTACTGCAGGGCTGCTGAGGCCACGCCCCCTCTACCTGCACAGGTGATCTCTGTACCTGGACCACACTGTAGAGCCCATAGCACAGAGACTGATGAAGACACATGTGAGTCTGTGGACGACATGATGTTGTTCAATTGTTTTGATAAAGTTCTACTGTTATAATATTTGTAATTGTTTTATTTTGCAGGTTTAGATTCATGTTTGGATGTGATGCATGAAGTTTCTGATTTGGAATATTTCCTTCACTTCCCATGTAAATTTACCGGAAACTTTCCGCCCCTTTGCAACCCTCCTCCTCCTGACGCCGTTATTTCTGCCTCTACATTTATGGTTCCTGTTTGAACTAATATATTCAAATATATTTCATAGCACACTGTATAGTGTGTGTTACACTTCCCTCTGATGGTTAATAGGATTCAGTCAGAGTACATGCAGGGGGGGCGTACCATTTCCCTTTAACAGCCTCCTTGATCGTGATGAATTAGATAATTTGTCGTAACGGGGGTAACGAGCAGGTTCAGGTCAGATTTCCACCTCCTCCATAAACAAGAGTGTTACATAATCTGCCATAAGGACGTGAACAGTGGGGAGTTAAGACAGATACTTCCCTTTAATTTCATCCTCTAATGAGGGAGATTCATTACATCGTTAGTGTGTGTGTGTGTGTGTGTGTGTGTGTGTGTGTGTGTGATCTGATCTTTCTTTGTCTTCTCTCGCTCGGTCACGTCCGTCCTTCCTTCCTCTGTACACTCCTCACAGCAGAGCGGCTGTAAATCTCTAATATCTGCGCGTTACGTAAGACATTGATTTTTACATTAGAGGCACTTTGTTGATTGATGCATCGCTTTAAAAAAAACGAGTCTCCGTTTGCGGATCAAAGACTGAACGATCTGAAAAATGCTGCAGAAATCGGTCGATAAGAGAAATTAAACATTAAAAAAAACTAAATCAATCAGTGATTTGAGGTTTTCTGATCAGTTACATGAAACATTGTTATTTAGATTATTACTGGTTGTTTTTAATAATCACACGTAAACACATCGCCGCCGTCACATTGTTCTCCTCGCCATGACAACAGAGGAGAGAGATAAACAACAGTGTGATGTAACCGTGGCAACAGCTGCTCTCTGCGCGGCGTGTGGCGCCCTCTGCTGCTCACAGGCAGAACCACAGAGACGATCCGTCATTAGTTTCAGTGAGACAGAGAAAAGCTGAAGAAATCTTTGGTGGATGATATTTAACATGAATGTTTAAATGTGTTTGAATACATGAATCATATTGTTGCAGAAGCCGAAGACGTTTTTTTCTGTCAGTCTAAGTAAATTAAAAGAAAACCGATTCTCACAACAGGAAGTTTTGAAACTGATCCGAAGCCAGCGGCCATATAACGGACTGTAACGTGAGACGACCAGGTCAAAGTACGACACAGTGAAAGTTTGGTTTTGCTCACGTTGTTCTCCTGAGTGTCGGTTACAGACTCAGTGTGATCACCTGACCAAACCCAGCTGCTGTCAATCAGCTGATTGTGAGGCCGATATAAGTCGGGCTGAGAGAAGCTGGCCGTGCCGTCACAGTTTCAACAGACGCAGTCGGACTGAAATGACTTTTCCTTGCATGCATGTTCATTCTGTTTGGGTCAGTTCATGGATTTGTAATCGTCTTTCTGTTGGTGTGCAGTTCAGGTAGTTCATGCTTGTTATACCTGTGACTGTGATTATTGGTCTACTACTCACGTTAAGGAGATAAACTTTTATAATAAATAGTAAAGATCCAAAAACAGCTGTTGCATCACTGCGTTCAAAAAGACTTTACCTCGAAACATGGAAACACTTAATCCAAACTAAAACAGCTACAACAATCATCAGCTCTTAAATTCAGAGTTAGATGTGGAAATCTTCTGGATTTTCTCTGACGCTCGAATTTTACTGAATACTTTTTAAAATCTTTTTACTTTTACAAAGACTCAGACAAACTCATCCACGTTTAACACTTCATACACTGAATACAACTCATTTATCTAAACTCTGTTTTCCCTGAAACAACCTGAACTTTCATCTCGTCAGTCTCAGTAACGAAGTGTGAAGACCGGACAGACTCACCTCGTCAGAGTCCAGCAGGGGCGGCAGAGCGCTGTGAGGAGAAACGAGACGTTCAGCATCAAGTTTAAATCTAGATTTTTAGACTTATGATCATTTCTGATGACTTACACGTCGGCCATAGATGAAGGGATGTTCTCCTCGACCCATTTCAGATCCTCATCCTGGAAAACAACCAGCTGATGAGGATCCACGTGTTGTTGATTACTCTGATTACTTTAAAGCTCGTTTTGTTTGTTGTTGTTTAGATTCACAGAGATCGGCGAATCTGATTCCAGACGGACGACGTTTCATCGTCACTCACCACTTTGTTGACCTTGGCTGAACCGTTGCTCTCGTTCTTCATGCCCCTCATCTTCATCCCCTCTGCAAACACAAAGCAGTTAGCAGTTAGCTTAGCAACAAGGAAGGAATGAAGGAGGAAGGAAGGAAGGAAGGAAGGAAGAAAGGAAGGAAGGAAGGAAAGGAAGGAAGGAAGGAAGGAGAGGAGAAAGGAAGGAAGGAAGGAAGGAAGGAAGGAGAGGAGGAAGGAAGGAAGGAGAGGAGGAAGGAAGGAGAGGAGGGAGAAAGGAGAGGAGGAAGGAAGGAGAGAAGGAAGGAAAGAAGGAAGGAAAGGAGGGAAGGACGGAGAGGAGGAAGGAAGGAGAGAAGGAAGGAAGGAAGGAAGGAAGGAAGGAAGGAAGGAAGGAAGGAAGGAACAAAGGAAGGACGGAGAGGAGGAAGGAAGGAAGGAAGGAAGGAAGGAAGGAAGGAAGGAAGGAAGGAAGGAAGGAAGGAAGGAAGGAAGGAAAGTTTCTGACCGAAGGCCTCGTTCATCATGGGCTCCTTCTCCTCTTCCTCGCTCTCTTCGTCCAGCAGAGGACTGAAGGCGTATCTGACAGAGAGAAACAGACGACGGATTCATTCACAGTTAAAAAGACACAAACTGAAAATCGGAAAAAGTCAGATTCATACCTCTGGTTATTGGCTGACGGTCGCCATAGGAACATGATGGCCAATAAGATGATGGAGAACAAGAAGCGCCAGAAGGCGTCGTCGATCCACAGCTCCCTCCAGTCCTGCAGAGTTTTTTTAATTAAAGATGAAATAAATTTATAGACTTCTTGATCTCCTGGATCAGAACTCATACTCACAGACTGACATTTCGACATCCTGAAGGTCTTCGTGGTCCAGATGATGAAGATGACCGACGCTGAAAAACAAACCAGATTTAAAACGACGTGAAACGGGTCCCGACAAACGCGAACAGATGATGTCGTTGTCGTACCTATGACGGCGAAGATGAGCGTGTTGGTGAAGTGTCTGTAGAGCGAGAGCTTCACCACGTTCCTCCTCAGCTTCAGCAGCTTCATCGTCTGAGCCAGACTCACGAAGATGTGACGACGACACGGTCAAGGAACGTAAGAATAAAGAAAGCTAGCAGCTGGAAACACTCAGTTAAAGTTAAAGTTCTGCCTCATCGTCAGTGACCTGAACTCGTTTTGAATGTTTGTGTTTGTGCAACAGACGAGATGAATCGAGCGTTACGACGACGACAGCAGCCTGGAAGGAGACGCAGTCTGTTTGAGCTCCAGTCAAAGTTTGGACCCTCTTAGCGTTCGTTCAATCGGCTTCACGAGGTCGTCGCCTGGAACGGTTTCACCTACAGTCTCTATACGCCCAGTGGGTTTGAGTTCAACTCCACCTGAAATACGCCTTCAGAGAAACTAGGTGGGCTTCTCAGAAGGAAGGAAGGGCACTGTGGATCTGTGAAGGCCTCTGGTGAACTTATGACTTCTTCAGTCAGCCTGATTCTCCGTCACTGTGTGGTCCAACTCATCCGGAACCATCTCAGCTGGGTTCAGGTGACTGTGGAGCCCTCACAGAGATCACGGTGGTCCCACTAATCTCATAATCTAATGAAGCACCATCCACACCACCACGGGTGGGAACCACACATGCAGACACCATCCAAATTTCCACTGGTCTAATGTCGCTTCATGCGTTTGTCTTCTCTTCTTCTTCTTGGTCTCCTTCAGTCGTGGTTTGTTTGCAGACATTCAGACGATGAAGGTCTCCTCTGAACACCTGATGTTTCTGCTACCTGAGCTGATTTGTGAGGCTGCTAACTGTGATGAACACGACCTAACTCTTGGTCTTCCTCTTCTGGAGAGTCCGCATGAGTTCCATCGAAGCGTTTTCTCGACCGACTGAAAGTGATGATGGACCGTTGACTGACACTTTGGATTATTAAAGTCGTTGAACGCCAAGCACAAGGCAAGAACTTCCATTAATTAACCTCTGACGAGGCACAACTGTTTAATTGAAAACTATTCCAGGTGTGACCTCGTGTTATGTCATAGTTCTGAATTAGAAGGTGTGTCCAAACATTTGACTGGTGCTCTACATCTGTCTACAACTTGTATTGAACTCTGTGTGAACACGCAGACGAACAAAGCAGAACAAAAGTGCGACAGACAAAAAAAAACTGTGTGTGGGGGGGTGGTGCAGTAAGCGGATATCCACCAGCAGAGGGCGGAGTCGAGCACAGCCAGAGGAATAGCAGCCAGGAGAACTACATCATCTTCAGCCTGGAGACAAAACCGCAGAAGAAGAAGAAGAAGAAGAAGAAGAAGAAGAAGCAGGAGGAGGAGGAGAGGGAAGAACACAAACACAAGCGAACCACTCTGAAATGTTTGTTTTGCTCAGCTGGGTGCACCAGCTGGGCGGGGTTTACCCTATCATTCAAACATCCTGGAGTCAAATCAGCGGAGCGCCACATGCAGAAACCTTAAAAACACCTTTTACCACGATCACAACACACCTGTGCTGACACACCTGTGCTGACACTCTGACAAGCTCAGAACGACGGACAGACGGACGTCTTGAAGGACGCAAACTAAAGTTATCGTTACTGTTTCCTGACGGACGGCGAAGTGAACTGCTGCCGACTGTAGCTGCTGTTAGTTCATGTTACGTAATGACTGAGCTCAGAGCACCAGGGGGGAGGGTTAGTGTTTGTACCACAGGTGTTCTGGACCACCGAGGAGAAGAAGAAGAAGAAGAGGAAGGAGAAGAAGCCCAGCATTTATGGACATAGTGGCAGAGGAGAAGAGAGTGAAGAGGACGTTGACAGAGGAAGCTAAGAAGAGAAATAAAAGGCTGAAAGACGCCGAGCTGGGCTGACTGCTGCCGGTGACCTTCTTTGTTTTTGTAAAGGATATCCACCAGACAATACAGGAGTCAGTGAAGGCCAGAACTATTTCACACAAAAGTCTACTGCTCGTGTTGTCGCCTCGATCCTACAGAGAGAAACAGGTTAGACACACACACACACACACACACACACACACACACACACACACACACACACACACACACACACACACACACACACACACACACACACACACACACACAGTGAGTGTTTGACTCACGGCGTTGACTCGAAGGATCCCCTCGATGATGGAGAAGATCAAGTACATCAGACCGACGCCGACCACTCTGTGCAGCAACGCTCCGAGTCTGGGCCTGAGTGTGGAAGAAGCTCGTCATTAGTTACAGATACAAACGTTCACGGAGGGAGAGTCCGGAGAACGAGACTCACTTGACGATGCCGTATCCCAGACTGGCAATGATCACCAACACTCTGGCGAGAGTCCTCTTCACGGCTGAGAGCGCCTCGGCGAACACCACCGCCCCGTGCACTGCAGGACGACACCGCCGACAACTTCGTCATCGTCTCAAACTCCATCGGTCCGGGAAAGTCTCCTCTGTGTCGTCACCTACCTGACAGGCCGTCGTATCGGATGCTCTGGAACTCGGCGTAGTAAACGGCTTTCTCCAGCATGCCCAGGAAGATGACGCCTCCAGATCCAGAACTGGATCCTGAGCAGATCCCTCCAGTAACACGCCGACAGGACCAACCACAACACGGCCAGCAGCACGTACATGATGCACATCACCATGTAGAACTGGAGACAAGGAATGAAAACTACTTTAAAAAGGATCCGTCTGTACTGCAGACTTATGACCAGTGGGTAAATGCAACCACGAGACAGAACGAGGCCGTCTGGGACTCGACTGACGACATTCTTTCACCTGCCGAGATCAGCAACCTCGATATCAACAGACTCCCTTCAAAGTTGTGCAATTTTTAGAGTTGTTGAGTGACGAGGAATTTCAGAAATGACTCATCTTGTGAATTCGACACGGGAAGTCGTTTCTTTCCTCGTTTGTTGCAGCATACTCTGTTACTAAAGTTTTCAGGGTGTTTCAACATATTTACACTGAATTTATGAAAGAAGAAGATTTGATTGATGGGAAATCAAATCTGACAAAGTAAACCGTTACAATAGAGCGAACCTCTTTGTCGCCTTTGAGCAATCTTTAGAGTTGTTTCTCCTAATGCAACTTTGTGAAACTCTGTCTACAACAAACTTTAGTTATTTGAGCCTTCGGCATTAATTCAATACGTGGAAGTTGTTTCTTTCCTTGTCAGGTTGGCAGAGAGACGCAAGACTATGAAGTTTGTTTCTCTTTGTGTCTGTTCCTTCAGCGTTTTGGCTTCTACTGATGAGCAACAAAACATTTTGTTCTTTGTGAAGTGAAATGATGAATATCAGGTGTAAGCTCTCTTTGTGAACTACTTTACTGAAGCCACAGGCAGGAAGTGGGAGGTCGTTTTGGTCTTAACAAAATCATACGATAACACCAGACTCATCCTTTAAACACGTTTGACTTGTGTTTGAGTTCTTACCATCATCAGAGGCCACTCAGAGGCTGATATGTATTCATGAGGACCGATCATGCTGATCTGGACTGGAGACACAAACAGACGCCGTCAGGACAACCAGGAGCAACGTGACCACAACTACAGCTCCTCATGTCAGGTCATGCTGTGAGGGTAGTTTATTATATGAGGAAGCTAAACTGTGTCAGCTGAAGGTTAGGAGTGTGTGTGTGTTACTGACGCTGCAGAGTCCAGTGTGGCCGCGGTTTGGCCGGGTCGGGGACTTGGTCCTTGTCTTTGACTTCTCCGACATTCAGGATGAACATGTACGGTCCGTCCTCCCAGCTCTGAGCCACGGCATCGAAGTGTGTCGACTGTGGGACGTGAACACAGATCATCAGCTCACGTAACGCATCGTATCACGGTATGCAGACGACGCTCCGCTCCGTCAGTTCAACCTGTAAGCTGCCTCGTAGAGAAGCCACGTGACTGAATGTAAATGTGACGAGGCGGATGACACTGCAAACTGATTACGTCGTGCTCACTTCATACTGTGTATGCTCAAACCTGTAAGCAGGTTTAATTCGATCACTCACTTTCACTTTTCCTGTTTCTGCTCGAGCTCCTTCTTTTTGAACTGCAGCCGGCTGAGAGACAGAAAATCAGAGAACAGGTCAGACACTCAGACGAACAGAAAGGGAAACAACAGGTCCTACATGTTCGCCTGGGTGCGTTTGATATGCACACCTTTGGGACTGGAGCCACCACGTCTCTCCTCCTCCTGCTTGAGGTCTTCTCAGTGGGCGGCTGTTGTTGTTGTGGCACCTCTGTCAGCCGTCTTTCCTTGTCAAAGACTTCCAGGCCAAACTGTGTCATAAAACAAACAAACACACACTTTGTGATTGGTCCTTTCGCACTGTGTGTGTGTGTGTGTGTGTGTGTGTGTGTGTGTGTGTGTGTGTGTGTGTGTGAATCACCATGTTGGGGTTCTGTTTGCACTCCATGGCAGGATATTGGTGAAAAACATAATATCCACTTCCTCCACCTGGCAGGACGTCCTTGGAGCCGAAGTAACTCGCCGCTCTCGTCGCCTGAGGAGTTATGAACATTAACATGACACGGTAAAGAGTCATAACGAGGTCCTAATTAATCACAGGTGTGTGCTGGGTGTCGGCTCCCCTTCAAAAGGCATTAAACGGTAGAAGTTGGTGGAGCGGGTGATACAGGTCAGCCGTCTCAGACGCTTGTCTTTGTTACGGGACAGGTGTGACGTCTACGGAGGTCTGTCGACTACGATACCTACACAACGCCTCGCCTGCTCTCTAAATCTCTAACGCTGACTACGAAGCAGTCTCTGGTTCTTCCTCCTGGCTCTGCCCGATCCAAACTTTTCTGTCTGTTGATAGAATGTCCTACCAGAGCGTTTTGTGGGACCAATTATCCGAATATGACGATTAAAACAACAACGAGACTTTTAAATGTTTTGGAGCACCAAGAAGAGGAAGAAGAGGTGGTTTGAGGCTCTTAGGTTTCTGATCATCAGTAACATAATGAGAATAAAAACAGGTTTCCTCACGTTGAGGCCGAAGACTTCGTCGTAGCAGTGCGAGTTCCTCAGGTACCAGGACACGTTGAGCTGGACCGTGGAGGAACAATTTTCTACTGTCAAACACAAACAGGACGGAGAGTTAAAGAAGTGTCTGTGGTGACGGACGTGATGAACTGAAGGAGAAACTCACATTTGATGCGGATGAAGGAGTTGTTGAAGAGAGTTTTCGTGAAGAAGATCTGCTTCTTCGGAGTCTCCTGAAACAAACACACACAAACTTTAGATAAACTTGTTTTTCAAATCTTTGGTTTGTACGGAATCAGAGCTGATGTTTGAAGTTTACGACGATCTCTGAGGAAAAAGTTTGACTGTCAACGTTCAACAAACTGAGCGTTCAAGTCGATATCTGAGAGTTTGTTGCTTCCTTCATCAAACTGTGAGTGACGCCATGTTTGCACATGAACCACAAACGCACCCTGAGACAAACAGAGCGAGAACAGAGAGGCGGACAAAAGAGCCAACGTCCTGTTCAATGGAGAATGCACTCATTTATAATATTAGTAATCTACAGTCTGCGGGGACGTCTCAGAGACTACGTCCAGGTTTTAGACAGTCTGCGGGGACGTCACAGAGACTACGTCCAGTTTTAGACAGTCTGCGGGGACGTCACAGAGACTACGTCCAGGTTTTAGACAGTCTGCGGGGACGTCACAGAGACTACGTCCAGTTTTAGACAGTCTGCGGGGACGTCACAGAGACTACGTCCAGTTTTAGACAGTCTGCGGGGACGTCACAGAGACTACGTCTAGTTTTAGACAGTCTGCGGGGACGTCACTGAGACTACGTCCAGGTTTTAGACAGTCTGCGGGGACGTCACAGAGACTACGTCCAGGTTTTAGACAGTCTGCGGAGACGTCACAGAGACTATGTCCGGGTTTTAGACAGTCTGCGGGGACGTCACGGAGACTATGTCCGGGTTTTAGACAGTCTGCGGGGACGTCACAGAGACTATGTCCGAGTTTTAGACACAGTTTTCGTCACAGGTGTCAGGTTTCAGTAACCTGGCTCCGCCTTTTTGCCCATATTTGGATTAGCATTAGCTCAAATTAGCCTGACACATTGGACCTTTAAATAAATGAATATTTATATTTTTAGTGGTTAGCTTGTTGCTAACATCGTTAGCTTCCTCTCTAACCTGTTTACAACGTTAAAACAACGTGTTTATAACACTCACGCTGTCGATGTCCACGGTCCATTTCCCCCGTTCGGACACGGCTCGGACCGGCCCGATCAGAACCGTCAGCAGCAGCAGGAGCACCGCAGAGGACCGGAGTCCCGGCCCGGCTCGGTCCGGACCAGCACAGCTCGACATGTCAACAAGCAGGAAGACGACCAGCTCACAACAGACACACACTTCCCGGTTCCGGCTGGCGTTCCGGGTGATGCGTTCAGGAGCAGTGGGCGTTTCAAGATTTACGTGTGTATATGTTGATTTATTTAGTTTAAAAACATTAAAATATGCGTTACATTATTACTAAACTATGGTGGAGTTGTATTCCCGACAGGGAGCTTTTAATGTGATCGTTTAATTCCAGTTTATTCATTCGTAGTTTGGTAACTTTAGCTTTATTTTGAAGGTTTTTTAGGAAGTAGTGTCTAGTTTGACAGACGTCAGTGTAGTTACTCACTGCGGCCGCGAGAGGGCCGTGAACGCGCCACAGATTAATACAATGACGTCAGTTCATGTTTTTAATTTATTTAATGATTTTATTTGTTTATTTAATAAGAAGAGATGTTTGTTTCACAGCGCTCACCTGTGACTGATACATAAATAATAATAAATGATCTAAATAATGAATACAATAAATAATAAATATTACTAATAAATAATATATATAATATAAATACCTGTCGTGTTTGGACGGTGAACGTCTTCTCTTGTTGCACAGACAGGTAATTTAGAACTGAACTCACCTGTGGAGCGTGAATCAACATCTTCTCCGCGTGTGACGTGCAGTAACAGTAAAAGTTTAACCGCCAAACAATAAATAAATAAATAAATAAAGTTTTGGTCGTTTATAACCTGAAAAATAATAATAATAGTAATAACGTGGATTTATTGTGAAAGAGTCGACCGGAAGTGTTATTATGGTAACCGCAGTTCTAACCCGCCAATATACGCGTGTATTTCTGGTAAATTTCAAAATAAAACTTTTTTTTTCTAAAAAGGTTTAAAGTTCACGCAATGGTGCGTTCAGGGTCCCATACAGGAAGTCAGAGCTATTTTATTTAATTGTCTCACGTTTAAAACATCAGACGTCAGAGGGCGTGGCTAAACGTGAACAGGTCACACCCACGACAACAACAAAAGACATACTTTACATATTTGTGTGTTTGATTATCTGCAGGTGGAGCTCAGGTGAGGAGCGACAGCTCAGGTAAATCCAGTTTTCATCTTTTATTCAACGTTTACTGTCAGATAGACCCGTGAACGCACCATCATCTGTTTACTGTATGTGTGGTCTCCACCTTGAGAGAGGCGGGCATTAGGACCCGGAGTCCTGTGTGTGTGTGTGTGTGTGTGTGTGTGATAGGTGTGGCTGGTGCTGCATTAAAGGACCTGTTGTTTCTGCTGGACTGGTTTCTGTGGGAGGGTCCTCCAGCCTGAATCTCTGTCTCTGTCTCAGTCTCTCCGTGTGACTGCACCTCGCTCCTCCGTCAGCCTCCGTCAGCCTCCGTCAGTCCTTCAGAGTCTCGGTAAGTGTCAGAAAACTTAAATCAAACGTTTCTTTAACGTTTGTGCAGCGTAAACATAAAGTCTGAGGTGAGTTCAGGAGCTGTTGGACGTCTGAGTGTCTGAGTGTCGACACGCTGCCTGCAAGAACATTCAGCAAACCCAAAGAAAACGTTCAAATAACTAGTTAATGTGCTGCTGCAGACTCAGCAAGAAGTACTCGGATACTTTATTTAAGTCAGATATCAGACGGTAAAAGTACTTTATTACCACAGGAAGAGCAGGCAGAGAGTTCATAAGAGTTCTAAGATTTGAAATCTGATCTGATGTTACTTAGTCGATTAATGACAGTTTTCAATAACTAATGAACTCATTCATCAGTTTATAATAACAAATAAAAGTGATCGTCAGACTTTTTAAACCTCCAAAATAAAATCAGATCAAGTAATAATCAAACAGGAAACTGAAATCTGAAACATTTGAATATTTTGGTGTTTTTATGTGAAATAATCGTCTTTCTATGGATTAATTCAACTTTTACTTTGAAAAATGAACTGCTTTTATTCTTTAATACGTCTTTAAACACTTAAACTTCATCACTTTAAATCACTGAAATCACTGAAATCGTGATCAGTAGATTGTGATCGATATCAGATCAATTCAGCATTGTAAGGATTTAGCTGTTACCATAGTAACCGCCCTGTTTCCTTGGTTTCTCCCCTCAGACAGACGTCAACATGTTCAAGGTGAACTCGTTCATCAGCGGCATCATCAACATTGTCAGGTGAGTAGGCTAAGAGTTTCCCTCCGCTTCCAGTCTTTGTGCTAAGCTAAGCTAACTGTGGCCCCCCTCTGCCTCTTCCTCCGACAGCAACATCGACGTCAACCAGTTCATCCCCTCAGACCCGGTGAGCACCGACAGCAATGTCTTCTTCTTCTTCTGCATGAGACACGAGTTAAATATGGTTCCCAAAGGGCCTTGAAATCCTTGAAAAGAGACAGTGAAAGTGCTTGAGTTTAGTCAGAAATATTTCATGATGTTACGACATCACTGCGACTGGAAGATTTCATAAGCAAACAAACACAAACTGAATTTTTACTGTGTGTGTGTGTGTGTGACCTAACAGTAACTCTTTGTGTGTGTGTGTGTGTGTGTGTGTGTGTGTGTGTGTGTGTGTTCAGCCTCCACCTCGCAGACCTCTGAACTTCGCCGAGGCTCACGAGAACGATGAGGAGAAACAGTTTCGGAAAGTTTTCCACCAGCTGGCCGGAGACGTGAGTCCACGATGTTTATGTTTGACCCTGAACGTGTCACTGATGAGGGTTCTGGTCCAGGTTCTGGTTCTGGTTCTGTTGTCGGTTCACAGTCTGAGGATCATGTGACTCGCTGGTCTCACAACAAACCGCAGACTTTGGTCTCTGCTGTAATTACAGCATAATAAGCTGTTTACATCAGACCTCGTCTGTTTACACGACTACTCTGAATCAACGGATCCTTGAAATCCTTGAAAAACAGACATTGAAAGTGCTTGAATTTACAGACCTGAAAGCGCACACACCGTCTGCTAACCCTGTATCAAACTGTGCTGCTGTTTGGTCCTTGAACTTGAGGGAATTTGACCTTGAAATTCCCTGAAAAGTGCTTGAATTTGATATTTAAATGGTTAAAAATCCTCCAGGAAAACTGAAGCCATCAAATATCAAAGTTCTCACCTCGTTAGCTTATTAATTATTATTATTATTAATAATTTATGATTCAGAGTAATTATGTAATAATTCATAGGCCAGAATGCTTGAACTACATTTCCCATCATACCTCGTGTTCACCAAATGTTTCTTTTGGTGATTTAAGATCCTTGAAAATGTGCAAAAACTTAAAGAGGAAGTCCTGGAATCACAGTCAGATTATAATCAGGAAACTTTCATCTTTAATTTAAAACTGAGCGGAAACGTTCGAATCATCCACAAACTCCCCAAAGTTTGATGAAATCTGAGAAAACCAGATTTATCCTGTAACTCGTTATAATGAATTATTATTTCTATGACAGTTTAAACTCTGTTCCAGGTATCAGGATAAACAAGGTTTTTAAACTGTCTCTGTCGTCGTCTTTCAGCCTTTCACCTGATCTTTCACCACTCACCACACCTGTCTGTCTGTCTGTCTGTCTGTCTGTCTGTCTGTCTGTCTGTCTGTCTGTCTGTCTGTCTGTCTGTCTGTCGGCCACATTCCAAACCACACCTTCCACACCTTCCACCTCTGCCTCTCTCTTTGTCTGCTCCTCCGTCAGGACGGGCCGGTTCACCTGATCTCCGACGTTCAGAGACAAACAAAGAAATGAACCAAAAACTTTTAGATCTGTTCGTCTTTAAACATTCAAATCACAGAGCCGGACAAGTAATCGATTACTCCGACGGCACAGAAATACTTAAAGTCAGCTTCTCTTTCTTCTGACATGATGAAAGATATTTAAAGACTTCTGGGAACTTGTAATCAGATTACATTTGAGAGTAATGCTGATTGTTTTAAGTTAAATACAACATGAACTGTGAAACAACAAAATCAACTTAATTAACGTTCAAATGAAGTTTGAGAGAAGAAGGTTTCATAACGACGATAATTAAACACTGATTAGATTCAATTATAAATCAAGTATCCACTTTTTAACGTTGCTTTAACGTTAGCTTATGTTTGTCTCAGTGCCCAGTGGCATTCTGGGAGTTGGAGTGTGAAAGGGTTAAACCTCGCTCAGAGCCGCGATGCGTTCAAAGACTTGTTTCCGTGTCTGTAAACTGTGAAACTGTCTTCAAATGAGCGAGAGCAGGGTGTGTTACACACACACACACACACACACACACACACACACACACACACACACACACACACACACACACACACACACACACACATTCCTGTCATTGTCTGGTGGGGAGTCTCCTCTCGTACTTCAGGGCGTTGTTGTTCATGTTTGAGGTTTTCTGAGTCATCAGAGGGGCGTGTGCACCAGTTAGACCAGACCAGACCAAGACCAGGACCAAGACCAGGACCAGGACTAAGACCAGGAGTAAGACCAAGACCAGGACTAAAACCAAGACCAGGACCAAGACTAAGACTAAGACCAGGACTCTGTGTGGATTCTCTGACCTAGCAGACGTTCAGTGAGAGTGACGATGATGATGATGAAGGTGTTCGTAGTAAATACCTGACAACACCCACCTGTGGGCGGGGTCAGACTGCTGAGCGTCCTTTTATGGCACTTCCTGTTGGAGCAGCTGCAGAAGTAAAAACAGTGTGTGTAGTAACACAAGCAGTACTCGTCATACTAGAAAAGTAACGTAAATATTTAGTGTTATGTTACATAATAGTAGTAGTTGTTATACAGAAGTTGTAGAAGTACTAGAAGTGTTAGTAGTAGAAGTAGCAGCAGCAGTAGTAACTGTTGTAGTCATAGTGGCTGTTGTAGTAGTCATAGTACTTGCAGTAGTAGTTATAGAAATAGTTGTAGTGGAAAAAATAAATATTTCTTTGTAGTTGCAATTCAGTCATTGTAATAGTATTCACAGTAGTCGTAGTTTTGCAGCAGCAGCAGTAGTAGTTGTAGTAGTAGTAGTTGTTGTTGTAGCAGTAGTTGTAGTAATAGTAGTTGTAGTAGTAGTAGTAGTAGTAGTAGTTGTAGTAGTAGTAGTAGTAGTAGTAGTAGTAGTAGTAGTAGTAGTAGTAGTAGTAGTAGTAGTTTTAGTAGTAGTAGTAGTTGTAGTAGTTATAGTAGTAGTTGTAGTAGTAGTAGTTGTAGCAGTAGTAGTAGTATTAGCAGTATTAGTTGCAGTAGTAGTAGTACTTGTAGTAGCTGTAGTATTAATTGTAGTAGTAGTAGTTGTAGTAGTTATAGTAGTACTTGCAGTAGTTGTAGTTCTAGGGGTCTCCAAAGCTTCAGAAGTCTGTCAGCTGTTCTGTTGTTATGAAGTGAATATAAATAAAATATAAATGAAGTCAGTATTTTGTTTATTTGTTGTTTCTTCATCTCGAGAAACATTTTGACATTAAGCTCCACACAGCGTCCACAGTCTCCTCCTGATCCCGTGAAGCGAAACAAACGCACCGTTCTCATCAAACCAGCCTGCAGGCTGCGTCTGAACTGAGACGAGAGACGCAGACCTCGTGGTGATAAAGCATGGCTAACATGGTGTTAACACAACGTTAGAATAACAGTAGATTAACGTTAGAATAACGTTCTCATGATGTTGTTTCAGTGTTTTGGCAACACAGAGGAAATGTGAGCTGCTCTGAGTCAGAACGTGGAAAAATAAAACAGAAACAGATTTTCAGCGTGAGTCACTTCAGATGACTCACTGTGTGTGTGTGTGTGTGTGTGTGTGTGTGTGTGTGTGTGTGTGTGTGTGTGTGTGTGTGTGTGTGTGTGTGTGTGTGTGTGTGACAGGACATGGAGGTGAGCCCCCCTGAGCTGATGAACATCCTCAATAAAATCATCTCCAAGCGTGAGTTTGTTTGTGTTCTACTCTGCGTAGTATTTCTGAAATATTTGAAGTATTCCAGTTTTATTTATAATATAAAAAATATAATAAAATAAAATAATAAAAATATAATTTAACGATCAGTCACTTCCTGTTTGTTTGAAACAATGTTAACTGAACTTCCTGTTCCAGATGGAGGTCTGAAGACCGACGGCTTCAGCATCGAGTCCTGCAGGAGCATGGTGGCTGTCATGGACGTATCCTCCACTGCACACTGCTACACACTACTACTACTGCACACTACTACACACTACTACACACTACTGCACACTACTACACACTACTACACTCTACTACTGAAACAGTACTCCAGTGACTGTACCAGCAGCAGGGGCAGTTTTATAAGTGGTAGTACCTGCAGTAGTAACAGCAACAGTAGTAATAGTATCTTATCAGACAGTAGTAGTAGTAGTAGTAGTATTTGTAGTATGTTTACAGGACAAACTTAGTTTACTGTCAGTTTTTGTTTCATTTTGTCTGTTATTATTTGTTTGTTAGTTTTTGTTTGTTTGTGTTTATTATTTTTGTCTCTTTTGTTTGTTATTTGTCTGTTTTTATTTATTTTTTGTCTGTTTATTATTTTTGTCTCTTTTGTTTGTTTTTTTTATTTGTTTTGCACTTTTTGCATTTCTTTTGCTTTCCTCTGTTTGACCCTTGACCCCGCCCCCTCAGAGTGACAGCACAGGTAAACTGGGCTTCCACGAGTTCAAGTACCTGTGGAACAACATCAAGAGGTGGCAGGTCAGTGCTCTGAGTGCCGAGCGTTCCAATCCCCTCCAGTCCGTCAGCACAAACATGAAAACAACGTTAATAAAACGTTTGTTTGTTTGTTTGTTTGTTTGTTTTCGTCTCCAGGGGATCTACCTGTCCCAAGATGCCGACCGCTCAGGTGTGATCTGCTCCAAGGAGCTGCCGAAGGCCTTCAAGGCTGCAGGTGAGTGTGTGTGTGTGTGTGTGTGTGTGTGTGTGTGTGTGTGTGTGTGTGTGTGTGTGTGTGTGTGTGTGTGTGTGTGTGTGTGTGTGTGTGTTTAAATCACTGCAGTGTGAACACGTTTCAGATTGGTTGTGTTTGCGTTTGTGCAGGGTTCCCTCTGAACGACCAGCTCTACAAGCTCATCATCCGTCGTTATAGCGACGAGCACGGTGACATGGACTTTGACAATTACATTGGCTGCCTGGTGCGACTGGATGCCATGTGCAGTGAGTCAGCTCGATTATCATTATTAATAATAATTAATTAAAACTTTTTAAATGTGATAAAGTTTATTTAAAACGTTAAGTCGATTATTTTTTTGTTCCAAATTTTAAAATCAAATCACATATTTTCCTTTTTTTTGGCATGCGTGTTTCATTAAATGATATTTTAAAGGCGTCATGCATCATTTTATTCACATTTTTATACAAAATTCTTCCTCTGAGCCTCTAAAACATCTCAAATAAATCTGTAATAATTTAATAATATAACTGAGAATAAATGTCTGAGGTGTAATTCTTTAATAACCGTCTCATAATTTAGATTTAAATTTGTGTCTATATAACGTGTGTTTGTTGCAGGAGCCTTTAAGACTCTGGATAAGGACAACAGTGGCACCATCGACTTGGACATCAAGGAGGTAAAAACCTAAAAACATGAAGTAAACAAGTTAACTAGAATGTTTCTTATGCTCGCTGTGTCTCGCCCATACTGTATTATTGACAGTACTACAGTAAGTACAGTATAAATACCACAAGCTGTATCATTCAGTTTTCTGCCCGGCAACCAGCGACAGTTAACGGCTTTAAATAGAAACAGCTGCTCTGCTCTGATTGGTGGACTGCTATGGAGCTGACTGTCAACTGGCACTGCTGAGAGAAAGATGAAGCCTCGAAAGTAACCCTCGAACAACAGACAGCTGTCAACAAACTATAAGTCGTATCAATGAACAGACTTGATTACGAGCGTCCTCAGGCTTTGCTGAACATCTGCATATATAATTTGCGTGGCTAAAGTTAAAAATGTGACCTCTAGAGCGAGGTAAAAACACTGGTCCGTCTGCTGTCCTCCACAGATTTCTGCTGTCAGTTAATATGGGAGTAAATGGGGCAGTTGGTGGGTGATCCTGACACATCAGAGCTCACAGAGCCAAAACTATAAGTCTGACAGCTTCAGCAGGTTCATGTGAGCGAGCAGCACGACATTTCCAACAGTTTGATGTTAAAAGTATTTCTGTAGAGTGACATTTGTGCCACTGAGAGCAGTTTGAAAATGATATTTTTTGACAGATTTGGTAAATTTTCCCGCTCTTTTCGCTGGTTGCTGAAAGTCAGAAAAGTCTGACTGAATGTCGGCCATTTTGTCCTTCTCTGTCATGAGACACAACGACACGATTAAAATCATTAAATTCATCGTTCAGTTTATAGATACATCATGAAATTAGCTACAGAGACCAAAACTGTTTTCTGTACCAGGCTGTAAACATGTTTATTTCTGCTGTGAAACATGGGGACTTATGGAGACTGACTCACTTCTGGAGCCAGCCTCAGGTGGACGCTGATCTGATGTTTTGTGTCTTTGTGTCTTTGTGTCTCTCAGTGGCTCCAGCTGACGATGTATTCGTGAGTGGACGGAGGGAAGCTGCTGCTCTACACAACCAAAAACATCATCTTCTATCTCGTTATGTGTGTGTGTGTGTTTAACGGATGTGCAATAGTGTTTTAAAACAAACCCACCATCTCCATGGTAACGGGACCAAACAAAAAAAAAAAAACCCAGGACCAAACAGTCGAGTCGGCGCCGTGCTGTCGCACCATCCCGCTGCTGCCAGCAGGCGGCGCTACAACATCCACCATGTTGGAGATTTCTTAGTTTTCTGTTTTAGAGCAAATTTAAAAAGAAAAGTTCTCGATTTTCATTTGGCTGGAAACTGTTTTTAATCAGATTTTGAATTGATCCTGAATGTTTGAAGGAATAAAGTGACACAACTGACATTAAAGCGTCTGACTCTGAACTTTGGTTTTTAAGGTTTTTACATATTAATGAATCACGGATAAAGTAATAGTCACTGTTAATTATGATTATTATTAATTATTAATTTTTAATAATAATACTTTTATATCTGTGGATAGTTATCATGAAACACAGATTCAGTAACATCACTTCTTTTTCTACACATGTCACTCACCATTTAATCACATTACACTATCACCTGTAACTGGTGGGGGTGGAGCTTATCCCAGCTCAGTTTGGGAGAGAGGCGGGGTCTGCCATGGACGAGTCTGCAGTTCATCACAGGACAGGTAGAGACAAACATTGACACCTATGGACAATCCAGAGTCAGCAGTGAACCATGTGTTGACCTGTGGGAGGAGCCGAGCAGCAAAATTCATCTTCTAAAAAATCTAAAACAAATAAAACAAAGTTTATTTTGTCTTTTTTTTGAATAATAAAATAAACTTGTGATGTTTCTTCTGTTTTATAATGTTTATAAAAATGTTATCTTTGTATATACAAGTGTTAATAATAATAATATATCATTTTATTTCTGTTTTTTTTTTTATTGTATGTTTTTGTTTTTATTTTATGTAAAATTTATTTTATGAAAATAAGATTTAGTGTGACTGTGTGTGTGTGTGTGTGTGTGTGTGTGTGTGTGTGTGTGTGTGTTTGTTGAGGGGCGGGGTGGGGCCGGTGTGTCGGAGGAGAGGGGCGGTGCAGAGCGGACACAGATGCTGAGGAGGAACAACAGGTTCGATCTGCGGAGGAGAAAGAAGAGAAAGAGGAGCAGAAGAGGAGAAAGAAGAGAAAGAGGAGCAGAAGAGGAGAAAGAGGAGCAGAAGAAGAGGAAGAAGAGAAAGACCGGTGAGACAGATTTAATTAGAACTGTAATTATTAACATAATTATGACGTTTGAAGAAACTTTATTCAGACAGACAAACACACGCGTCACAGCTCTCTGTGGCGATGACGTCATAGAAATGTAACATTTAATGAGCGTTAATTACAACAACAAACAACAGCTGATGGACACGTCACAGAGTGTGAATGTACCTGCAGGTGACGTCACGATGTGCGCCAGGTGTAGGACGGGTCATTGTTTACTACCTGCTCAGGTGTGCTGTCATGATCAGAGGTAATGTGATGTGTTGTTGGTCAGTCACACCTGCGCGCGGATCTTTGTAACTCACAGAACTTTCTGTCTTTACATAAATAAATATATATTTATATCAGAGTCTGAACATGTCTCACCTGAGCGTAGCTGCTACAGTTCACCTGACCTCGCAGCACACATCCACAGAAACTAACATCAGAGTCATCGTGTTCAGAGAAGTCACACAATGAGCAGTGCACGTCCTGTGAGGTCGGATGATTGATTTTAAGGTTCGAGGTGAGACACAGAGTTTTTGAAGTGATTAGTTTGATTGATTCTTTATTATTATTGACGTTGATCTCCAGAAATCTGCTGACTAAAGTCTTTATTATGAATGATTTACTTTCACATCGTCAGACGAGCCTTTGTGTTTACATTTATGATCATAAATAATTCATCAGTTTATCGCAGGAAGAATCAAAACATCATTTAGTTTTTGTGTGAAGTCTTTTCTTCTTCTTCTTCTTCTTCTTCTTCTTCTTCTTCTTCTTCTTCTTCTTCTCGGTCGTCCTCGTCTTTGTTCCAGCAGGTGCTGATTAGCTCTCTGGTTTAATTATGATTTAATTATGATGCTCCGGCTGGGTGGAGGAGCTGCAGCAGGGAGGGTGGTGTTTGTGTCCGATCAGCTGATTGTTCATCTGATCGTCTCGTGGACTTTTAGAAGAAGCAGTTTGTAGCTGTAGCTGGCACTGTCATCCCAGCAGAACTACAAATCAGTGACATCATCTTCATCTGATTTGTAGTTTCACATTTCAGGAGTTCTTTGAGCAGATCAGCAGCCAGGCTGCACATTTATTCAAGAGTAAAGTACGTTAAGACGACTGAGACGTCAGCAGAGGACAAATCTTAAACAATCAGCCAATAACACAGAAAATGACCAGTCAGTGATTCATCAGTCAAGTCTTAGAGACAGGAGCCAGTCCAACTGTCCCAGCATGCACCAGCCCTGAAGCACACGACCAGGCCAGGAGCCGCAGGGTGTTGCTAGGTTACAGGCGTTGCCACCGTTGTTTCAAGCGTTTGAATGAATGGAGGACATGTTCAGGTGTTACATCGTACCGACTGACCGACTGACCGACTGACTGATGGCATCTGGCTGGTTGTCAGGAGAGTCCCGGAAACAGGTCTGTCTGTCTGTCTGTCTGTCTGTCTGTCTGTCTGTCTGTCTGTCTGTCTGTCTGTCTTTCTGTCTGTCTGTCTGTCTGTCTGTCTGTCTGTCTGTCTGTCTGTCTCTTCTATTGTCTGTGATTATAAATAATGACCGTGTCACTCTGCTCTCCAGGTGACAAAACCACCTGATGCTGCAGCTTAATCTGGTCACCTGGGACTGAAAACACACACACACACACACACACACACACACACACACACACACACACACACACACACACACACACACACACACACACACATGCATTCACGGACAGCCAACATGGCGTCAGACCCGCCCATCCTGACGGAGCAGGAGGAGCTGCAGAGGAGAGCCAATCACGTGACAGATGAGGTGAGCAGTTTGAATGATCTTCAGTTCTTTGTGGACGCTGACGTCACGTCCTGGTTCCTGTGCCAGCTGCACCCAGCTCTCAATACATGAAGTTTACTCTCATCAGGTGTTAGTACGCAGACAGGAAGTGTCCCTCAGTCTGAGAACACCTTGAGATTTTCTTTGGGACGTCTTCAACTTGCGTCCGCTCTGTCTGAAGTCAGTGTCCTCTGAGGACCAGGATGGTGAACTGTAACGTGTTGAACTTCTCGCCTCACATCTTTCATAGGTACCAATAAACCTCATCATCAGAAGATTCAAAACAGACACACACACACACACACACACACACACACACACACACACACACACACACACACACACACACACACACTCGACAGATCAGTGAAGAGCTCTGAGCCTGAGGGGAGTCTCCCTTTAAGAGCACATGACTTACCTGGTTGCTATGGAGATGACCAGTCTCCCGGTGCAGAGAAACATCATTAGGTCTCACACACACACACACACACACACACACACACACACACACACACACGCACACACTCCGTGGGGTTTAAAGGGTACTACAGGTCAAAGCCATTTGTCACCTCATCATCCCTCGACGGGGAAGTCCCCGGAGATTAACATGATATTTACACAACACCACACACACGCACACACACACACACACACACACACACTCACACACACTTTCCATGTGACTGTCAGTACCATGTGAAGACAGGTCGTCACGTCTAAAGGTTGAAGCAGCTGTAAACGTGGAGGACTCTGACTCTGGTCGACGTCTTGTTAATGTTGAAGTCCTCGAAATGTTTCTGCTCCGTTCTTCAACTTCTTGTAAATTTCCACCAGGTGCATGATGGGAAATAATCCCAACATGAGCGATGTCGTCTGTAAATCGTCTGATCTCAGTCCTGGTTCAGACACTTTCACTTTCTTTTCTTGTAGAGGTCATCACAGAGAAAAAACTAAATATTTGGTTTAAAAAGTTGAATAAACTTTGAAACAAACCGTGAACATCCGTTTACGTGTTCATCTGTGTTCATCTGTCTTTCAGTCTCTGGAGAGCACGAGGAGGATGATGCAGATGATGGAGGCGGTATGTATACATAGAAATATATAGGTACTGTATATATGTACTGTATGGAGAAGTACAGTGATTAGATAAAGGAGACTAACGAGAGAGGACAACCCTCATCCTCGTTATCATGTTGTCTTCACATCGATGTTTCCACGAGAGGAAATGAGATGTCTCAGCAAACGTCGTTAAACGAGACGGATGCCGGGAGGTGATTAACTCTGACCGTAAACACTCATTACACGTGATCTGTCATATTTATGTGATTCTTCCTGCAGAGCAAAGATGCTGGGATCAGAGCTTTGGTCATGCTGGATGAACAAGGAGGTAATCAGTTTATATTGTTCTTTAAGTGTCTCTGTCCTGGAGCCTCCAGCATCTGAAACCACCTCAGTAGCTGCTGTGTTCACTGCCGGACCGCTCACGGCTGGTTCGGAGGTCGTGTTCGGTCCCTGGTTGTTTTGAAGCTTATGTTTGAAGACGTGCTCATAATAAATCACCTCAGACTCGGCATGAGCTTTGATTTATGGGAGGGGAAACCATCCACGGTGAAACTGGTGTTCCTAACAGAGCAGCTGGAGCGTATCGAGGAAGGCATGGACTCCATCAACAGAGACATGAGAGAGGCGGAGAAGAATCTGACGGACATGGCGCAGTGCTGCGGTCTCTGTATCTGGCCAATCAGGAAGTAGGTCTGGTTTCCAAGGATCCTGTGCCTTAGAAACTCGTACCAGTGCCCAGTTCCATCAACTCTAATTGAGCTTAAAATAAGGCCTGAGGACACCCCCACGTCCAACCATCAGATCTGCACCGACGCACGGTTCAGTTTGACGATGCCGACTGAGACAGCCGGTTCATGCTGCTTTAAAGAGAGAGCTGGGTAGTTTTATGACAACAAAACAAATATGAGTCTTAAGCACGCGTTATATTTGGAGTATTTAGGTTTTTGTCAGTGGAGTTTGCTTCAGTTTCCTGTTAAAGGCCAACTGACAGCGAGATAAAGCAGCAAAACTATTGTAAATATAATATAGCAAACACTTGGTTGGATTCAGAGAGTTGTCCATTGATTTCAGTGGAGGGTCGTCCATTTGGGCTTCGGCGGTCCACTCAGATTTAGACACTCGGTCTGCTTTTCCACAAGTTGGTTCGGTGAAATCATCAAAATCAAAACAAATCAAATTGAATTTCTTCGTGTCATTATTTTGCAGCGTAAATTACGAGTCAGACTCAGATTTAGAAGCTGGTACATGAATTAACAAAGCGAGAAGCCAACGACCCTCCACTGGAACAAATGGAAAGCTCTGAAAATCCATTTTGTCCACAGCAGTACCTCACTTCAGTGCTCGTCCTCCAAACTGGAGGCGTGCTAACCATGAATCTTTACATGACCCTTTAATGCCTCCCAATGTTTGAGGAAGATGGACTAAAGTGAGTCAGTACAGTACGGTACAGTCCAGCTGAATGGAACTGGGCACCGAGTCCGGAGAACGCACAGTTTGGCACAGCTCGGCCCGGCATGGGTCAGTTCGTGATTGTTTGGGGCGTCTCGTGTTCAGCTGCTGGTGGCTGGTGTTTTCAGTTCAGCTGTGGGGGCTTCTGGGTAATATTTTGCGTTTTATTTTTGAATTTGATTTGCCCTCCTCCGCCCTCTCTCTTCACCTCCTTCATCTCTGCTGCCACATCCTCTCCCATCTCCTTCTCCATGTCTCCCTCTGCTCCTCCTCCTCCCTCCTCCTGGTTCTCCTCCCGTAGAGCAGTTGGAGCACATAGAGGAGGGTTTGGATCAGATCAACTCTGACATGAAGGAGGCAGAGAAAAACCTGACGGACCTGGGCAAATGCTGCGGCCTCTGCTCCTGTGATAAGTAGGTGCTGTGTGTTCATGTGTGTTTGACACGTTATTCTGAGGTGAGTTCATGACGTCGACTGAAGATGGTCAACGTGTTTTTCAGACGCTCATCAGCTGCTTCAGCATCCTCCTGTCGCCTGCTTGCCTCGCTGTTGCAATCTGTCTAGTAGTAGTCTCCGTGACGTCCCCGCAGACTGTCTAAAACCTGGACGTAGTTTCTGTGACGTCCCCGCAGACTGTCTAAAACCTGGACGTAGTCTCTGTGACGTCCCCGCAGACTGTCTAAAACCTGGACGTAGTCTCTGTGACGTCCCAGCAGACTGTCTAAAACCTGGACGTAGTCTCTGTGACGTCCACACAGACTGTCTAAAACTTGGACGTAGTTTCTGTGACGTCCACACAGACTGTCTAAAACTTGGACGTAGTCTCCGTGACGTCCCCGCAGACTGTCTAAACCTGGACGTAGTCTCCGTGACGTCCCCGCAGACTGTCTAAAACCTGGACGTAGTCTCTGTGACGTCCCCGCAGACTGTCTAAAACTTGGACGTAGTCTCTGCGACGTCACCGCAGACTGTCTAAAACCTGGACGTAGTCTCTGTGACGTCCCCGCAGACTGTCTAAAACCTGGACGTAGTCTCTGTGACGCCCCCGCAGACTGTCTAAAACCTGGACGTAGTCTCCAAGACCCGCAGACTGTCTAAAACCTGGACGTAGTCTCTGTGACGTCCCAGCAGACTGTCTAAAACCTGGACGTAGTTTCTGTGACGTCCACACAGACTGTCTAAAACTTGGACGTAGTCTCCGTGACGTCCCCGCAGACTGTCTAAACCTGGACGTAGTCTCCGTGACGTCCCCGCAGACTGTCTAAAACCTGGACGTAGTCTCTGTGACGTCCCCGCAGACTGTCTAAAACTTGGACGTAGTCTCTGTGACGTCCCCGCAGACTGTCTAAAACCTGGACGTAGTCTCTGTGACGTCCCCGCAGACTGTCTAAAACCTGGACGTAGTCTCCAAGACCCGCAGACTGTCTAAAACCTGGACGTAGTCTCCTTGACGTCCCCGCAGACTGTCTAAAACCTGGACGTAGTCTCCGTGACGCCCCCGCAGACTGTCTTAAACCTGGACGTAGTCTCCGTGACGTCACCGCAGACTGTCTAAAACCTGGACGTAGTCTCCGTGACGTCACCGCAGACTGTCTAAAACCTGGACGTAGTCTCTGCGACGTCACCGCAGACTGTCTAAAACCTGGACGTAGTCTCTGTGACGTCCCCGCAGACTGTCTAAAACCTGGACGTAGTCTCTGTGACGTCCCCGCAGACTGTCTAAAACTGGACGTAGTCTCTGTGACGTCCCCGCAGACTGTTTAAAACCTGGGCGTAGTCTCTGTGACGTCCCCGCAGACTGTTTAAAACCTGGACGTAGTCTCCGTGACGTCCCCGCAGACTGTTTAAAACCTTCACTTTGAGTGGTTCTGCATCACGTTCAACAGGCTAATCTCCAACTTTCTCTCAGACTGAAGGCCTTCGAGGAGAGCGGTGCATACAAGGCCGTCTGGGGAGGCACCTCGGGTCAGGACGGCATTGTTTCCAATCAGCCGCCATCGTCTCGCGTCGTGGACGAGCGGGAGATCATGATCATGAGCGGAGGATACATACAAAGGTAATAGAAGAGTTAAATGAAGTGTTGTTGTGTGTTGAGCGAGGCAGCTGTGGTGAATGTTTGCTCTTCTTTTGAACACACTGACATGTAATACTACCCGTCATCTGTCATCGGGCAGCTGGACAAACGCAAACACACACTTTACTCCGCTTTGTCTCAGGGTGACCAACGACGCCCGAGAGGACGAGATGGAGGAGAACCTGGCTCACGTCGGCAGCATCATTGGAAACCTGAAGAGTATGGCGCTGGACGTGGGGAATGAGTTGGACACGCAGAACGACCAGATCGAACGCATACGGGGAAAGGTAAGACACTGGACGTAGTCTCTGTGACGTCCCCACAGACTGTCTAAAACCTGGACGTAGTCTCTGTGACGTCCTCACAGACTGTCTAAAACCTGGACGTAGTCTCTGTGACGTCCTCACAGACTGTCTAAAACCTGGACGTAGTCTCCGTGACGTCCCCGCAGACTGTCTAAAACCTGGACGTAGTCTCCGTGACGTCCCCGCAGACTGTCTAAAACCTGGACGTAGTCCCTGTGACGTCCCCACCGACTGTCTAAAACCTGGACATAGTCTCTGAGATGTCCCCACAGACTGTCTAAAACCTGGACGTAGTCTCTGTGACGTCCCCACAGGCTATCTAAAACCTGGATGTAGTCTCTGTGACGTCCCCGCAGACTGTCTAAAATCTGGACGTAGTCTCTGTGACGTCCCCGCAGACTGTCTAAAACCTGGACGTAGTCTCCGTGACGTCCCCACAGACTATCTAAAACCTGGACGTAGTCTCCGTGACGTCCCCACAGACTATCTAAAACCTGGATGTAGTCTCTGTGACGTCCCCGCAGACTGTCTAAAATCTGGACGTAGTCTCTGTGACGTCCCCGCAGACTGTCTAAAACCTGGATGTAGTCTCTGTGACGTCCCCACAGACTGTCTAAAACCTGGACGTAGTCTCTGTGACGTCCCCACAGACTGTCTAAAACCTGGATGTAGTCTCTGTGACGTCCCCACAGACTGTCTAAAACCTGGATGTAGTCTCTGTGACGTCCCCACAGACTGTCTAAAACCTGGACGTAGTCTCTGAGACATCCCCGCAGACTGTCTAAAATCTGGACGGAGTCTCTGTGACGTCCTCGCAGACTGTCTAAAAACTGGACGTAGTCTCCGTGACGTCCCCACAGACTGTCTAAAACCTGGACGTAGTCTCTGTGACGTCCCTACAGACTGTCTAAAACCTGGACGTAGTCTCTGTGACGTCCCCGCAGACTGTCTAAAACCTGGACGTAGTCTCTGTGACGTCCCCGCAGACTGTCTAAAACCTGGACGTAGTCTCTGAGACGTCCCTGCAGACTATCTAAAACCTGGACGTAGTCTCTGTGACGTCCTCACAGACTGTCTAAAACCTGGACGTAGTCTCTGAGACGTCCCCACAGACTATCTAAAACCTGGACGTAGTCTCTGTGACGTCCCTACAGACTGTCTAAAACCTGGACGTAGTCTCCATGACATCCCCGCAGACTGTCTAAAACCTGGACGTAGTCTCTGTGACGTCCCCGCAGACTGTCTAAAACCAGGACGTAGTCTCTGTGACGTCCCCGCAGACTGTTCATAACCTGGACGTAGTCTCTGAGACGTCCCCACAGACTATCTAAAACCTGGACGTAGTCTCTGAGACGTCCCCACAGACTATCTAAAACCTGGACGTAGTCCCTGTGACGTCCTCACAGACTGTCTAAAACCTGCATCAGTTCCTGATTGAGACATTTCTGTTGTGTAATATGCAGACGTGCAAAACAATGCTGAACAATGGAACAACATGCCTAAACGTGAACTGTTGACGAGATGGACATATTTTTTTGATAGTACCTCCAACAGCAGAAAATGTTTTTATTGATAGCGTCTTCAGAGCTGATCTCTGGTTGTTCTCACTTCCTGTCTCTCTCTCTCTGCAGGCTAACCTCAACGTGTCGCGCATCGACGCCGCCAACCAGAAAGCCAACAACCTCATGAAGCGATAGAAGGAAAACGCTTTAACACTCGCCGCCGTTAGTCTCTGCTTGAGGTCACTTCCTGTAATATAGCTGCCCATTACCTCATGTTGTAACGTTCCTGTTTATACTTATATATCCTGATTGTTATCGTTTCACACGCACAGGCCTTTTTTTTGTTTGTTAATTTGCATTTCACACTCTCTGCGGTCACTCAGCACAGAAAGCAAACTGGGTCACTGACAGGCAGCACGGACCTCCACCACCACCACCTCCACCACCACCTCCACCAACAGCAGCAGCAGCAGCAGCAGCAGCAGAGAGCACTGTCACACCAATGCACGAACCGAGAAATTATCGTGGGTTCGTTTGGCTTGTTGCACCTTTACACCACCGGGACAAATATGCAGAACACATGAGCTAATTCTTACATTTTCAAATGTAAACATGAGTGTGTACCACACACACACACACACACACACACACACACACACACACACACACACACACACACACACACACACACACACACACACAGAAAGGGGGCAAACACGTGCAGGGCGGCGCCCTCTGCAGGCGGATGCGGGTAATGCACCAAATAAGGAAACACGCATTTGTGTCCAGAGGCGCAGCTCTGGCGACACCAAGCGGCCAAACGTGGAACCTGCTCCCCCTCTATGCTGCCATCATCTTGTCTTCTTTTGCATGTTTTGATATAAAAATGACGATTTATTTACTATAATTAAAATAAGGAGGGGGAGTATGATTATCTAAAATCACATGAATCATGTTTTTTTGGCGTGTTAGATCAGCTGGTGACCTTAAAGAGGCCGCTGCTCAGCATATTGATGTCTGGTTGTGTTTACATGCTGCAATATGAATAAAAAAACGTATAAAAACACGTCGTGGCTGACTCATTAAGGAGTTTTAAATGAGGGGAGGGTCTTGGACGCATAATGAGCAGGTTAAATGATTGAATTAAGCGTTAAATGTTGATGATTTGTGAAGTTTTGCGTGTTTTAGTGGACGTTGTGATTTTGAGCAGGGGGCGCGCGACGGGAGGGAAAAAAAATAATTCGGAGTCTGCGCAGTAGCGTTGTTCTCGTCACTCCGAACTTTCGGGAGAACCGCGGAGGAAGAAGAGGAGGGAGAGAACAGCGCCATTTTATATCCTGGTAACCATTTCAACACGTCCGCACCGTTACAAACACCGCACAGCGGCGGTGAGTGTTCGGTAACACACCGCACTCCGGGGCCGGTGGGCCGGTTTTAACGCGGCGAAGGAGAGCGAAGCGGAGCTAGCTAGCGTCATCTCGGCCACCGATAGTCGCCGTAAACCCTCTACTTTAAATGGCGCCTTTTTTTTTAACATCCGCGATAAATCTACGCATTGATGCCGGAATCCGTGTCCGCTTTTCGGCTCTGCTCAGCGGACACACACGGAGCAGAGAGTCGGTGTGTCTGTCTGTGTCCCTCTATGTGTATGTGTGTGTGTGTGTGTGTGAGCCGCCAGGCACGAGCGAGCTACAGCAGGCTGAGGCAGGGCACGAGCTCAACAAAGACACGAGAGAGGGCGCCGCTGATTGGCTCCGCGGGGACCACGTGACCAGCGCAGACGCAATGTTAATTTTTTTTAAACGTCTGTCCTCAACCGTTAATTAACGTTTTTTAAACGTTTCTACAACGTTAACTCGGCGGGAATAAAAAAACAAACACATTTTATTATAATATTTAGAGAAAATTTTAAATATTTAAGAATATTTATGACAAAATCATGTGAAGAAATGTTTTTAATATTTTACCTAAATTAATGAATTAATAAGTTGAATGACAAACATTTAGGTTATTTTATTAAGACAGCTCAGTTTATGTGTTTTTATGTAAATCTGACACCTAATCTCAACAAAACATTACTCACCCGGCCAGAAGGGGGCGGTGTAGGAACACAAGCTGAGGACTACGCCTTAAAAAACCAGCTCCAAACACACACAGGCTTAAATATATATTTATATTTATATATATTGTGACCATGTGGAGGGTAGAGTTTCTTCTCAGCCTGAGCTGCTGTCGTGTTTTTTAGACACCTCTCTTAATATTTCACGTTTGGTCACTAAGGTGGTAACGTACACGTAAGGACACTCTGTCACAGAGTCTGTCTCTCTCAGAGGAGCTGAGGACGGTGGACAGAGGACGCACGTGTAGTCGACCTCTGCCTCAGCTCCTCGATTCGAGGGATTAAATGACTGACCTTCACGAGTTTATATCAACGTTTTCAAAACAAACAGCATCAAAGACACAAAAACAGACACAGAATATAAAAGATTAATGATCGCGTTAGAATAAGGTCGATCCAGACTTTTATAGACAGATGGATTTTAGAGACGGTCCTGACGTTAACGGGAAGCCAAAGCGAGTTCATAGTAACATTTGGTCTTTCCTCCCTCTTTGCTGTCAGGCCCTTTGCAGTCGGTGGGACTCCTCGGGTTGGTTCAGGACGAGGCGGCCCAGGAGGGAGGTGAAGTCGGACTGAGCTGTAGAGGGCCGTCTGAAGGTGGAGGAGTCGGAGTGGACAGGGTGAAGGTGCAGCCATGTCGGTCTCGTGGCGTGACGACGACGAGGAGTTCAGGGTGGGAGGAGTCAGAGGAGGGCTGAAGTCCAAGCCGAGGTTCTCCTTCACGGAGGTCAAACTGCTGCTGGAGGCGGTGAAGAGGAACAGATACATCATCCTCAGTGAGTGTGTGGTCGCCTCCGTAACGTCTGTGTGAAGCCGATCACAACCATAACGACCCGGACTCTTAACGTGTTGCGTGTCTTTCTGCAGGGAAGTTCAACCACGGCGTGTCGGCTGAAATGAAGAAACAGACGTGGGCGGAAATCACAGACCAGATCAACGGACTGGGAGAGAACCACAGAGAGGTTTGTCGAGTCGTGACGGCGACGTCTGCAAAGTTTACACTGAGACAGAGTTTAGTCCGTGTCGAGGGTTCGTCCATGTTTCTCCAGCATTGGACGTAAATCATCTACTGGTTAATCCTCTGGGGACTAAGAGCCGTCTCCATCTCGTCTTCACTTATGAACAATGTGTAATGTATATGGAACACCATGTGTTTGGTATCTATGGATTCAGGAGAACCTAGGCTATCATAAACATGCATGTAGTGTCCCTTTAAAGGAAGTATGAGTTTAAAAAATCTACAAAACACTAAAGAATTCAGTAGATTTTGAATAAAAATAATATTTTTTAATCCCTTTGCCTGACAGACTGCAGTTTTTCATCTCAAACCAACCGTCCAACATCGATCAAAAGAGGTTTTGTTTCTTCTCAGGTGCGTCAGATCATGAAGAAATGGGCCGACCTCAAATGTGACGGGAAGCGACGCATCGTGGCGCTCCGGGGCCCGAACGGCAGCAACCTGAGGAAGAAGAACCTCGGCCCTGTGGAGAGGATGGTCCACAAGATCCTCATGATGAGTCCGAGAGGAGGTGAGGAGGCGGCGATGACGGATTCTTCCCGTCAAGACAACGAGCTCTCGACGAGCTGAATAAACGCTGCCACCCTCACTAGTCGACACAGTAATAGTCGTTTTCGTTACTGAAGGATCAGAGCAGTGTGTTAACTTTCCGTTTGTCTGTTCTCAGACCGCGACAGCGACCTGGAGCTCGGTGACGACGACGACTTTCCAAAGCTTTACAACAAAGGCCCGCCCTCCTCCAACGCTCCGGCCTACTCCTACCTCAGCCTGACGGACAGCTCGTACTCTTTACCCGGAGGAGCCTCCTTCGACATCTCTCCTCTGTCCTCACCGGAGAAAGAACTCGGCGGTAAGTGGAGCCGATAATCTGTGACCGAACAAAACGACATCAGAAATATCTCCATCACTTTGTTAAACATCTGAATAAGTAACAGCCACTGCCATCGTCTGAAGCCGATGTTCAGTCTGGATGAGAAGAGACACAAATAAAAACATAGAAACATTTGGGACTGATCTCAGTTCAGACACTCCTCAAAGTTTGTTTACAATTCAAGAATGCAGATTTGATGAAACCCGCCGAGAGCTGCAGCAAAGACACAACGTTAGAAAGATTCATTCTGCCGTCGGACTCTGAGACTCGTTTACACTTCCTACTAATTGCCTCCTCGTTAAAGATCTTTGGTTTGGCGTGTTCTGTGCTTGATGTGACGTTCCCGTGTTGTTTTTCAGGCGATCCTTTCCATTCCTCGTCTGAGTTCGACCTGGACATGGCCGACGACGGAGGTAAGAATGTCGTTTTTATATATTTCTGTTTGTTCCCATGAATTCCCGAGTTGTTAAAATCGCGTGTCGTCTCCTCCAGAACAAACGATGGACTTCGACGAAAACGACGACTCCTCCCTGTTCTCCTCCTACCCTCCCTCTGCCCCTCCACCCTCCTCCACCACCAACAACACCTCCCTGGACCCGCTCCCTGACGACGCCCTGCTGAGGGTCAAGCCGGTCCACACCTACTCCCGAAACAGCAGCCAGAACCACACCACCACCACCACCTCGTCCAGACCTCCAACCGGACCCTCCACCTCCTCTGACTTCCCCTCGGCATCTGATGCAGACGCTGCCTCGTCCTCTGTTGCGCCTCCTCCGCCGCAGTCTCCCACAGGCTCCTCCTCCTCCGCCCCCGCTACTTTCTCCTCAAAATCAGCCAATGACTCTACCTCTGAACCTGCGCCCTCCACCTCCTCCTCCTCCATCCCACCACCACCTCCTGCTCCTACTGTCGCTGTATCCTCTTCCTCGGTTACCCCGACCACAACCTCCGCTCCCTCCTCTAACTCTAATCAACCGTCTACTTCCTCCTTAGCTCCCCCACCCACTCGTCCCTCCACCTCCACCTCCTCAGGCTCGAACAACGCATCCGACCCGCTCCCAGCCGGAGCGTCCGCCCGCCGAGCCCACGACCACGTGGCCCAGATGGCGTCCCAGAGCCTGCAGCAGCAGCGGGCCAGCAGGATGCTCCTGACGTCGGTGTCGCAGTCTCTGGAGGTGTTGGCTCAGTCCGTCCAGCTGCTGGTGGAGAGCCAGCAGGAGTTTGTCCAGGAGTCTCTGCTGCTGCAGCGGGAGACGGTGGACATCCTGAGGGACTTCTCCAACACGGCGCTGACCATGCTGAGAGACAAAGCGAACAGCGGACAGGTGGCGGCACATCATCCTCAACCCGCCACACGCTTCTGAAAAAAACGGACACCAACAAACTAACCACGAGACGGGTGCAGGTCGACGTCGGGAGTCGGGACAAAGCGTCCGGCACGAGGACACGCGGTTTCATCGTAGGCCGGTCGTTCACGTTTTATTTCTGTACTTCCTGTTTGTGGCGATCTCGCCACCAAGTGTGTCGATCTACTGAAGTTAACCCGCCCTCCCGCACACAGACTGACTGAAGTAATCAGAGCTGTTACTCACGTACTAATACTACACTGTAAAAATACTGTAATGTAAGGTTGGTTACTACTCGAGTACTTGTTTGGGCGTATGCAAGTACTCGCAGATTGACGAGTCCTTCAATGTTGAAGTTGATTAAGACGTCAGAGAAGATCAGAACAGAAATGTCGACTCGTGTTGAACGCCGTGGACGGACAGAGTCTGTGGACGTTTGTCTTCACGTCAGCTGTCGGACAGTCGAACCACTCACTGACCTTTTGTTCATTTCAGACTTTATTGCGAGTACTCGAGTATGAAAGTGACATAAAGGATTACCCAGAAGCCCACGGTGACTGTTTGTTTTGTCTGAGCGACAGTCGAAAGCTGAATTATTTTAAATAAAGTGAAATAAAAACAGAATCTAAACCATCAGATGTTTCTGCATGAATGACGACGGTCATCTTGTTTCTGTAACTCAAGCTGTCAGATAACTGTAGTGAAGTATGAAGTACTCTGTGTACTGTATGAAGCGACATGAGAAGTACTTCAGTACTTTACATGTACTTACAAACACAGAGGAAGTTCCCAGAGTGTGACGGAGACGCTGGACGACGGGAACAAATAAACTGCTACGTGTTTGAGCATTTACACGCCGCCTTGACGTTACGTCTTCATCTACGTCGAACGAGGAACGACGAGCGTGGCGAGGCATCACGAGTACGTCCTGTGTGAGGTGGCATGTGACGAACACTCTGGTAAATTAGAATAAAAACTTTTTTAATGATGAAATCCGTCATGTCTGGTCTCAGTCAGAGCAGGCGTCAGGTAATTCTCGTTAGTGACATCTAACTTCTGATCCAAAGTTCCCTCACTTCTTCCACACAGGTGAAATCCTTAAATCAACTTATTCTGTTATTCACTTTTCTTTTTTCAGACGCTGCTTTTTCTAACATTTAGTCGGCAGCTAGAACAAATCAAGTTTAAGATTATTACAGAACCAAGAACAAAAAGACTCTTCACTCTCTTCTCCTCTGCCATTATGTCCGTAGAGGCTGCTGAGTCCGGTTACCCCACCTTCTTCTTCTTCTTCTTCTTCTTCTTCTTCTTCCCTGTGGTCCAAACACCAACACTCCCCTGGTGCTCTGAGCTCACAGCCCAGCTAACAAACTGAGCTAACAGCAGCTACAGCTGTCAGCAGTTTACTTCACTGTCCATCAGGAAACTCTGTAAATCACAGAGAGAGAGTTGAGGTATGTTTAGTTCACCTGATGTTATCAAAGCACAGTATTTTAATTAAATTAGATTTTATTGACATCGTTTGACTAAATACTCGTTCTCATGCCTGCAAACATTCAAACACTGAGTTTGAGGAGGTTGTTTTATTAGTTTGCCTGTCATGAAGTAACACTGACTGGAAAACTTTTCCCGGTTTCATCAGCTCTTCTCGTCACATGCTCGATTTCTTCTCCATCTTTTAATCGTCCCATCAGTTTGATGTGGCGTTATCGGCCTCATGTTTCCTGTCAGGCACGGAAAGAAACATTTTCAGTGGAAAGCAGATGGCGATAGATAAAAAAGAAACGTGCAAGCTTCATATCTCCGTCTGTAAGAGTTAATACACAAACAGTTTCATGAAGTAAATGTTACCTGTTACGTGCTGCGTTCAAATAAATGAGAAACTTCAACTCTCTGTGATTTACAGAGTTTCCTGATGGACAGTGAAGTAAACTGCTGACAGCTGTAGCTGCCGTTAGCTCAGTTTAGTCCAGTTTGTGCCACAAGAAGAAGAAGAGGAAGAAATCTATTGAACAAACAAGCCGTCTGTAACCACACCCACCTGTCAATCAAAGCGTCCACGCTCTTAATCCTGCATAACTTTAAGCCTTAATATAATGTGAACAGGTGAGTTGTATATAAATTCACCCTCAGTACAGTTGTCATGAACGGGGAAATTAGCTACAGAGACCAGAACTGTTTTTTGTACCAGGCTGTAAACATGTTTATTTCTGCTGTGAAACATGGGGACTTATGGAGACTGACTCACTGCTGGAGCCAGCCTCACATGGACATTACAGGAACTGCAGTTTGTGACAGTAAATCACTATGTAATATTAATTATAAAACAGTGACCATTAAAAAGATCTAATCCAGATTTCTTCATGTTGTGTTGCAATAACACGCTCTGGAAACTCCCTGCCAGGTATCTCCGTCAGCATCAGTGAAGCAGCTGTGACAATGGTTCAAACAGGAAGCAGTTAACAAAATAAAAGCAGGCGGCTGGACCTGACTCCTGTTCTGATAAAGCCAGACGACGCATGAGGCGAGGCTCTGTTCGTGTTCGTGTCACTCTGGAGCTCAGGTGAGATTCTGGTTCAGGTTTTAAATCGGCCTCTGGATGTGGAAAACTTGAAATGAATATTTTTTTTATTTTTGCTAAAAAGAGATATTTTCAATTAAATGTTGAGTCTTAATGTCTGTGCGTCACATTTTGTTTCTATTTTAACATTTTGCATATAGGATTTTATTATTACCGTGCAGGACGACACAAAATTGTCAGTTAAAGATGAAGGCAAAGGTAAATTTAGTCATAAGAAATGAGAAACCTTGTGTTTATTATTATTAGTCTAGTTTAATTATCACATATACAGTAATCATGCAGGTACCAGAGTTTGAAATAAACTGGTGGCAGCGATGATGTTGGACCCCGGTATCGCACCAGTTGTGTTGTGGGTCTATAAATGTAAAAAGAATTTCCCCAGTGGTGGATTAATCTAAAACTTTTTTTTAGTATTTTAGAACAGAAAAGGTAATAAATGATGAAAGCTGTTATGGGACCGTATTAATGCATGATTATATAACTGTTAATATGGTGTTGCGTTCAGGGACTCAGCATCATAGATATGTTTTATTAATATGAATACACTCACAAACAAGAATAAATCAAATTAGTCATGTGAGTAAATGAATAATTAAAAGTCACCTGAATGGAATAATAACGATCATTAAATATCTGCGATGACATGAAATCATACATTACTTCATGAACTTTTATTTACAGTCTAGTTAATTAAAACAGATTTACTGTTATTACATTTTAATGTGACATTAAATTAAATGTCTGAGATGATTCTTTGGTTCGCAGCAGATCTTCAAAATGTGTTTTTTCTCCAAAAACATTTTAACATTTGAAGATAATATAAACTGACTTTAAACAACGAAGACAATAGAGAGAGACTTCTGTTAGATAACGTGTTTATTTATGGATTATGAATTTATTTCTATAACTTCAAAATAAAACACTATCAAGGGTTTTCTCTTAAAACAGGATAATATACCAGTTTATTACAGAGCACAGTGATGTAAGATCCACTATGAGCCAGTTATTGCAGCAACTATTTTGGTCGTGTCTCACTTTAGTTAATAAATAAACAGATTGTTTTTGTGTCTCTGTTCAGTCGCTCCTGATGGCGATGATGTCAGGTCGGTGCGAGGAGCCGGCCGCTGTGCTGGCATCCTGGAGAAGAAACCTGGAGAGGACTGGAAACCAGTGGATGACCAGTTGTCTGCCTGGAACCTGACATCGGCTGCAGCTGTATGCAGAAAACTCGACTGTGGTTCTGTTGTCTCATTGCAGAGAGGAGCATCTGCCCTGTGTTCAAAGGCCTTGCTGTAGCGGCTGGGGTCTGAACCCCAGAAAAAGAAAAGTCAGAATTTTTTTTTTTAAAGTCTGAATTTTAAGAAAAATTTGGGGAAAAACAGAATTTTGAGCAAAAAAGTCAGAATTTGATTAAAATCACGAATCCATTTTTCTTTTTAAAAAAAAAGCTCAGTTGGTAGAGTTTGCACTGTGTTCAAAGCTCAGTCCAGCCAGTGTTCGAATCCCAGAAAAGGGGCGAAAGTCAGAATTTTAAGAAAAATCTGATTTTAAGCAGGAAAAAAATCTAACTATTGAGGGGGGGAAAAAGTCAAAATTTTAGGAAGTTTTGGGGAAAATTTTTGAATTTTGGGAGAAAAGTCATAATTTTAAGAAAAATAAGTCAAATTTTAAAGAGAAAAAAATCTAACTATTGAGGTACAAAGTCAGAATTTTAAGAAAAATCCGCTTTTAAGCAGGAAAAAAATCTAACTATTGAGGGGGGGAAAAGTCAAAATTTTAGGAAGTTTTGGGGAAAATTTTTGAATTTTTTCCACTGAAGGGGTCTCCAATGACAAACAACAAACAAACGATCATTCACCTGACTATTGTAGCATCGACATGATCAGAGAAATGAGAGAAATTACAAAATGTCGATTTAAATCTGTTTCAGCATATCTGACGGAGCTGATCATCAGACTTGTCGTCCTCTTGACATTACTCGTCACGTTACTCATCACCATCCTTTGCGTCCACTTGAAGGGACGGTAGTAACACCTTGGAGTTCATTCAGGGATCATTTAAATTATTTTAGCTACAACATGTTTTTTCGTCATATATTTCCAGGTCAGCAGGATCCAGAAGCCGAGATGAGAGAAGAGTGTTGAGATCATTTGAACACGAACAAAGATTAATGCAGCATTTCTTATTCCGTTGGCTCTATAATAACCACAATCAATGATGTTTTTTCAACTGATCCTATAGTTTTTAAAATATAGACCTCTACCAAATGGTCGAGATTTCGTTTTATGGTTAAAGTACTAAAATACATACGATGTTTGTTTCAGGTCTAACTTGTTGATACTCTTATACTTTTAATTCCTGCACTGATGTTTCAAATTAAAAGCCTTCCTGTGTGGTTACTCCTGTCTGAACAGCAATATCCAGAAAACTGCGACATTTACTGGAAATATGGACGAATACGAAGTGTTAAAGTTCTTATTGTGTGAGTTGTACTCTATTATCTGCTGCACGAGGTGTTGTAGCATCATAACGATTAATAATAATGATAGAATTGTATAACCAAATTAGTTTTTTGTTAAATAAATGTTTTGCTAAACAACCTTCACAACCGTTGACTTTTTCCTGACTTGTGCGTCATGACTCAGATTCTTCTTCCACTGTTTGCCTTTCTGCTGTGTGTGTTTACTTTGATTCAAAGTTTGATGTGAGCCTGACATGAACTTTTCACACCAACCAATCTGTTGGTTTTCGGCCTCTTTCGTCTTGATGTTAAAAACATCAAGAGAACACAGGATGTAAACTACATCTGACTGATGGTGAGGCTGATAGAGACATCTGATAAAGACATCCTGTAAGAATTAAGCAACAGTCAGGGAGGAAGAGACGGTGACACCAGAGGCTGGTTTGAACGACACATCGACGGGCCATGGATCGCGTCCTGGTCGTGTTTGTGCTGCTCTGGACCTCAGGTAAGACAAACTTTATTCAAACTGCGGAGGAGTCTGAAATTACGGAAGAGGACTCATGCGAAAAATGTTGAGTTAAAGAATTCTGAGTTTAAAGTCCGAACTGAAATACACGTATGACGATCTCAGCTCTTTTCACTTCACTTCTTTTAGGATTAAAATATATATATATTTACTTTTTTAGAATTCTGACTTTTTTTCTCAGAATTCTGAGAATTTTTATTCTTGCGCAGGAAGAGCACCAGTGTCTGTACGACAATGCAGTCCGCTATTCGTTGTACCTCTCTGTGTAGCTCGGGGTAAAAATAACTCTCTCAGCTCCTTTCATGTCACTTTTTTTAAATCAGAAGAGATATATAAAAAAAAGTCAGTATTTAAAAAGCAAAATAGCTCGGTTGGTAGAGCATCTGCCCTGGAACAGAAAACATTTTTAATTTAAAAGTCAAAATTTTGAGGGAAAAATCTGAAATTTTGTGATTAAATTTAGAAACCCCCCCCCAAAAAGCTCAGTTGATAGAGCATCCGCCCCGTGTTCAAAGGCTCAGTCTTTGCCGCAGTGGCGAGGGTTTGAATCCAAGAAAAAGAACTAAAAAAAGGTCATAATTCAAAATTCTGTACAAAAAAAATCTAAATTTTAAGAAAATTTGGGGAAAAAACACTAAAAAAAAAGAATTTTGTGTAAAAAAATCTGAATTTTCAGTAATAAGTAATAAGTAATAATTCAGACAGTAGAACATCTTCCCCATGTTTAAAGGCTTAGTTTTTGCCACAGCGGCCAAGGTTTAAATGCCAGGAAATGAAAAAAAAAGAGTCAATATTTTGAGTGAAAAAAGTCAGAATTTTAAGAAGTTTGGGGGGGGGGGACTGAATTTTGAGAGAAAAGTTCTAATTAAAAAAAATTATTTTTTTGTTCAAAGGCCTTGCCCTAGAAACCCTAGAAAAAGAGAAGTCAGAATTTTAAGAAAAAAAAGTCAGAATTTGTTTAAAATCTAGAATAAAAAATATAAAAAATAGCTCAGTTGGTAGAGCATCTGCTCTGTGTTCAAAGCTCAGTCCAGCCAGTGTTCGAATCCCAGAAAAGGGGCGAAAGTCAGAATTTTAAGAAAAATCCGATTTTAAGCAGAAAAAAAATCGAACTATTTAGGGGGGGAAAAAGTCAGAATTTTAGGAAGTTTTTGGGGAAAATGTTTGAATTTTGAGAGAAAAGTCATAATTTTAAGAAAAATAAGTCAAATTTTAAGGAGAAAAGAATCTAACTATTGAGGTAAAAAGTCAGAATTTTTTGGGGAGAAAATTTATAATTTTAAGATAAAAACAAAACTGAATTTTGAGGAAAAAAGTCAAAATTCTGAAGAAAATCTAGAGAAAAGCATCTGCACCATGTTCAAAGGCCTTGCTGTAGCAGCCGGGGTCTGAAACCCAGAAAAAGAAAAGTCCAAATTTTAAGAAAAAAAATTGGAAAAAAAACAGAATTTTGAAAAAAAAAGTCAGAATTTTAAGAAAAATTTTGAGAAAAAAGTCAAAATTTTGAGAAAAAAAGTCAGAAATTGTTTAAAATCATGAATAAATAAAATAAAAAGCTCAGTTGGTAGTGATTTAGCCCCATGTTCAAGGGATCAGAAAAATTTGGAATAGTAAATAGTAACCAGAGCAGGGATCTTAAAATGGGGGTTACATGTGCCCTCTGTCTGGTCGTCGTCAGTACTCGGGCTGCAGAGTTCTGTACCAGCTGTAAGCAGCCCGGTGTTTTTTGGGGCATGAAGGTAATAAAAGCATGAATTAGTTTCTCTGTCCAGTCTAACTGGGGAGAGGTGAATGAGACAGGTAATCTCTTTCATGTTCGATTATCTGATTGCATTTTTTATATTAGGTCATTCCCGCACTGCCTCAGGGCCTCGGTTCAAAACCCTTTTACTTCTGCCTCAAAGCCTGATGCCGTTACGTTGGCTTGGTTACTTTTACTTTGCTATAGTAAATGTTTATTTTCCAGAACTAGGATGAGACATTAAATGTCAATATAATGTGTTCAATAAGTTCATCTAGTATATTTTCTAAGCTCACTACATAGTTTGTGTCACACGTCATATCATTTGTTAGCTCTGAGTTAGTGATGACCACAGCAGAGGTTAAACCTTTCCTTCTCTCTTGTGTTATCTTGTGTTTGTTTTTTATTCTCCACAGGTCTCCAGATAGAAGAAAGTGGAGTTTTCAAAGGTAAACAGACAAAATAAATATTAAGGTAGAGTTCCACAAAGGAATATTTGACTGATGACTCTCTTACCTGTGTTCAGAGATCAAGGACGTCCGGTTGGTGGGAAGATCCAGGTGTTCTGGTCACCTCGAGGTGAAGCGCGGTGGAGTTTGGAAAACAATGCATGACAGTGGATGGGACCTGAAATTTGCAAACGTAGTCTGTAGACATCTGGACTGTGGTTCTGTGGTCCAGGCTGCCTCAAAGAGTTTACCTCGGAGTAATACCTCTGAGAATTCAATTTTGGACATCATCTGCTCAGGTAATGTTACCACTTTTATATTTGTCACATACATTTTTGCTCTGGTTTGAGTTCTTTTGGATTAGAAATGTATTCTGGAGAACACAATGTGGATGATTTCCAGAAAACACAAGACTCATCAGACCACGTTCCGTCAGTCCGTCTCAGAAGTGTGTGGCGTTTCTGGATGTTGTTGAGATCTGTGTTTCTCTTTGCATGGCAGAGTCTGAACTTCATCTGTGGATGGAGAGATTAATTGTGTTTACTGACAACAGCTTTCTGAAGTAGTAATATCTAATGCAGCCTGTGCTACCCGATGGGTCAGAGGTCACGGACATTCAGTGTTGGTTCATGGGACCTCACAGGGTCCTATCTCTTGGCCAATAACAGCATCAGTAACAGAGCCTGTAGTAATATAGGGTAAGGATCTGAAAAGGATCTGAAAGGTTGTGAAATGATATGACAGATGCAGGGAAAGTACATCAGCCAAGGTCCAATGCTGAAAGACAATCAAGGATACTTAATGAGATACCAACTAAAGACTACTATCTTTGTACTCACCTTCTGAGGGGCTCTGGGGGCAACAACTAATATTTGGGGGCTACCAGCCAGCAGGTATCTGGAAAACAGATAACGAGTCCTTCTGCTTCCATACTCAAGTTTAGTTTTAAACTATTTTCATGTCTTTCTTTCTCTTTCACACTCTGTCTCTTCCTCAATAGACTCTGTCCGGCTGGTGGATGGGACTAGTCTGTGTTCAGGCAGACTGGAGCTGAAGTCTAAGTCGTGGTCCTCAGTGTGTGAAGCTGACTTTGACCAGCAGGATGCAGAGGTGGTCTGTAGGGAGCTCGGCTGTGGACCTCCTTCAGTCCTCCAGGGAGAACTCAATGGGGAAGTGGAGGCTCCAACGTGGACCAAAGAGTTCCAGTGTGGAGGCAACGAGTCTGCTCTCCTCGACTGTAAGAGCTCAGACTCAGGTCAAACCTCCTGTCCATCTGGACAAGCTGTCCGACTCACCTGCTCAGGTAAAAGTTGAGCTACAGCTTTGATTTGACTCTGAAATGTGACTTCATCTGTTTTTAATCAGTTTCTCGTCTGCTCAGAGCCGGATATCTTCCGACTGGTGGGAGGATCCAGTCGGTGTGCTGGTGTCCTGGAGGTGAAACAACAAGGAGAGTGGAGGGCAGTGGATGAACATACAGCTGACTGGAATCTAGAGACAGCAGATGTAGTTTGTCGTGAATTAAACTGCGGCTCTGCTGTTTCAACCAGGCAGATAATACGGGGCTACTACAACCTCATATGGTGGATCAGATCGACTTGTCTTCTGTCCGGGTCTGCATTTAGGGAGTGTGTATATACAATGGGGGACCGATCCACTTTCGACCTGGAGGTCATTTGCTCAGGTAACACCAGATTCATCAGATGTAACAAGCTAACATTAGCTAACAGTCACCATGGTTGGCAGCAGTTTACTTTACTGTCCATCATGTGACCAGCAGTGTCCAGTCTAACAGTGAACACAGCGACAGAACCTCTGAACCAGCAGTGTCCAGTCTAACAGTGAACACAGCGACAGAACCTCTGAACCGGCAGTGTCCAGTCTAACAGTGAACACAGCTACAGAACCTCTGATCTGGCAGCGTCCAGTCTAACAGCGAACACAGCGACAGAACCTCTGAACCGGCAGTGTCCAGTCTAACAGTGAACACAGCGACAGAACCTCTGAACCGGCAGTGTCCAGTCTAACAGTGAACACAGTAACAGAACCTCTGAACCAGCAGTGTCCAGTCTAACAGTGAACACAGCGACAGAACCTCTGATCCGGCAGCGTCCAGTCTAACAGCGAACACAGCGACAGAACCTCTGAACCGGCAGTGTCCAGTCTAACAGTGAACACAGCGACAGAACCTCTGAACCGGCAGTGTCCAGTCTAACAGTGAACACAGTAACAGAACCTCTGAACCAGCAGTGTCCAGTCCAACAGTGAACACAGTAACAGAACCTCTGAACCAGCAGTGTCCAGTCCAACAGTGAACACAGCGACAGAACCTCTGAACCGGCAGCGTCCAGTCTAACAGTGAACACAGCAGCCTACCGGGGTGGTTTTCTTGCCGAGTTTGGCTCCCGGGCTGAGTCAGTTCAGTTGGCCACATTAGCTATGTCTCAAGTGCAGCACAGGTCCAGCTGCTGAGCTCGGTTCTGTTGCCTGCAAACGGCAGATTCAGTTAACAGCAGCTAATTAGCGGTTAGCTACTTTAGCAAGTGGATCAGGAAACTCTGTAAACACAAAGATTTGAGGCGGAGCTGCATTCAACATTGGATCAACATGATTTAACATCTGTTAGACAATTAAAACCCTCCTTCTTCACAGACAAGGTGGCAATTATCAGCAAACAATTTTGTGATCCCCCTGGTCACAACCTGCTACCCCCCGAGACAACAGCGCAACTCTCTCCACATTCACCCCTCTCTCGGGAAGACGAGGTATCCAAACTGATCATTAACAACCGACTCACCACCTGCCCGCTGGACCCCATCCCCTCTAAACTCCTACAAGATATCACTCCTACGGTAGTCCCATCGATCACATCCGTGATTAATGCCTCACTGTCCTCAGGCGTATTTCCAGCGGCCTTTAAACAAGCCAGAGTTACGCCATTACTGAAAAAGTCTACGCTTAACCCCGCCCTGGTTGAAAATTATCAGCCGGTGTCACTGCTTCACTTCCTCTCGGAAAACCATTGAGAGGGCGGTATCTAAACAAATCACTGACTTCCTCACCCATCACCACCTACTTGACCCAAAACAATCGGGTTTCAGAAGTGGCCACTCCACTGAGACAGCTCTACTATCTGTCACAGAAGCCCTAAAAACAGCCAGAGCACGAGGGCAATCATCCGTACTCATCCTTCTCGACTTATCGGCTGCCTTCGATACAGTCAATCACGACATACTCTTAACCACACTCGCTAACATGGGCATTACAGGCTCCGCCCACTCCTGGCTCGAGTCCTACCTGGCTGGACGCTCCTTTAATGTGTCTTGGCAAGGTCGTCTGTCATCGACTCATACCCTCTCCACGGGGGTGCCGCAGGGGTCGGTGCTGGGTCCCCTCCTGTTTGCCATCTACACCACCTCGCTGTCCCATGTTATCCGCTCACACGGCTTCTCCTACCACTGCTACGCCGACGACACACAGTTATACCTGTCGTTCCAGCCGGACGACACCACGGTCTCCGCCCGCATCTCCGCCTGTCTCTCTGATCTGTCAACCTGGATGAAAGACCACCATCTCCAGCTTAATCTGTCAAAAACCGAAACTCCTGGTCATCCCTGCCCATGAGTCAATCTGCCATGACTTCAACCTGAAAGTTGGTACCGTCACTATTACCCCTAACCATGCTGCTAAAAACCTGGGCGTGGTACTAGATGATCGTCTTTCTCTCTCTGAACACATTTACTCCGTAGCGAGGTCATGTCGCTATGCATTGTATAATATTAGAAAAATCAGACCGTACCTGACCCAACATGCCGCTCAGCTCCTGATTCAGGCTACAGTCATCTCCCGCCTTGATTACTGCAACTCGCTCTTGGCTGGCCTACCTGCTTGCACGATCAAACCTTTGCAAATGGTCCAGAATGCTGCAGCGCGACTGGTTTTCAATCAACCCGAAAGGTCACATGTCACCCCACTCTTCAGCGACCTGCACTGGCTGCCTGTAGCTGCCAGAGTTAAACACAAAGCTCTGACGCTAGCCTACAAAACCACCTCAGGATCTGCCCCTGCCTATCTCAGCGTCTTAATCAAGGCTCACGTCCCGACCAGGGCGTTACGCTTCGCTCATTCAAACCGTCTAGTTGTACCCTCGCCTCTCGCAAAGCGAGGTCACTCTAAACTCTTCTCTGTGGTCGTCCCCAAATGGTGGAATGACCGACCAACGGCTGCAAGAACAGCAACATCCCTTTCTACCTTTAAAAAACTTGTAAAAACCTTTCTGTCGAGAATGCTTCCCTGCCTAAAACTAACAAAACTAACAAAACTAACAACTACTCTGTGCTCCTTTACACCTTTCTCAGCTTATGTCCTCCTCTGTAAGTCGCTTTGGATAAAAGCGTCTGCTAAACGCAATGTAATGTAATGTAATGTAATGTAATGTAATGTAATGTAAAACTTTACAACTTTCTCACATAAATTGTCTGTCGCTGTCTTTCTTCAGGCTCTGTCCAGCTCGTGAATGGGTCGAGTTCTTGTTCAGGCAGACTGGAGCTGAAGTCTGACCAGTCTGACCAGTCTGACCAGCGCTGGTCCTCAGTGTGTGAAGCTGATTTTGACCAGCAGGATGCAGAGGTGGTCTGTAGGGAGCTCGGCTGTGGACCTCCTTCAGTCCTCCAGGGAGAACTCAATGGGGAAGTGGAGGCTCCAACGTGGACCAAAGAGTTCCAGTGTGGAGGCAACGAGTCTGCTCTCCTCGACTGTAAGAGCTCAGACTCAGGTCAAACCTCCTGTCCATCTGGACAAGCTGTCCGACTCACCTGCTCAGGTAAAAGTTGAGCTACAGCTTTGATTTGACTCTGAAATGTGACTTCATCTGTTTTTAACCAGTTTCTCGTCTGCTCAGAGCCCGATATCGTCCGACTGGTGGGAGGATCCAGTTGGTGTGCTGGTGTCCTGGAGGTGAAACAACAAGGAGAGTGGAGGGCAGTGGATGAACATACAGCTGACTGGAATCTAGAGACAGCAGATGTAGTTTGTCGTGATTTAAACTGCGGCTCTGCTGTTTCAACCAGGAGGAAAAAACAGGACGCCGTCAGTTACATATGGTCGATCAGATCGACTTGTCTTCTGTCCGGGTCTGCATTTATGGAGTGTGTATATACAATGAGGGACCGATCCACTTACGACCTGGAGGTCATTTGCTCAGGTAACACCAGATTCATCAGATGTAACACGCTAACATTAGCTAACAGCAGCTACAGTTGCAGCAGGTTTATGAATGAAGTTGTAAAGTTGCTTTTGTACAGTAATCAGTGAGGCCCGTAGCAGCAGTATATTCCTGATGGACACTTCATTTTTCAGATTTGCTGCTTCCAGCACTCATCCCCTCCACCCACACGGACAGGGTTTCTGAGGCCATGCAGCAGGGGCTTCAGGTGCTCCTCGGCTCCGACTTCACCATCACCTGCTCCATCCAACCACAGTATCCAGGAGGTTCCTTCCAGCTTATGTTCACCACCTCGGCTACATCACAGAACTACACCCAGCCAGCTGTCAATCACTCGGCTCATTTCCTGTTCTCTGCTGCAAGCCACGCCCACCAAGGAGAGTACCGCTGTGTTTATCACGTCTACGTATTCTTCCATAACTTCTCCTCTGAGAGCCGGACACTCGCTGTCACCGTGTCAGGTAACTCCAGTTCAACAAACAGCTCCATCTTAAACACAGAAACGGACAATCACAAGTTGAAACACAAACACAACTTTCTCTCTCGTTTGATACCAAATATGTGACATGTAGCTTTTTAAATCACCCAATTTAAATGTGGAAAAGACACCACGACCCACCACGCCCCCAGAACACAGCCTCCGTCTGGACAGTGAGAGCCGGGGTAAAGACTTTCATACAGGAGACGCTGAAACCAAAAGTTAATGCTGTCAACTTGTGTTGTTACGTTGTGAAGTTATGCAACTTACCTTATGTACGTAACATTACGAAATGTATTTATTTTCACTCGAAACAAGTCGTTTTTGTTCCTGAACCAAACTGCAACAGTTTAAAATGTCTTAGCAAGCTTTATTTTGAAAGTACAAAACTGACCCAGGAGGCAGTTTTTGGTGTTTCGTTAAACTGCTGCACATGTTCCTGTATGAAGTGATTTAATGATTGTGAATCTGTTTCAGCCTCTTTAACAGAGCTGTATATCAGACTGGAGGTCCTGGTCCTGGTTCTGGTTCTGACTGTGGGGTCCAGTGCTGCCGTGTTTTACTACTACAAGGTACACATCAATGAAACGACTATACGGGTGTGAAATCCAAAATTCAGTTTGGTACAATAGCTTTTGAGCTGCTGTCGAAGTCATCACTTCCTGTGCTGATTTCACAATAAAAGCCTTCCAGCTTTTACAAATCTGGGAGTTTGAGTTGTTCTGTGGCTAAAATGTATCTTCTGTGATGCCTCTGTAGGCCACCAGGGGGCAGCCACCAAAACAAGAGGACAACATGGAGCTGGATTACCTCGGTGGTGCTGAAGACTGTCCAGGTGAAGAGGCAGGAGCCCGGGGGACGGATTAGGATCCCCGAGGTCCACGACCAGATGAAGCACTCCCAACAACAACAGTCAAATCATCACGTGCCTCCACAAAAACATGATGAATTGAATTTTAAACCATCTGAAGAGAAAATTAACTCCAGAATTATCTGTATATATGTGTGCTTCTCTTATGATACTCTTATTCTTTTAATTCATGATAAAACGTATTGTCACAGCAAACAGAGTTTGTTTCAGGTCTAACTTGTTGTAATTTAAGTTGTTGGCTTAGTGACATCTGCTGGTAAAGTGCTGGCTGTAGATTTCAAGTTTCAAGTTTCAAGTTTCAAGTTTTTATTTGTCACATGCCTAAAAGTACAGGTACAGTGGCAGTGAAATGAAAGTGACTGTCGCGCGACTGTGCAAAAAAACACTCAAAAGGATAAAAAGAAAATAAGATAGAAAAGAAGAATAACATGTAAGATAGAAATAGCAAAACTAGAAAAATAAATAAACTAGAAAAAAGATATACACCACTATGTTACTGTATTTACAACTATGTACAAATTAACATTATATAATATATAAACAGAAAACAGAAAAATCTCACTATGTGCCATAGGAACAGTAGAGAGCAGTGATGTGCAGATGGATTGGTGTGTGTGTAATGTAGGTGTAGTGTGGTGTAGTGCGGTCAGTTATGGGACTGTGTTGTTATGCAGAGTTCAGGATCCGTGTGGCCTGGGGAAAGAAGCTCCTCTTCAGCCTCTCGGTCCTGGCTCTGATGGAGCGAAGCCTCTTGCCTGAGGGCAGCCACGCAAACAGTTTATGGTCGGGGTGGTGAATGTCCCTCATGATCCGACCTGCCCTGGACCTGCACCGCTGGGTGTAAATGTCCTGTAGGTCAGGCAGTGCGGTGCGGGTGACACGTTCAGCGCAGCGGATGACTCTGTGCAGGGCCTTTCTGTCCTGTGAGCTGCAGCTGCCGTACCAGGCCGTGATGCTCGCAGAGAGCACAGACCCCACAGTGGCGGTGTAAAAGGTTACCAGCAGTTTACTGGAGGCCTTGAATTTCCTGAGCCTCCTGAGGTGGAATAACCGCTGCCTCGCCTTCTTCACCAGGGTGGAGGTGTGTGTAGTCCATGTCAGGTCCTCTGAGATGAGAACCCCGAGGTACCTGTAGCTGCTCACTCTCTCCACCGGGTTCCCGTCGATCTTTAGAGGTGCGTACTCGATCTTCTGTCGTCCTCTCCTGAAGTCGACTACCACCTCCTTAGTTTTGGTGACGTTCAGGTCCAGGTTGTTGTCCTTACTCCATGAGGACAGCCGCTCCACCTCCTCCAGATAGGCCATCTCGTTGTTGCTGGAGATCAGGCCTACCACCACTGTGTCATCCGCAAATTTCACAATGATGTTGGATTGGTGGGCAGCCAAACAGTCATGGGTGTACAGGGAGTACAGCAGAGGACTCAGCACGCAGCCTTGGGGGGCACCGGTGTTAAGGGTTAGGGGTCTGGATGTGAGGCCACCGACCTTTACCACCTGTGGTCTGCCAGTCAGGAAGCTATGAACCCAGGAGCAGAGTGAAGGACTCAGCCCTAGATCCACCAGTTTGGTGACCAGTCTGTGAGGAACTATGGTGTTGAAAGCTGAGCTGTAGTCAATAAACAGCAGTCGCACATAGTTCCCTTTGCCGTTGTCCAGGTGGGAGAGGGTGGAGTGGAGTACGTGAGTGATGGCGTCGTCAGTACTCCTATTGGGGCGATAGGCAAACTGCAGGGGGTCCAGGGAGGCCGGTAGTGATGAGCAGATGGAGTCTTTGATGAGTCTTTCAAAGCACTTCATCACCACGGAGGTAAGGGCGACAGGGCGGTAGTCATTAAGGCAGGCCGGGCTGTTCTTCTTGGGCACAGGGATAATGGTGGACTTCTTTAGGCAGATGGGGACGACAGAGTGGACAAGGGACAGATTAAAGATGGTCGTGAACACCGGGGCTAGCTGGTCGGCGCAGGACTTCAGCAGCCGTCCGGGGATGCCATCTGGGCCGGCTGCCTTCCTGCTGTTCACTCGCCTCAGAGCTCTCCTCACGTCGTGCTCTGAGAGCGAGAGGGGGCGGTCCTCCGCGCCGGTGTGGACGCCGGCGCTAGCCTCCAGGCTAGCGTTAGCGCCGGCAGCCTCAAAGCGAGCGAAGAAAGTGTTCAGTTCTTCCACCAGCGAAGAGTCCGCAACAGCCGCGGTGTTCACACGTCCAGTATAATCCGTCATCGTCCGCAGTCCTTGCCACATGCGCCTGGTGTCGCGGTCGCGCAGTTGTCCCTCCACTTTGTCCCTGTGTCTCCTCTTGGCCGCCTTCACCGCTTTCCTGAGCTTGTAGGCTGCAGCTTTGTAAGGTGACATGTCGCCGGTCGTGAGCCCCTCGTTGTACGCAGCGGTACGAGCATTCAGAGCTGCCCGGATAGTCTTATCCACCCACGGTTTCTGATTCGGAAAAACCTTCACAGTCACCATGGGGATGGTATCTTCAAGCAGTTTGCCAAGAAAGCATGTAACCACTTCCGTCAACTCGTCGACGTCACACGAGCTCTCGCGAAACATGTCCCAGTCTACGTCACTCAGCGCGTCCTGCAGTGTGGCTTCTGATTGACCTGACCAGCGTCTGACCTCTCGCGATACCGGAGGTTCACGGTGCAGTCTTTGTTTATATTTTGGAAGGAGGAAAATGGCGTCGTGGTCCGCCTTCCCAAAAGCCGGTAGTGGTGTGGCCTTATAACCTTCCTTGAACGGAGTGTAGCAGTGGTCCAGAGTTCTGTCTCCCCTCGTCGGACATGTGACGTGCTGGTAGAAGTGAGGCAGAACCTTCTTGAGGTTAGCCTTGTTGAAGTCACCGGCCACGATGAGGGCAGCGTCCGGGTGTTTGGTGGAGTGTCTGCTGATGGAGTCCTGCAGGGTGGTGAGAGCTGTGTCCGTGTCCGCCTGCGGTGGAATATAGACGGCGACGATGATGACCGCGGAGAACTCCCGGGGCAGATAGAAGGGGCGGCAGAGGATGGCCAGATGTTCGAGGTCCGGTGAGCAGGAGCGCGACAGAACCACCACATTCCTTGGATCACACCAGCTGTTGTTGGTCAGGAAACATACGCCGCCACCTCTTGATTTGCCGGAGTCCACCGTTCTGTCCATGCGAAACACTGAGAATGTTTCGGCCGGGCGAACGGCGTGGTCCGGCACCTCCGGAGTCAGCCATGTCTCCGTGAAGCAAAGGACGTTGCAGTTCCTCACGTCGCGCTGGAAGCGGATCCGAGCCCTGATGTCGTCCAACTTGTTGTCGATAGATTGGACGTTGGCCAGCAGGATACTGGGAAGAGGAGGGTGGTGTACCCGTGCCCGCAGCCTGTTTTTGACCCCGGCCCGCTTCCCACGGTGTTTTCTCCTGCGCGACTTTTGTGGCCTTTCCCCGTTGCGCTCCGTGCTCCGCAAGATCTCCTCAGGCCAGGTAGAACTTTCCCTCAAAACTGCCGAAAAAGGGCAGATAGGCATGCTGGATAGGTTGAGTAGGGTATTAAAGTCATAACTAGTTAACCCATAACAAGCTGGGGTTAAATAGTTAAGAAAAAATAAGAAAAAGACAAACAAAGAGCACAAACTACGCGGAGCAGTCACGACGGCGTCTGGACTCGTCCGCGCCATCTTGATCAGTTCAAGATGATCAGCCACTGAATACTGTTCACCTTCCCTTCCAAGGTGTTGGAGCATGTGGCGAAGTACTTAAAGGAACAATATGTAACTTTGCTTGTAATATGTTACAGTAAGAGCCGAGCAGGTCCCTCTGTTTAGAGCGGGGCGTCCACTAATCAGATGATCGGGGGTTCGATCCCCAGGTCCTCCAGTCCGCATGTCCAAGTGGACAAGATGCTGAACCCAAAATTGCTCCTTGCAAGTCGCTTTGGATTAAAGTGTCAGCTAAATGACTGAATGTGACGTGACTTCAATACTTACCCACAGCTGTGTTGTAGGTCGAGTCTTTACGAGGGAAATGATCAATGAATTTATTTGTGGAAAAGTCGCCATGACCTGCCCGGTACTCCATCCCGACGCTACGGTGTGGTCCCAGAAAAACACAAAACATTCAGGGTTTGATTTAATACAACAAATATCTGACATATTGTTCCTTTACAATGTAAATAATAGTGATAGGTGTCAGCAGTAACTTCTAAGTCTTCGATTTGTTCATGAGCTTTTAAAAAAGCATCACAATAAAGGAAGCTTGCATTGACGGACGTGTGGATGGTTTTTTCTCTTGTTATTATAGTCGGAACACTGGATTGATTATTTTTTCCCTTTCTGCAGTGGAACAACAGCAAACCTGAATAAAAGCAAAATGTCAAGCTGGCAATCAACAAATCATGTTTCAGAAGACCGCGGTGACAAGTTGCTGAAGTCATGTTATGAGTTTTTTAAAGAGTCTTGAACACAACTCAGGTTTTATGGTCAAAGTGTTTGCAAACGAATCAAATCAGATCAGGTTTTATTTGTACAGACAAGGTCTCAAAGTCCATTTTCCTCTGAGGCTTTACAATCTGCACAGGGAGTGACTCCCTCTGTCCTTAGACCCTCGGAGAGAGTGAGGAAAAACTTGCCCACAAAAAAACTTTAACAGGGAAAAAATGTGGAAGAAACCTCAGGAAGAGCCACAGAGGAGGGATCCCTCTCCCAGGACGGACAGACGTGCAATGGATGCCACGTGTACAGGACAAATCAACACAAACATATTGTACAATTACAATGAAAAAAGATTTAAAGTTACTTACCTGATGTAACTTGAAGAACCCTTACAGTGCGTAAGACGGCTCCTGACATTTACCTTCTATGATTCGTAATAGACATTGCTAAAAGATGTTTAAGCTGAGAAATGTTTGTTTAAATGTTGAGATCACATCTACGAACCTGACCTAGTCACAAACTGAAGAAAGGCACTTTGAGGAAATAAGAAACAGAAAAAGCTGAGGAGTCTTTACTGTTTGAGAGGGCAGGGGCCATCAACGGCTGTAGATACACAGGAGTCTGATGAAAGTCACCCATGATGGAGGCCTACAGGCTTCAGAGCAACTTTAACCCTTGGAGGGTCTTCCCGTTATGTCTCCTGAATAGTTCCTAAGACAAAATGTGGCTCCTTCCTAAAAACTGCTATAAAAATAATATATAATAATATTTTTTCCACTTTAAACACGTCAGTCTTTTAGAACTACTTCAGCCTGAAATATACATATTAAATATTAATTATATTTTTTGGTTTTTAACCCTTTAAATGCCAGTATGTTTACATAACTCTGCTGGTTTTTATTTTAAAAAACTAAAATAATTTCCATAAAATACATTTCAATGACTAATGGCTAACTATTGTTATTAGGCCCTAAGATGGGTCAATGATTGGCAGCAACATTGATTTTGATGCATTGTTATTTTTTTTGCAGTGTCATATTTTTAAATAAACATCCATTTGTGTTCCTTAAAATAAATAAATAACTTCTTCCTGAAAACTGCTATAAAATATATATTAATATTTTTTTCCACTTTAAACACGTCAGTCTTTTAGAACTACTTCAGCCTGAAAAATACGTCTTTCACAGAAAACAGTAAACAGTGTGAAACTTTGCTGCACGTTTTGAATGTGTAAAATGGCACCACATGGTCAACAAATATAAAAACTACAAATTTAAAGCCAGTGGTCCAAATTTTAGCAATCTTCATTCAACACAGCCACATTTCTTAAAAAATAAACAAAGCAAAAAATAAAAAAGCCACGAATGGTCCTAAGATGGCTCAAGGGTTAAAGAAGTCAGCGTTGACTTTTGGTTTCAGGCAGGACATGAACAGCAGTCTCCTGGGTGAAGGTCCACTGTTTGACCAAGGGTGATGAGGACATGCAGCGCTGCCTGTCACCATTCAAAGTTCTCTTCTGGGTGATGGAAGCAGCAATTCAGGCAATCTGAAACAATCCATCACTGTCTAACCACGAGGAGCCGGTTTAAAAACTGACAATCTCGATCTCACAAACTGTTGAAACATGCCGGAGTCTGTCAACAAGACGTCAACACAGCAGTCAGGTTTTGGATCTCTACATCACAAATGTTTGCGTGAATCTGCACTTGATCATTTCTATCAATGAGTTCACGTCTGATTTGAAAACTCCTGATCGATTTCTGGCCTTCACGTGAATCGCTGCATGAATGCTGGATGCATGGAAATGTAGTCGAGGATAAAAAAAAGGAACAGAAATATCTAAAGTAAATAATAAGAAGTCATATCGATAAATGAGAGGAAACGTTTATTAAACGGAGAACAGCATCAGGAATCAAATGAAAGGAAACATAATCACAAACAGAAATCTGGTAAATTAATCTTCTTTTCTCGATCACAATAAGAACTTTAACACTTCGTATTCGTCCATATTTCCAGTAAATGTTGCAGTTTTCTGGATATTGCTGTTTAGACAGGAGTAACCACACAGGAAGGCTTTTAATTTGAAACATCAGCGCAGGTATTAAAAGTATAAGAGTATCAACAGGTTAGACCTGAAACAAACTCTTTGTTTGCTGTGACAATACGTTTTATCATGAATTAAAAGAATAAGAGAAGCACAGATAATTCTGGAGTTAATTTTCTCTTCAGATGGTTTAAAATTCAATTCATCATGTTTTTGTGGAGGCACGTGATGATTTAACTGTTGTTGTTGGGAGTGCTTCATCTGGTCGTGGACCTCGGGGATCCTAATCCGTCCCCCGGGCTCCTTCCTCTTCACCTGGACAGACTTTAGCACCACCGAGGTAATCCAGCTCCATGTTGTCCTCTTGTTTTGGTGGCTGCCCCCTGGTGGCCTACAGAGGCATCACAGAAGATACATTTTAGCCACAGAACAACTCAAACTCCCAGATTTTTAAAATTTATTGTGAAATCAGCACAGGAAGTGATGACTTCGACAGCAGCTCAAAAGCTATTGTACCAAACTGAATTTTGGATTTCACACCCGTACAGTCGTTTCATTGATGTGTACCTTGTAGTAGTAAAACACGGCAGCACTGGACCCCACAGTCAGAACCAGAACCAGGACCAGGACCTCCAGTCTGATGAGCAGCTCTGTTAAAGAGGCTGAAACAGATTCACAATCATTAAATCACTTCATACAGGAACATGTGCAGCAGTTTAACGAAACACCAAAAACTGCCTCCTGGGTCAGTTTTGTACTTTCAAAATAAAGCTTGCTAAAACATTTTAAACTGTTGCAGTTTGGCTCAGGAACAAAAACTTGTTTCGAGTGAAAATAAATACATTTCGTAATGTTACGTACATAATGTAAGTTGCATAACTTCACAACGTAACAACACAAGTTGACAGCATTAACTTTTGGTTTCAGCGTCTCCTGTATGAAAGTCTTTACCCCGGCTCTCACTGTCCAGACGGAGGCTGTGTTCTGGGGGCGTGGTGGGTCGTGGTGTCTTTTCCACATTTAAATTGGGTGATTTTAAAAGCTACATGTCACATATTTGGTATCAAACGAGAGAGAAAGTTGTGTTTGTGTTTCAACTTGTGATTGTCCGTTTCTGTGTTTAAGATGGAGCTGTTTGTTGAACTGGAGTTACCTGACACGGTGACAGCGAGTGTCCGGCTCTCAGAGGAGAAGTTATGGAAGAATACGTAGACGTGATAAACACAGCGGTACTCTCCTTGGTGGGCGTGGCTTGCAGCAGAGAACAGGAAATGAGCCGAGTGATTGACAGCTGGCTGGGTGTAGTTCTGTGATGTAGCCGAGGTGGTGAACATAAGCTGGAAGGAACCTCCTGGATACTGTGGTTGGATGGAGCAGGTGATGGTGAAGTCGGAGCCCAGGAGCACCTGAAGCCCCTGCTGCGTGGCCTCAGAAACCCCGTCAGTGTGGGTGGAGGAGATGAGTGCTGGAAGCAGCAAATCTGAAAAATGAAGTGTCTATCAGGAATATACTGCTGCTACGGGCCTCACTGATTACTGTACAAAAGCAACTTTACAACTTCATTCATAAACCTGCTGCAACTGTAGCTGCTGTTAGCTAATGTTAGCGTGTTACATCTGATGAATCTGGTGTTACCTGAGCAAATGACCTCCAGGTCGAAAGTGGATCGGTTCCTCTTTGTATATACACACTCCATAAATGCAGACCCAGACAGAAGACAAGTCGATCTGATCCACCATATGACGTCATAGGTAGACCTGTGTTTATTCCTCCTGGTTGAAACAGCAGAGCCGCAGTTTAATTCACGACAAACTACATCTGCTGTCTCTAGATTCCAGTCAGCTGTATGTTCATCCACTGTCCTCCACTCTCCTTGTTGTTTCACCTCCAGGACACCAGCACACCGACTGGATCCTCCCACCAGTCGGACGATATCGGGCTCTGAGCAGACGAGAAACTGGTTAAAAACAGATGAAGTCACATCTCAGAGTCAAATCAAAGCTGTAGCTCAACTTTTACCTGAGCAGGTGAGTCGGACAGCTTGTCCAGATGGACAGGAGGTTTGACCTGAGTCTGAGCTCTTACAGTCGAGGAGAGCAGACTCGTTGCCTCCACACTGGAACTCTTTGGTCCACATTGGAGCCTCCACTTCCCCATTGAGTTCTCCCTGGAGGACTGAAGGAGGTCCACAGCCGAGCTCCCTACAGACCACCTCTGCATCCTGCTGGTCAAAGTCAGCTTCACACACTGAGGACCACGACTTAGACTTTAGCTCCAGTCTGCCTGAACACAGACTAGTCCCATCCACCAGCCGGACAGAGTCTATTGAGGAAGAGACAGAGTGTGAAAGAGAAAGAAAGACATGAAAATACTTTGAGTTGAGAGGTGTTGGTTCATAATTTGTAGTATTCTAATCTCCATAAACAGATAAATGATGATGATGATCTGAAGACCAAGATTTCAGGATCAGAAACCTCTGTAGTTTGAGTACTGTGGACCTCACACCAAATAACTTTTCAAACCATTTCACAGCTGCAGACAAATTTCTAATCTTGGCACAAAATTTCTAAAAGTTTTGCTCTAGTTGCGGCACGCTCCTGTCATCTGGTGTCAGGTGGTCATAAAATTGAGTCCAAGCTGTCTGATGACGACGTCCTCGAAAGGCTCAATCGTTCACATCAGGGATGGGACGAGGTCCACCAACAGTTAAAGAACGATTGTGAAAAAGATTTTTTTTATAGACAGCTCAAGAGTGACAGGAAATGTGGGGAGAGAGATGGGGAATGACTCGGGTCGGGATTCAAACCTGGGCCTCCGGAGCCTTCGCATATGGGGAAGCTGCTCTACTGACTGAGATAAACGCCTCCTCCATGTGGACACAATTTGAATGAATCTCTGGATTTCACCGTCTACAATCCAGAATATCATTCAGAGATTCAGAGAATCAGAAAAATCTCTGCACGTAAGGCACAAAACCAACACTGAATGTCGCTGACCTCGGACCCATCGAGCCGCAGCACCTACATGAAGTTCAGACTGTACCATGCAGAGAGAGAGAGACAGATATCAACAACATCCAGAATCACAGGCGGACCGACGGAAAGTGGTCTGAAAACAAAATTTCAAACAATCTATAAAAGATAAAACAAGCAGAGCTAGCTGTTCCTGAAAAGTAACGAATCACAAAATAAACTACTGACGATGAAAAGTGAAAATAAGGAAAAGAAAGTTCGGTTCAGACTTCAGTGATCAGAGCAACGTTAGCGCAGAGCATGCATGTGTATAGTGTTTTTTAAAATCTATTGGAACAAATTAAAATTACACTACCTCGTTATATTTCATATCCACACTCAATGTTCATTTCTAGACACATATAATCAGTAACATGGGAACAATAAACGTAGTCTGGAAAGCCTCACAAAGGCATCGGGCTTCGAGCAAAGTCTCAGTGCTGGGAACTCTTGGGAAGTCCTGACTCAGGCTGCGAGAGCTCAGCGAGATAAGCCCGACGTCTTCTTCTACATCTGAGTGTACGACAACCAGCAGCAGCATGTCAGGCCGGGACTCGAATGAGGACTCAGATGCAGAGTTAGGCAGTAAGCTGTTTTATTCAGGACGGCGACAATCCTCGACTGAGTGAGGCTATGAAAAGGCCCTAAACTAAAGAAAACAAAAATCACTCCAAGGAGGAAAAAACACTGAACTACTCTAAATAACAAAATCAAAATCACTCTCAACGAGGAACAATAAAGCTAAGACTACTCGTATTAAAGATTAACGAAATCAAAATCACTCATTAAGAGGAAAAACAAAAGGACTATGAAACATCAACTTAAGGCGCTCAAAACGAGGCTGAAAACACACTAGACTAGATACAAAGTAACAAAAAGCTAGACTAGGAAGTACAACAGAAAATCACTCATTTGAGGAAGAAAACAAAAGAATACTTGAGCTAAGGAGCTGTGGCTATGGACTGTGGAAAAAAAAGGCTTTGGTGTACGCTACGAAGGACGAAACACTTCGGCACGGGACAAAGGGAGACGCAGACAATATATACACAGGGTAATGGTGGAGACAATCAGGGCGGGGAAGACAATCAGACCGGTGACACACGAGGAAGGGCAAGTGACCTGAAACGAGAGGAGAGTTAACTTTCAAAATAAAACAGGAAATGACAAGACAATACAAAAACCCAACTTGACCTCACCGCGGTGTGACACAGCAGGTCGACATGCAAAGACACCTAACGTATCACTTTATCATATATCGTATCATATCATAAAGCCAACACTGTGGGAACATGCCAATAAGTAATAAACTAAATAATATTTCTCCATTATTGGACTTTATTACATTATCAGTTGCTACATACATACATATATATATATATATATATATATATATATATATATATATATATATATATATATATATATATATATATATATATATATATATATATATATATATATATATATATATAGTTCTGCTTTTCTAATGTTAGTCTCTCTGATGGTAAAAACTCTGATAATTGGTCGAGGAACAGCTTAAAAGGTGGAAATATGTATTTCTGTTATTTAATCAGAATTCTGCATTTTTTAAAAACCTAATTTAAATCCAGATTTGTTGCATGGGTTCATGTTAATGTCTAAAAGTGATTCTGTGAAACAATGAATCAAATCCTAAAAACTTTTTAAGATTTTTAAAACAGACGCATGGATGTCGACGAGCTACCGTAGGTGGATCAATAAAATACTGAATAAAAATAAAAAAAAATAAACCCAGACTAGAAAAATAAAATAAAAGTTCAAGTATCCAGATGCACGTTGGGTCATGTAACAGAAATAACAAACAGGAAGTGTTGTCAGCTCGTTTTAACTGTGAAACATCATTTAAAAGCATCTATTGGTGATTCATGACAAATATTACACAGTGCAGGAATCTGAGCTGATCCTGGGTCTTACCTGAGCTCCAGAGCAGCACAAACACGACCAGGACGCGACCCATGGCCCGTCGTCCAAACCAACGTCCGTCACCGTCACTGTCTCTTCCTCACTAATCGTTTCTTGACATATATGTCTTTATCAGCTCATCAGGCTCAGTGTGGTTTCTCACTTTTTTTGACATCCTGTGTTCTCATGATGCTTTAACATCATAGGAACACAGGATGTCGCATGATTCATTCATCGCCTTTAATCAGTTTGCGTGTTCCAGGAAATGTTTGAAGGGGTTTCTACAACTTTAGTAGCCACTTTTAACCAAGTAACAACCTCTGTGGGAAACAAAGCCTTACTTAACCCTCAAACGACCCCAAGCACATTTATGTGTTGAAGGGTATTTAACGTAATTATTTTGAAGGGTAACCAGAGGGTTAAAGGCTCCCAAGGTACCTGTGCACCAATTTAAAGGTTCCAGGAGATGGGGAGTATGCCTTTGACAGTAGTTGACTACATGCTAGCTTCAACAAGAGCCACTGCCAGGACACCAACTGAACTAAGGCCAAGTCAGGGTCAAGACCAGAGTGTACCGAGACTCAAGACAAGACCAGATGAGACCAAGTCAAGACCCAGACCAAGACATGACAAGTCAATATATATATAGGTAACACGTAGAGCTAGTATTAGTTAGGTAGTTGGTGGTCCCAGCTGTTTCAGTCAATGTTGCATTGGAGAATTTAAACTTTTTTCATGTAGATGAATTTGTGGTTCAGGAAATCAAACTTCTTTACATAACATTTGGCCTTTCTCTGCTGTCTCCTGCATTCAGTTATCGGTTGCATCTGAAGCAGGAACCTCCAATCACAGTAAATATGTTAGGAAATAAAAGAGACGATACTTCCAAACAGCTACTTTAACACACACACACACTTTCTCCAAGAAAAATACCTTTTTATTTCATTATAAATCCACATAATTGTATCTATGAAAGCATAAAATCCCCATTTCGCATGTTGTCGTGTTTTTCTCCTTATCGTGGTCGTTTGTTTTGTCATATTCAAAGTAAATCATGGGTATCAAACCATCGAAGACTGTAAGGTGTATGTCACATACAAACACAGACACTGTCAAACGGCAAAGGGGGGACGGGAAGAAGGGGGACGGGACAGCGCAAGTTCTGCTGGCCATCTTTTAAAACCGCTTAATAACATTTAACGATCTCGAGCGCCAGCTTTTAGTAACAGGAACACTCATGGTAAAGTTCACCATTGTTTCGGACGGGTACAGTTGCTTTTCAGTGTCAAACAGAACATCACCATTTTTCACCATTGAACGTACGAGCCGGGACGTCGTCTGTGCTTTAAGTTTGGCTTCGAGTGAATCCTCGCCGGCGTTCCTCAAGGCTCCATCCTCGGGACACCAAGTTTTTTTTTCTTCTTTTTTATTCTTTTGTTTTAATACTCCGACATAGAGAGAATCAATCCACCATGGACGCAAACACACTGATTATTTCAACATTATCTAAGTCATTCAGAGCCAGAAGAGTTAGATTGGTAATACTGGAGAGTATACTATTCAGCTGTTCATGAAAATGAGAAAGAGAAAGAGAGAGAGGGAAGAGAGATGAGATGAAAACAGACGAGTAAAGTGCCAGAGAGGTTTGACAGTTTGTTGTTATTGATGCGTTTGAGACAAGACGTTGACAATGTGTGCTCGTGTTTTCACTCCAAGGCCCAACATGTATTTTCTCTTCGACTGCTAAGAGAAGTCTGCATATTCTCCCGGTATTGTTATTATGCTGTAGTAATCCTTTGGCATGTGACTGTATGCTGGGGAAAGAGAGGAGAGGTGCCCAACGAACATTGGACGAACCACAAACGAGAACTTCCTGGAAAAAAAAATAAAAATTTGTAAAATGGGTATTCTCCAAATTCTGAAGTAATCCGAAGAGAGCAGCGTTTAGCGTCCGCGACCGTCAGAATCAGACTAGATCCACCCGACGCCCCTTCAAAGCCCCGTCAGATCGTCGGATACTTCCTTTAGAAAAGAAGAAGTGATCCCAGGCCGTGTTTGCTCTGATTCCTCTGATCCGACGTTTCAAGCTCCCAGTTAAGCACCGAACACGAGCAGGGTTCAAAGCCCGGAGCCTGGCCCACATCCAACATGTCCTCTCCCAGCAGCGTGGAGACGTTTGCATGTCGACAGGTAGGCTGTTTATCCTCCGCGGGATGTTCACATCACATCCCGTCTGGTTCTGGTATGGGCCGGCGTTAGAGGGTGCGTCTCTGGGTCGAAAACCTGATCAACGGGGATCACGAGAAGGACCATGCAACCCATCGTGGGGCACCTGAAGGAGACGAGAGAGAAGGACAGGTAGAGATAGACTGAATGATTGATTGATTGCCATTAAATTATGTTGACGAACAACATGATGGCGTAAAAATACTTGCAGATTGCACATTTTTAAATTTTGGATGTACAGGAAAGTTAGGTCAGGGTTAGGAAGTCTTACATAAGTTTTAGAGTCACAGGACAGGAGCCAAACCGGCAAGAAAACCACCTGGGTATCCGGCTGTGTTCCCTGTTAGACCGCTGCTCACTGCTGGTTCAAAAGTTGTGTTCGGTCCCAGTAAAGGAGACGCTGACACTGTGGGGCCGTGACCCTGACATGGTTTTTGCTCTATGTTTTTAAACCTGAACACTTGCAGTTATTCTCTCCCACCATGTCCACAACCACTAAAACAAACCTCCCACAGTTTTTCAGTACTGGGGACAGAATTCAGCATTTCCTGCCGATACTTTGGAAACTACCTCGTTCACGCCCACAGACACTTCTGTACTTGTACTCGAAACACAGACCGTGGGCAAACAAACGGCATCTCTTGTCTGGTAAACAGAGCAGATGGTAAAGTTGTACTGTGGCACATAGAGAGACTCTCCTGGTAAACTCGAGGCACTTGAACTACAGTAACCCCCAAGATCCACCGGGCCCGTCCACGGCGCGTTGTGTGAGCGCGAGTAATATGCAGCCGAGCGGCGAGACGCATCTGGGACAAGTCTGAACAGACCATGGTGGACGTGGTCCGTTTCAGAAGCGTCCCAGATGCGTCTCGCCGCTCGGCTGCACGTGTCAGTCTCCACAGAGCACCTCGGTGCTGCTGCTTTAAAACTGAACGAGCGACAAAACGAAGCCGGAGAAGCGACGTTGAAGCGACGAGGAGGAAGTCACGAAAAACAAAGAAAGCTTACATAATGGAGCGACACCAATCTGCATACTGCGGGAGATCAGCCGTTATGTAATGGCCCAATAAAGAGGAATAATGTTGTTTACTAAGGCGATATTTACAGAGCACTTAGAGGCAGACAGACTGCTAATGGCCGCTCTCCTCTTCCTCCTTCTCTCTCTCTCTCTCCGTTAAAATATGCTCTTTGTGTTTCCACCAAGATCTCACCTTCTTCCGCCTCTTCACCCTCCAGCGCTGTGAGGCTGAGTGTAAATCTGAAAAACACAAAGCCGACGAGGTAAAGCTCAAACTGATTATTGTACCAAAGCACAAATGTAATGTAATCAGAAGAAATACTCGAGTACAGCGGAACATCCGACACTGAAGACAACAGACTAACAAAATAAAACTCTGTTTTCATGGAGAGGCCTTTGAATATAATTCGCAGCCTGGCTCCATGAACACTTCGACTGAAATGAGATGATTTTAATCTCCTGGTTTGTGGAAAGAAAGCAGAGATTTAGATAAAAGGAGGACGAGGTGTGTTTATAGTTTCTGAAGGACAGAGAGAGAGACAAAGAGGGAGAGACAGAAGGGAGGATTATGGACTCATATTTAGTTAGCGAGACAGAGAGAGGAGTACAGATGAGTCACTGAGCCTCTAGACGCAGTTATTGACGAGAGAAGATGGAGGGATAAAGAGGGATGGAGAGAAAATGAAAACTCAGGGATGGAGAGGAGGTGGAGGGAGGAGATTGGACACGAAGAGGACGAGGAGAAGTCTGTAAATAGAAAACTGAATCCCAGAATTTACAGCTCAGCGACAGAGCGGTTATCTATCAAGAAAACTCGTCTTCCATCGGTCCGTCCTCCGTTCATCGTTTCGTTGTTTATTCACGATTTCACTGATCGTGTTTAAACTGGATCAGATTTTATGGGAGAAATTATTTTCTGCAGCAGCTACAGTTGAACCAAATTCAATGAAACATGTTTTTTTTTTTTACGGTGGCCAACAAGAGCCTGGATGTTTGTCTCCTCATCACCGTCCTCTTTTGTCCTCCTCGTCCACATTTTGTCCGTCTTCTCGTCACTCCTCATCATCTCCTTGTTGGCATCGTTTCGAAGCTGCAGCTCGTTTGTCTTGATATAAATGTTTGAGACGTTGTTCATCACACTGAATGTGGGATGATCATTACAGACGTGTTCGGCGCCCTTCCACCTGTTTGACCATCTTGTCTTTCGCGACCTGTTGGACCTCATTCAGGACAATCACATGATGTTTGTGTTGCACGGTGTTTGTTTCGTTGTTAGTTTGTTATCACAGGAACACTGACTTCTCTTTAAACCTTCAGAAATCCTCATGAAGGCGTCTGAACATCCTGTTTCTTATCTACAGCTCCGGGTGTGGATGCGAAAACCTTCCCTGGATACATGAGGGTAAAAATAAAAGCACGTCACCGCGTGGAGTGACCACCGGGTGTCACTGTGACTCTGAGTGTGAGCTCGGCCTCCAACAGTTTCCTGCTGCTCGGTGTCATGAATAATGCCTCGTGGCTTTACAGTGACGCTGTCTGCGGGTAATGGACACGTGTGTTAAATGCATGTGATGCTGGTATTCATTCCAATCAGGCTGCTGTACAATATATCTGTGTATATTTTCTACCTGAACTGGATCTGTCTCTGCGACATCCTTTAATGCTTCTTTTACTGTGAATATTTTCACACCTACGACATATTTTGACCACACAAGCTATAAATAACACATCCACATGACAAAATATCTGACATGTTTTACAGAAATGTCAGCTTTGACTTTGGACTGGGTGTCGGTCATTTGTTGACGTTAACAGACAAATCACAAATCTTCCATGTAATGTCGCTTTAAAATAATATTGTAATAATGTAACAGTGGATGGTAGAGAAATTACCTGAACCTAGTGTCTGCATCTACTTTCTAATGACCAAACAGAACCTCTGAACTGACAGTGTCCAGTCTAACAGTGAACACAGCGACAGACCCTATGAACCGGCAGTGTCCAGTCTAACAGCGAACACAGCGACAGAACCTCTGAACCGGCAGTGTCCAGTCTAACAGTGAACACATCGACAGAACCTCTGAACCGGCAGTGTCCAGTCTAACAGTGAACACAGCGACAGAACCTCTGAACCGGCAGTGTCCAGTCTAACAGTGAACACAGCGACAGAACCTCTGAACCGGCAGTGTCCAGTCTAACAGTGAACACAGAGACAGAACCTCTGAACCGGCAGTGTCCAGTCTAACAGCGAACACAGCGACAGAACCTCTGAACCGGCAGTGTCCAGTCTAACAGCGAACACAGAGACAGAACCTCTGAACCGGCAGTGTCCAGTCTAACAGCGAACACAGCGACAGAACCTCTGAACCGGCAGTGTCCAGTCTAACAGCGAACACGGAGACAGAACCTCTGAACCGGCAGTGTCCAGTCTAACAGCGAACACGGCGACAGAACCTCTGAACCGGCAGTGTCCAGTCTAACAGCGAACACGGCGACAGAACCTCTGAACCGGCAGTGTCCAGTCTAACAGCGAACACGGCGACAGAACCTCTGAACCGGCAGTGTCCAGTCTAACAGCGAACACGGCGACAGAACCTCTGAACCGGCAGTGTCCAGTCTAACAGCGAACACAGCAGCAGAACCTCTGAACCGGCAGCGTTCAGTCTAACAGTGAACACGGCGACAGAACCTCTGAACCAGCAGTGTCCAGTCTAACAGTGAACACAGCGACTGAACCTCTGAACCGGCAGTGTCCAGTCTAACAGTGAACACAGTTGCCTACCGAGGTGTTTTTCTTGCTGGGTTTGGCTCCTGGCATCCCGGGGCCGAATCTGTAAATCACTTTGGTAGTGTAACTTTTCCCCTGTGGGTCTCGGAGGCCGTGCTAGAACCCGGTCTGGTTCTGTCCACAGTTAGTAGCAGTTAATTAGCTTTTAGCTACTTACTACCAACTGGAAAACCACATCGGGAAGCACTCGGCTCCGGCGGCATCACCAGAGTGCAGCGCCAGAAAATACCTCAAAGGCGACTTTTCTTTAGTTTGTTATTGTTGGTCCAGATTCAGGAGTACAGGCCCGAAATACTGACACAGAAAACACGTGAACAAACATTGTGTCGCTCGTAAAAAACAGATTTAAGAGAAACAAAGAGGTTGGTGCATCTGCCCCACGTACAGAAGCGTCCCCATCGCTCTCCACTCACTCCTGTCACCATTCACTATTCTCTCAAATCTTGAAAATGCCAAAAAAATCTTTAAGAGAAACAAAAAGAACGAGACGCGTCACGTTAACCTCAAATGGAGAAACGAGACGCTCACCGCGACAGCGCCCGCATCACGCTCCATCCATCCAACTCCACACAGAACACAATATTTCAATTCACAGCCAGATAAGACGAAGAGAAACAGCTCATGAATTGTGTGAAGAGGAGAAAATCCTCCAGAGCTTTGATAGATGCCTCACGACAGGGTATACATCTCAATTTGAGAGTGAAATTGGAAGCAGAAATATCACAAGATAAAGAAGAAGAAAGAAGCTGCGGTGAAGGAGAAGAGACAAACAAAACGACCTTGAACTCAAAAATTACAGGAGAAGCAGGAGGAGGAGGAGGAGGAGGAGGAAGAGGAGGAGGAGGAGGAGGAGGAGGAGGAAGGCTTCAAAACAAAACAACTCATTAAAATCAAACTAATGAAATAGGACGGAGGAGGAGGGACACGCAGAGACATGAAGACAGACAGGTAGAGTAATAAAAGGTAATAACGAAGAGAGCCTGAGTGTTCGTCAGGGACGTCACGGAGACTACGTCCAGGTTTTAGACAGTCTGCGAGGACGTCACAGAGACTACGTCCAGTTTTAGACAGTCTGCGGGGACGTCACGGAGACTATGTCCAGGTTTTAGACAGTCTGCGGTTACAGAGACTACGTCCAGGTTTTAGACAGTCTGTGGTCACGGAGACTACGTCCAGGTTTTAGACAGTCTGTGGGACAGGTCACAGAGACTACGTCCAGGTTTTAGACAGTCTGTGGTCACGGAGACTACGTCCAGGTTTTAGACAGTCTGCGGAGACGTCACAAAGACTATGTCCAGGTTTTAGACAGTCTGCGGGGACGTCACGGAGACTATGTCCAGGTTTTAGACAGTCTGCGGTCACGGAGACTACGTCCAGGTTTTAGACAGTCTGTGGGACAGGTCACAGAGACTACGTCCAGGTTTTAGACAGTCTGTGGTCACGGAGACTACGTCCAGGTTTTAGACAGTCTGTGGGACAGGTCACGGAGACTATGTCCAGGTTTTAAACAGTCTGTGGTCACGGAGACTACGTCCAGGTTTTAGACAGTCTGTGGGACACGTCACAGAGACTACGTCCAGTATTTAGACAGTCTGTGGTCACAGAGACTACGTCCAGGTTTTAGACAGTCTGTGGTCACAGAGACTACGTCCAGGTTTTAGACAGTCTGTGGGACACGTCACAGAGACTACGTCCAGGTTTTAGACAGTCTGTGGGACACGTCACAGAGACTACGTCCAGGTTTTAGACAGTCTGTGGTCACAGAGACTACGTCCAGTATTTAGACAGTCTGCGGGGACGTCACAGAGACTACGTCCAGTATTTAGATAGTCTGTGGGACATGTCACAGAGACTACGTCCAGGTTTTAGACAGTCTGTGGGGACATCAAGGAGACCATGTCCAGGTTTTAGACAGTCTGTGGTCACAGAGACTACGTCCAGGTTTTAGACAGTCTGCGGTCACAGAGACTACGTCCAGGTTTACCAGTGGACTCACTGGTCCCCACCTCCCTCCCCGTTACAGCAGGAGTTACTCACCGATGACGGGAGCTGCTCCTCGGCGTCGGGTGGAGTTTGGCTCCAGGCACCAGCAACAAATCAAAAAAAGGGGGAGGGAAGTGGAGTATTGGTTTGGACTCAGAGATTGGTGGGTTGTGGATTTGATTGACAGTTTCTTGTGTGTTATTGTGAGATGGCGTCATCGTCATGGGCGGGGTTTAAGTCCACTACAGTCGTCCCTCGAAGAGAAGCTCCACCCATCCCCTCCGTCGACGATGACGGCTGGGAGTTTTTATTAGCACCTCCGCCTAAGAGACAACAAGATGGAGTCAGGTTATCAGGAGCCGACGACAAAGAGGAGCCACATGGTCCACGCGTCGCTCAGTTACCCTGCCCTGCAGAGGACGAGGACGGAGGCAGCGCGAGGACGTTGGCTCCTCCTCCTCCTCCTCCTCCTCCACCTCCTCCGTTGGTCTGGGAGCAGACGTTGGCTTGGCGAGCGGCGGCCTTCTGCTTGTAGTGGTTACTGTGCAGCTTGTACTTCATCAGGAGGATGAAGATGAAGACGAGGACGGAGGCCACGATGATGCCGCCGATGATGATGATCATGGTGCCGCCCAGGAACTGGAGGAAAAAACACGCAGATGGTTTTATGGAGTCTGACCTTCTGACCTCGTCAACAAACCTCTGAGAGTCCATCCGAACACGGACGCACTCACCTGGTCTCGGATGGAGTGACAGCCTCCGTACTCCCTCTCCGTGATGAAGGACACGCAGCCCACCAGCTTGGTGCCCGTCAGCGCCGTGATGCCGTCGTCGTAAACGGCTAAAACACAAAGCTCGTAGTCCCGCGACGACGCCAGGTCGCTCAGCAGGAAGTACTTGTGGTTGGCGGGGATCATCCTGAATGAGAGCGAGACAGAGACAAAGACGGTTTAGTTCATTTAGTTCATTTAGTTCATTTAGTGGACGTCTGGGAAGCTGCAGACTGAAGATCCGTCCCTGACGCCGTCTTTGTTGGTCGTAATGACTTCTGTTCCACCTGACACAAGGTGCAGCCGAACAGAAGAGCGGGAGTTCTCTGACAACACAAAAGATTAAAGCTGGAGGAGAAAATCGAAGTGGAGAGAAAAAATACAGAGAGGACAAGACGGAGGGAACGAAGGTGGATGAAGCACTTTCAGTTTCCAACCTGAGAATCAAAAGGTGTAGCGAGGTGGAGATTAAAGAGAGAACGACGGCGGGTAGGGGAGGAGACGACGAGGAGACGAGGCGGAAAGATGGAGAAGGAGGCGAGACGGAAAGATGGAGAAGGAGGCGAGGGAGGAAATAAAGAAACGTCACAGTGGAGAAACGAGACGAAGGTGGAGAGACCTGGACCAGAACCTGAACCGGAGCAGAACTACAGCAGTTTTCAGTTTTTTAAATATGTATTAAACTTTTTTAAAATTAAACAACCAAATGTCATTTTAAATATTCTGCCAATAATTACCAAACATTAAGAGATAAAAACACAACATGATTCACAACAATAATAAAATAGTAAAATTACAAACATAAATAATGAAATAAAAATAAAATTACAACATTATTTATATAGTATTTACATACAAATGCATGTAAAACATGACAGTAATTATCTGTAATTTAATATGCAGCTCGTTATATAAATAAACAGTTTAACCTTTTTCTTATTAGTTTTACGTTTATTTGTCAGGTCACTTCATTATTTGTAATAATTCAGGGGAAATCTGTGAAATAACAGTATTTCTTCTTATCTTAAGTTATTTCTAATTTTTCTACAGAGAAAATATTATATAGTATAAAATACTTAGAGGTATTTTTCTTTTTCTTAAATCACATGAAAGAATTCTAAAATATTTTCACTGGACGATCGATAGAAGCACGAAAAAAACTGTCGACCTCACGGAGTGTGTTACGTTTAAATCTGTATTCTCCTTGTGTGTGTGTGTGTGTGTGTGTGTGTGTGTGTTCCTGCAGGTGTACACATCCTGTGTGTGTGTGTGTGTGCGTGTGTGTGTGTGTTCCTGCAGGTGTACACACCCTGTGTGTATGTGTGTGTGTGTGTCTCTCTGTATGTGTGTGTGTGTGTGTGTGTGTGTGTGTGTGTGTGTGTGTGTGTGTGTGTGTGTGTGTGTGTGTGTGTGTGTGTGTGTGTCCTATATATTATTCAGGTGCAGGGCAGAGCCTATTTATCAACACTGGAGCTGAGGTGACGAGACAGCGAATGGGATTATAAAGCCGAACCTGACCTGCTGCTCGACTGTGTGTGTGTGTGTGTGTGTGTGTGTGTGTGTGTGTGTGTGTGTGCGTGTGTGTTTCTATGTGCTATAAGGGAGAAGATGGAGCGATGGTGTGAGTGTATGATGGTCGCTCTATTATAGAGGGGGTCTATAAAACTGCTGCAACATCGTGAGTCAGACTAAACGAAGGCCCGGGGCCGTCACACACACACACACACACACACACACACACACACACACACACACACACACACACACACACACACACACACACACACGCTGTGCCTCGTTCAGCCTCCTCTGCTTCGTCTTTGTAAAGATATGTTTCATGTCTAACTCAGTGAATTACAGATTTATTTTGACCAGGCGCATAAATTCAGCACAGAGCAGACCGTGAGGGGAAGGAAATCAGCTACAAAATACAAAATAAAACCCCGGCTGATTTTCAAAATAAAATACTCAATACAAGAACACGTCATAATGGGCGGGGCCGACCTGAAGTCAACAGGTGAGGGGTTTTCAGGTGTAATCACTGATGACACCTCACATCCTTTTTATAATGACGCCAGAAAAAAAAGATTCGGCGTGGGATGTCATCGCAGGAGTCAGAGAGACTACAGCCGGAAATATCACGAGATTACGCGTGAATTCACGAGATCTCGTGAGTTCTCACGACGCTCTGTGGCGGAGACGCACCTGAGCGCATCACAAACGGATTATGCGTGAGTTGGCGGACGGAGCAGTACGCAGCCGCTCAGGAGCGCAGCCGCTTCGCATGCGGTGTGTTTTCAGGGTTACAATAACAATCTGAGCCTGAATCCTGACCTGGGCTGAGATTACGTTACGTGTGCCGGTAAAACTAAAAACAGATTTTGTCAGTGGAGTCTGGTGAGGAACATGTTTGTGGTTCGACAAGAGGTCGATCTCTCTTTGCACGATGCTGTCAGACACAGGACAGAAGAACTAACGAGCTCGTCAGTTGCAAAAACGAACTTTTAGTGGACGTACTTCGACCTCTAACTCAGAACTACAGATTTATTACAGACGTGGAGATTGTTCGAACAGTCAAACACTTCATCGCTGCACTTTGACTAATAATACAGGAAGAGCATGTGCTGCTACAGATGGTACAGATGGATCACAGTGAGTCCGACTCAGCGCTGTAGCTGCTGTTAGCTCAGGTATGTCGTGCCAGAACCTGAGCTGGACAATAACACAAGTTGGTTTAACGTCTCACGTTAGCTGCTAAACTTATTTGGAAAGCTTTGAATAACACGTCCGTCAGATTATTTACAGTCAGATCAGCCGAGAGTCTGGATGATGTTATCAGCACAAGGCGACGCTTGTTCCTCTCCCTCTTCTCCGTTTACTTTCCTCTGCTCTCGTTCTTTCCTTATTGCTATTCAGAGGAGGATATCGAGAGGCGATGGAAACCGAGGATATGCAGAGAAACTCTCGCCCTGACCTTGTGTCTACGCTGTGAAGGGAATCGTCCATGTATATTTCATACCCTCAGCATCCTGTGGTATCTCCATGAAGTCACCTTTAAAACAGCAAAATAAATAGAATAAAGGGTGACTCTGTTGAACCTGTAGGTCTGGGTTCATGTTCTTCTGATCCTTGAGAGCATCTTTGGTCGTTGGTTCACGTCTTTCCTGGTGGAGGGTTGTTGGATTATTGGCTCAGTGTCTTAGATAGCTTACGGCTTGCTTGCTGCTTCCCTCAGGTTCAAAACTAATTGTGTAGCTCTGACTCACTGCTGCCAGTTACACACTCGATCACAACCCCCTGCAGGGTTTATATTGGTTTACCTCTATTTAAAAAGACATTCTCCCATCATGCCTCTGTGGATAGAACTGGTGGAAAAGTACCAGCTTAAACACTGCAGTTCAACTGTCCAGGCCCCTAGTCTGCGGGGACATCACAGAGACTATGTCCAGGTTTTAAACAGTCTCTGGGGACGTCACATAGACTACGTCCAGGTTTTAGACAGTCTGCGGGGACGTCACATAGACTACGTCCAGGTTTTAGACAGTCTGCGGGACGTCACGGAGACTACGTCCAGTTTTAGACAGTCTGTGGGGACATCACAGAGACTACGTCCAGTTTTAGACAGTCTGCGGGGACGTCTCAGAGACTACGTCCAGTTTTAGACAGTCTGCGGGGACGTCATGGAGACTACGTCCAGGCTTTAGACAGTCTGCGGGGACGTCACGGAGACTACGTCCAGGTTTTAGACAGTGTGCATGGACGTCACAGAGACTACGTCCAGGTTTTAGACAGTCTGTGGGGACGTCACGGAGACTACGTCCAGGTTTTAGACAGTCTGCGGGGACGTCACGGAGACTACGTCCAGGTTTTAGACAGTCTGCGGGGACGTCACGGAGACTACGTCCAGGTTTTAGACAGTCTGCGGGGACGTCACGGAGACTACGTCCAGGTTTTAGACAGTCTGCGGGGACGTCACGGAGACTACGTCCAGGTTTTAGACAGTCTGCGGGGACGTCACAGAGACTACGTCCAGGTTTTAGACAGTCTGCGGGGACGTCACAGAGACTACGTCCAGGTTTTAGACAGTCTGCGAGGACGTCACGGAGACTACGTCCAGGTTTTAGACAGCCTGTGATTGTCACAGAGACTACGTCCAGGTTTTAGACAGTCTGCGAGGACGTCACGGAGACTACGTCCAGGTTTTAGACAGCCTGTGATTGTCACAGAGACTACGTCCAGGTTTTAGACCTAATGAGTCAATGCTGACTGGACAGCAGTCTTCTGGGAGAAAGTCCTGTTTGTTTGACCCATCTGACATCCTGATGAAGCCTCTTGGATGGAAGGTGAAACGTCTTCACAGTCCAGTTGCCCCAGGTTGAACCTTTCCTGAAAAAAAACTGGGGGAAACCATTTCTAAGAGGTCCCCATGTGCATCATTAAGCCTCGACCGCCCATGATCCTGTCATGGAGTTCTGGAGATGTTCTGACCCATCTAGCCATCAGAGTTTGGTTCTTGTCAAAGCTGCTCAAATCTCGAGCATCAAGCCGAGTGATACTGGTTATACTTTCAAAATAAAGCTTGTGGTCGCAGTTTTAGGTAGCAACAATGCTCGGGGGGAGGTTTCGGAAAAGACGCTGACGTTTGGTTCCACGCGGGACACAAACATCAGTCTTCTGGGTCCTGTTGGTTTAACCCAATCTCCACCAAACGTTATGCTGTGGTCCCTCGTTTATCGCGGGGGATACGTTCTAAAAACAACCCGCAATAAACATAGTTAATCAGGACCAGCGCCGGTCCTGGCCACATTTGCGCCCTGGGCAAATCACAACAGCGCCCAAGGCGAGTTTTTTTTCTTGTGCGCCCTCACGTCCGCTCGTGCGCCCTAGTCCTAGATTGCTGCTTGATCAACTTGATGAGCGGTGTAGAAAATTGGCGAGAGGACGCAGAACACATGTGCGGTTCTCCTTTAGCCAATTTAGGTTCGTAGGTAGGTATGTTCTGTACAGTACGCTGTAAAAAAAAAAGGAAAAGCAAAATTACACTAAAAAAGTCAGCAAAAAGTGAACCGTGATAAAGCGAGGGACGACTGTACTACTGCTGGTACTCGACTCCATACACGCATGTACTTTAAACGTCAAGGCGAGGCACGACACTGTATCCTGTTATGGATCAGTGGGTCTGTTACAAACCTGCCACCTTTCCTCTGAAACAAAGACCCACTGTGAGACGAGTCCGGAGGCAGGCTGAACCACATTTCTCTCAGTTGAGGACGGTGTCAGTTAATAATGGAGCATAAAAAGAACAGACGCTAACATACAGGATGTGAGCGTGGAGTGATGGGGTGGATTTAGTATGAAATCCTGAGTGGCTGTGTTTTATACGGCTGTGTCCTCTGCATTATTCACAGAGCTGTCATGAACAGACCGAGAGGCAACACTTGAGGTCGTGCTTCCCTCTCAGTCCTACATGGCACCCAACATATTTCATTTCATTACGAGCCTTGCATTATTCAAAACCTTAAATGATACCCGCTGCCATGCTGACATATTTAAACTGCAATTATCCTGGATCTTTACTGATTTTCATTATGCAGGATTCAAGCTTGTTCTCTGCGCCCAAGGCAAGGGTAATAGAAAATATAAAGCTTTAGTATAAAGAATAACCTTCACTGGCTGTGAGCCGCGATTCATTTCATTTACGTGCATACAGTAATACCTCAGCCTGCTGTGAAAGAAGCCGGAGGACGTGTTTGTTTGTGTCCAATGAGCTCAGGTAGTTTAAGAGCTTCATTCTCTGTTTTCATTGTAAAAACGATACGTTAGACACCTCATGGATTTATTCAGCTCCACGCTTCTATTCTACAGGAACTTAAGATGGTTCAGTGCGACGCAGTGACGGTTAACACGACTTTACTTTAACAGGCAGCCAACAAGACTGAGACTGAGAGTGAGCGAGCAAGAAGCCGCCGGACAAGAGCAAATGTGGGACTGACTTTTAGTGGTTGGTGAGAGCTTGGTGAAATAAAAGGCTGAAAGACAGACGCCGAGCTGGACTGACTGCTGCTGGACTAGTCTCTGATATCAGCTGCTGGACTAGTCACTGATATCAGCCGCTGCTGGACTAGTCTCTGATATCAGCTGCTGCTGGACTAGTCGCTGATATCAGCTGCTGCTGGACTAGTCGCTGATATCAGCCGCTGCTGGACTAGTCTCTGATATCAGCCGCTGCTGGACTAGTCTCTGATATCTGCCGCTGCTGGACTAGTCGCTGATATCAGCAGCTTCTGGACTAGTCGCTGATATCGGCCGCTGCTGGACTAGTCGCTGATATCAGCCGCTGCTGGACTAGTCTCTGATATCAGCTGCTGCTGGACTAGTCTCTGATATCAGCCGCTGCTGGACTAGTCTCTGATATCAGCCGCTGCTGGACTAGTCTCTGATATCAGCTGCTGCTGGACTAGTCGCTGATATCAGCCGCTGCTGGACTAGTCTCTGATATCAGCCGCTGCTGGACTAGTCTCTGATATCAGCTGCTGCTGAACTAGTCTCTGATATCAGCCGCTGCTGGACTAGTCTCTGATATCAGCCGCTGCTGGACTAGTCCCTGATATCGGCCGCTGCTGGACTAGTCGCTGATATCGGCCGCTGCTGGACTAGTCGCTGATATCGGCCGCTGCTGGACTAGTCTCTGATATCGGCCGCTGCTGGACTAGTCTCTGATATCAGTCGCTGCTGGACTAGTCGCTGACATCGGCCGCTGCTGGACTAGTCGCTGACATCGGCCCTCTGATATCAGCCGCTGCTGGACTAGTCTCTGATATCAGCCGCTGCTGGACTAGTCTCTGATATCAGCCGCTGCTGAACTAGTCGCTGATATCAGCCGCTGCTGGACTAGTCTCTGATATCAGCCGCTGCCGGACTAGTCTCTGATATCAGCCGCTGCTGGACTAGTCGCTGATATCAGCCGCTGCCGGACTAGTCTCTGATATCAGTCGCTGCCGGACTAGTCTCTGATATCAGTCGCTGCCGGACTAGTCTCTGATATCGGTCGCTGCTGGACTAGTCTCTGATATCGGCCGCTGCCGGACTAGTCTCTGATATCGGTCGCTGCCGGACTAGTCGCTGATATCGGCCGCTGCTGGACTAGTCGCTGATATCGGCTGCTGCTGGACTAGTCGCTGATATCGGCCGCTGCTGGACCAGTCGCTGATATCGGCCGCTGCTGGACTAGTCGCTGATATCGGCCGCTGCTGGACTAGTCTCTGATATCGGTCGCTGCTGGACTAGTCGCTGACATCGGCCGCTGCTGGACTAGTCGCTGACATCGGCCGCTGCTGGACTAGTCTCTGATATCAGCCGCTGCTGGACTAGTCTCTGATATCAGCCGCTGCTGGACTAGTCTCTGATATCAGCCGCTGCTGGACTAGTCTCTGATATCAGCCGCTGCTGGACTAGTCGCTGATATCAGCCGCTGCTGGACTAGTCTCTGATATCAGCTGCTGCTGGACTAGTCTCTGATATCAGCCGCTGCCGGACTAGTCTCTGATATCAGCCGCTGCTGGACTAGTCTCTGATATCAGCCGCTGCTGGACTAGTCGCTGATATCGGCCGCTGCCGGACTAGTCTCTGATATCAGTCGCTGCTGGACTGGTCGCTGACATCGGCCGCTGCTGGACTAGTCGCTGATATCAGCCGCTGCTGGACTAGTCTCTGATATCAGCCGCTGCTGGACTAGTCTCTGATATCTGCTGCTGGACTAGTCTCTGATATCTGCTGCTGGACTAGTCTCTGATATCTGCTGCTGGACTAGTCTCTGATATCTGCTGCTGGACTAGTCGCTGATATCTGCTGCTGGACTAGTCTCTGATATCAGCCGCTGCTGGACTAGTCTCTGATATCAGCCGCTGCTGGACTAGTCGCTGATATCTGCTGCTGGACTAGTCTCTGATATCAGCCGCTGCTGGACTAGTCTCTGATATCAGCCGCTGCTGGACTAGTCTCTGATATCAGCTGCTGGACTAGTCTCTGATATCAGCCGCTGCCGGACTAGTCACTGATATCAGCCGCTGCTGGACTAGTCGCTGATATCAGCTGCTGGACTAGTTCTGGTGTTGACGAGAATCGATTTTGATCTGAAGTAAAAACAAAAACAAACTGTGTTTCTTAAAAACTTTTGTGAAAGACGAGCTGCTGTTGATTTTCTTCAGCAGTCTGAGGAGCACAAATTAAACTCTGTTCATCTCTGTTCTCAAACCTCAGTCTGTTAAAGCGAAACTATCTGTCTGATTATGTTTTGTTGTAATGGCTAAACTGGTCTCAATAAAGACCGCTGGGACTGTCTGGTTTTAGGGTGACACTGATGAGCGGTGAAAGGAAATATAAAATATTCAGACTTTTATGCAGAGTCATAACAAAATATAAAAAGTCAGAAAGATGCAAAGTTGCAAAAGAGGAGTCGATGTCAGACTCTGACTGAGCTGAGACTGGGACCAGCTCGGACATCTGGAAGTAGCTCAGAGCCAGCTGAGGTGTTCCTGTTTAAACAGACTCAGGATTTGGATGGAAACAGATTTAGACTCGTGAAATGCAGAGAAAATGAGTCAGACGGAGAGAAAGATTTAAAAAAAGAAAGAAAGACAGATGGCGAGGAGCGGGCATCATTAGCAGGGAAAGGTCAGCGTGGCCTCAGGTCGGGTTTTGCAGGGAGGGGTGTGTTCAGGAACAGCGTCTGAGGTCAGGAGATAATAGACTCCGCTCCTCTTTGTGTGTTATGTGAAGGAGAGAGATGCTAATTCAGCTGGTTGTGTAAAGACTGAAGCCGACGTGATGTTTACTCTGCTTCACCTCAAGACTGTGGAGAAGTCCGACAGCAGGAATCAGAGGCAGCGCTGACCATGATGGTGAAGACACGCCGGGTCGGGTTCAGGTGGGACTTCTTTAGCTCAAGTTGATTTGCATATTACATTATATCTGGAAGTTGGACTCTGTTTTATTGCACGTTACGTAACACGTTGTAAAATCCACCTGAGCCTCAGGTGGACGTTTGAGGAACTGCAGTTTCTGGCTTCATTTCAAGTCCCGGAGGTTTGTGTCGGATCAGAACTTGCCCGACGTCTTTTTGCTGATGTGAAGAAATTCTCACCACGTTTGAACTTTTCTCAAAAACAAAGACGACGTACGCTTTGACCTCCTGCTGTCGGCACACAGAAAAACCTTTTGATTTGATCCGAGCCTTTAAAAGCCCGGCTGTCATCTGCTGTACGGCGTGTTTTCTAACCCGAGACCCAGCGGGACAAAATGACATTTGGCTGATGGAGCGAGGGAAGAGAGGAGGAGGAGGAGGAGGAGGAGGATGACATTACAGTGACTTTCTAAAAGGAAGGAGAGGTGTAGCAGAGAGGAAAGCCGATGCTTCATCCTCTCAGCAGAATATGATCAGCTGTCGTTCCCCTCTTCTTCCTCACTGCCATCCACCCTTCTCCGTATCAGCTGAGTCGAGGAAACATCTCTCCCTCCTCCATCATCTCCTCTTTCTCCTTCTCCATTCTTTAATCTCTCCTTGGAGAGCCGGCCGGGATGGTAATTAGAAAGCTCACACACCGCTGTGAGCTTTATCACCCCTTTCATGCAGACACACACTTTCCTGGTCCGGCACAGAAAGAGAAAGAGGTGAGGAAGAGAATATTAACGGAGGGAGAATCAATAGATTCATTTCCTGCTGCTGACAGGGGTTGATCTCTCCGTGGACCCGTAATCCTCAGAGTGTGTGAAAGAGAGAGCGGAGGATAAAGTTGGTCAGGTTATTCTTGCCCCGGGGCAGAATGAAAAAAGGAGGAGGGGAATATTGTAAAAATACAACCTTTCCTCCTCGTCCTCCTCCTCTTCCTCCACCGAGAGAGACGAGGAAATGTCGATCTCCACTTTTCTGCCAGCTCAGCACGATGAACTGAAACGAGGATCCTCCATCCTTCCCTTTCACACTTCCTTCTTCCCTTTCCTCTGCTCCTCAGATTCACATATAACAGCTGTTTCTATGGTAACTATGTCCAGCTGTACTCGAGTATTTGTTCCGATTACATTACTTCTGATCAACCAGCAGCGGCTGATATCAGTGACTAGTCCAGCAGCGGCTGATATCAGAGACTAGTCCAGCAGCGGCTGATATCAGAGACTAGTGCAGCAGCGGCTGATATCAGAGACTAGTCCAGCAGCGGCTGATATCAGAGACTAGTCCAGCAGCGGCTGATATCAGAGACTAGTCCAGCAGCGGCTGATATCAGAGACTAGTCCAGCAGCGGCTGATATCAGAGACTAGTCCAGCAGCGGCTGATATCAGAGACTAGTCCAGCAGCGGCTGATATCAGAGACTAGTCCAGCAGCGGCTGATATCAGCGACTAGTCCAGCAGCGGCTGATATCAGAGACTAGTCCAGCAGCAGCTGATATCAGAGACTAGTCCAGCAGCAGCTGATACCAGAGACTAGTCCAGCAGCGGCTGATATCAGAGACTAGTCCAGCAGCGGCTGATATCAGAGACTAGTCCAGCAGCGGCTGATACCAGAGACTAGTCCAGCAGCGGCTGATACCAGAGACTAGTCCAGCAGCGGCTGATATCAGAGACTAGTCCAGCAGCGGCTGATATCAGAGACTAGTCCAGCAGCAGCTGATATCAGAGACTAGTCCAGCAGCAGCTGATATCAGTGACTAGTCCAGCAGCGGCTGATATCAGAGACTAGTCCAGCAGCAGCTGATATCAGAGACTAGTCCAGCAGCGGCTGATATCAGCGACTAGTCCAGCAGCGGCTGATATCAGAGACTAGTCCAGCAGCAGCTGATATCAGTGACTAGTCCAGCAGCAGCTGATATCAGAGACTAGCCCAGCAGCGGCTGATATCAGAGACTAGTCCAGCAGCGGCTGATATCAGAGACTAGTCCAGCAGCGGCTGATATCAGCGACTAGTCCAGCAGCGGCTGATATCAGCGACTAGTCCAGCAGCGGCTGATATCAGAGACTAGTCCAGCAGCAGCTGATATCAGAGACTAGTCCAGCAGCAGCTGATACCAGAGACTAGTCCAGCAGCGGCTGATACCAGAGACTAGTCCAGCAGCGGCTGATATCAGAGACTAGTCCAGCAGCGGCTGATACCAGAGACTAGTCCAGCAGCGGCTGATATCAGAGACTAGTCCAGCAGCGGCTGATATCAGAGACTAGTCCAGCAGCGGCTGATATCAGAGACTAGTCCAGCAGCGGCTGATATCAGCGACTAGTCCAGCAGCGGCTGATATCAGAGACTAGTCCAGCAGCGGCTGATATCAGAGACTAGTCCAGCAGCAGTCAGTCCAGCTCGGCGTCTGTCTTTCAGCCTTTTATTTCACCAGGCTCTCACCAACCACTAAAAGTCAGTCCCACATTTACTCTTGTCCGGCTCCTGTTCTGGCACGACACCGGCCCCGCTCTCAGCATTACTTTGCATCCCGGGCCTGTACACCTCTTCTTCTTCTTCTTCTTCTTCTTGCTCTGAGCTCTCAGCTAACAAACTGAGCTAACAGCAGTTGGAAACTCTGTAAAGAGTTGAGTTCAGTTCACGCTGGTGTATGAAGTGTTTGTGCTGTAATGCTCCTCAGTACTTCATCATGAGACAATTTGCAAACAGAAGACATTTAATCTGAGGCCAGTCTCAGTAATTTTGCCACTTCATCCAAATAATCGCAGTAATTCTCTGACCTCTCTGTGTTTCCGCCTCTGCTTTGGGAGCTAATTTGTTTTAATTGCCTTTTGTTTTCCCGCTGTTGCATTTTTAGAACAGGTCATTAAACCAGCCTGAGACTTTTTCATCTCAAAGGAAGGAGGAATATTTTTTTTGTTTCCTCTCGTTGTTTCTCGAAGGTTGTTTGAGGTCCGACTCCAACGTCTCTTCTCGTCTATGCTGAACTCTTCTCGGCTGCTTTCCCTTCAGTCCAACTCAGAACATCTCAGCCGGGTCAGGTGATTCTGGAAGTCAGGTCATGTGACACAACACTCCGTCACTGTGCTTCTTGGTCGGAGCCTGGATGAGTCATTGTCCTCCCCAGTAAGCTTCAGGGTGGGAACCACACATGTGGATACAATATAATGTCCATTCCTTGTGTTTCTTGGTGCAAGCAGTCCTCTTCTTCTTCTTGGTCTCACTTAGTCGTGGTTTCTTTGCAGTAATTTGACCGTGAAGGATTCATGCACTCTCCTCCAAACATGTTGAGATGCAAGATTCAGGATCAGGAAAGGACCAGGATGGGATTGAGATTTGTGATTGGGATTCGATGGAAGGACAGGATCATAATGGGGTTAAGACAGGATTGGGAATCGATGGAGATTGGATCATGACTGAAGCGTGAAAGGATTGGACGGTATTGGAATGGAAAGTTCTCAGCGTGTATGGGAAGACTTTTGGAAAACTCATGGAGGTGACCGTCTCATGAAGCAGACTTTGCTCTTTCTGCTCAGAGCAAACTGCTCTCCGAGGCTGATGGGAAGGAAAAAAAGGTGAAATTTAAACATCCATTTCATCTGTAATGCATAATTTGTTCAGCTTGAGTCGCGCTCCTCTGCAGCGTGGGCGGCACAGATAACTGTGATGATGGTCGCTGAACTTCTAAAACTTTCATTGCCACATTTGTCATGCCATTATGATCGGGCAGCGGCGGCCTACAGGGACCCTGCTGCTTCCTCCGCCATCCCTCAATGAACCACCGGCGCCGCCGCTCCACCACAGCTGCTCGGTTCACACAGTTAACGCAGTTCAGATCCCAAATGTGAATGTGAAGCAGGCCGGTGAATAAAAGCAGCTCGACTTTCCCCTAATAAAGATAAAGGTTAGAGAAAGGCCACCAACAGTGTAGTTGAGTCATTTGTGGGGAAGCGGACCATGTCCGGACTTTTTTGGAATCAGATTTTAATGAGGGCTCGGAGGAAAAAGGTCTTTGAGTTGGAAAAATGTTGGAACAGAGCAGGTGTATTTATCACAGGTGTGCATGTTTGAATGCCTCTGCTGATAGCGCAGGTTATGTTGTACGAAATGTTTGTTGTTAGCTGTCGACTTGTCGTTATCGTGGACGCTGACTGTCAGTTTAACAGTGCAGAGGAACCGCTCCTGTAGATTTTAAAGACTTTGATCCACTCAGAGGCTTTTGTAAAAATGCTACAAGCTGCAGACAGATGATTCTCAGACATGTCTGTTTATCATAGTCTGTTAAGATATCAACCAAACTGGGATAGAGCGTCTACTATCATAACCAACTTTCTTAATTGGATGTTGGATTGTGCAGCTGTTAAAGAGGAGCAAGTAGAAAATGTTTAATTAAATGTTTACAGCCTCTTCTCTCAGCTACAGTAATGTTCCAGCTCAAGGATGCCAGGAGCCAAACCCGGCAGGAAAACCACCTCGGTAGGCTGCTGTGTTCACTGTTAGACTGGACACTGCCGGTTCAGAGGTTCTGTCGCTGTGCTCACTGTTAGACTGGACACTGCCGGTTCAGAGGTTCTGTCGCTGTGCTCACTGTTAGACTGGACGCCGCTGGTTCAGAGGTTGTGTCACTGTGTTCACTGTTAGACTGGACACTGCTTGTTCAGAGGTTCTGTCGCTGTGTTCACTGTTAGACTGGGCACTGCTGGTTCAGAGGTTCTGTTGCTGTGTTCACTGTTAGACTGGTCACTGCTGGTTCAGAGGTTCTGTTGCTGTGTTCACTGTTAGACTGGACACTGCCGGTTCGGAGGTTCTGTCGCTGTGGTCACTGTTAGACTGGACACTGCCGGTTCAGAGGTTCTTTCGCTGTGTTCACTGTTAGACTGGACACTGCCGGTTCAGAGGTTGTGTCACTGTGTTCACTGTTAGACTGGACACTGCCGGTTCAGAGGTTGTGTCACTGTGTTCACTGCCGGTTCAGAGGTTCTGTCACTGTGTTCACTGTTAGACTGGACACTGCCGGTTCAGAGGTTCTGTCACTGTGTTCACTGTTAGACTGGACACTGCCGGTTCAGAGGTTCTGTCGCTGTGTTCACTGTTAGACTGGACACTGCCGGTTCGGAGGTTGTATCACTGTGTTCACTGTTAGACTGGACACTGCCGGTTCAGAGGTTGTGTCACTGTGTTCACTGTTAGACTGGACACTGCCGGTTCGGAGGTTCTGTTGCTGTGTTCACTGTTAGACTGGACACTGCTGGTTGTGTTTCATCCCTTCACAGGAAGGTAGTTGACATTAGCTTATCGTGTTAGTTGCAGTGCATAGCACTGGAGGTGTAACACACATTTGTGTTTGGCTACTGTAAAAGATGTAAAACAAAGTCTGACCAGCAGAGTCTCTGTAAACCAGGAACAGACTGCAGAGGTGGGGCGGCGAGAGGCAGAGTGGGCGTCATGACTTCTTCTTCTTTTACGGCGTTTGGTGCAGAGGTCAATAACTCTGCTGGAGAGCTGCACTCATGTTGTAAAATGTGTTGCACTAAAAGTCAAAAGCATAAGTACTGACCCTGTGCTTTCACTTAAGGTCCTGGATTATATCTGAGGGCAGAAGTGGACTGCCTGTTCACAATGAAATTAATTAGATTCGGATCTCCAAGTCAAATATGACCTTTTCTCTCACTGAGTGCACTGACCAACATAATCTCCGTATATTTCATTTTATGTTCAGTGCATAAGAATAACAACAGCTTGACTAGTTGGAAGTGAGAACGTTTGGTGCTTCAGATTCTGGACCACGATGTCCCGATGTAGCAACAAAAACACGAAACCATCCATCCTAAATCAGCCATAATATCAACTGTTGTTCTGGTTTCCCAGCGTTCCCCGGTAGCTCCACACACTGTTATGTTATGAGTCTGATGAGCTGAGCGCCCTCCTACTGTCGAAAATCTGCCGTCGGCAGCTCAGGGCTGAAAAATGCCGAGCCCGAGGGAACAAACAGCAGCAGGTATAAAAGCAGAGAGAGCGATTTTGTTTCACTTCCACATTTTTCACATTTTCCCAGCCAGAGAATCAAATCTTTGACCTTTGAAACACAAGAAAGCTGCATGTCTGTGGCCTCAGGCTGCCTGAGCACAGCGAACGAACAGCGAGAAGAAGAGAGGCAGCAGTACCTGCAGTAAACACTGAGGATGCTCGGCGGACACAACATTTCTGTCTGTGCTGCTTTGGTACAGACACAAACTCATCGATCTGTCTTTAGGTCCGAAAAGCTGAAAAGAAATGTGCATCCGTCCATTTCCTTTGTTTTATCCATGTATGCATGCATAAAGCCATACCAGCGAGTTCTGTTTCCTGAAAGCTGGATGTGCACAGAAATCCTCCAAAGGAAGGTACCCATGTCCGAACCACCTCAACTGACTCATGTCCACGTGAGTTCCCACGAGATGTCGGACACCCGACAGAGAAAACTTACGCTTTTATCTGCGATCTCTGTCTTTCGGTCACTATCCAAAGCTCGTGGCCAGAGTTGAGGGTTGGAACATAAAAACGTAACTTTTGCCTTCTGGGTCAGCCCCCTTTTAACGTTTAACGTCCGGTTTAACGTGCGAGCACTGCACCAACACCGTCAGTCCATTTTCCCGTCACTCGTGAACAAAGTTACTTAAACTCCTTTGCTTGGGGAATCCCTGAGGATTGGAAACAAATGTCGGTTTGTGGCTCAGCGTCACATTCATAATTAGCAGCAGCTCGAGGTCTTTGTCGCCTGCCCCAACCTCCAGCGTTCACGCTGGAATCATCCGTTTGGTCGCTCTGCACTCGACCACATGCTCCCTCCAGCTGAAGGTAGGAAAACGGTCACTCGAGCGCCTTTGGTTTTTGGTTGAAATGAGAATCGAGGCCGTGGACACGTTTCAAACTGTCATTTGTCAGCGCTCCAAATGCTTTGTAATGGCCCTCAATTATACAGTCTGAGTGACGTTGCTAGGTTACAGAGCTGGCTAAGTGAGTGTCCGGTGGTCACTCGGCACCGTGGGCTGAGAGAGAGTCCACACTCAGCCGCTTGGCAGCTCGAGCCTGAAACATGCTCTGAAATTCACATCTGGTGATTAAGATGTGCAAATCGTGTCAACAAGCTGCTGCACGGGACGACTCGTAACGGACCCGAAGGTTCCGGATCAGACGCCACAGGCACCATGTCCGTTTGTGTCTGTAGAGTTCACCTCCAGTTTGCATTGAATAATGTGTTATTGGCATATTTGAACATAGAATGTCTGAAAACTTGCAATACAAAAAATAATTCTCAATGTGTCTTAATTCTTAATACTCTGTTCTTAATGCAAGCGATCACCTGGGGAGGTGTCGTGATCATGGAGTTTAGATTCGGACCCTGTTCACAAAAAATAATAATTTGAATAAATCCCAAAAACTGTAAATTTACTGAAATTATTTTTACAGGCAAACACCGTTATTATAATTTGTATTATATATAATGTGTAGATACAGTTTGTTGGAATTTTCTATAAACTTTCTATACAAGTTTAATGTTTAAATGTTTAAAGCTAAAACATTTCATAACATAACATTTATGTAATGAGCCACATATGAAACTACAGATAATTACTGTCATTTTACATGTAATTAAAAAAGAATAAATAATATATTTCTCTTTATATACGTATGTTTTCTGTACACAGACTAGAAATACCTGTAATTTTTCATAATACTTGAAATAAGAGCTTGGTTGTTCATTTAAAGATAATGTCTGAATTCTGTATTTAACAATTTAAAAAAACAGGAAACTACCGTGAAGATTCTGAAGTGCAGAAATGTAAAACAATACAATACAATAATATAGTTTTAGTATGAATATTATCAGATTTCCTGCACTAAATAACAAATTTATACTTGATAGTTTTTGTTAGTTTGCAGTGTCTGTGAACATGTAATTGTTTTCTCGCTCGTTCCTCTTTGCTCAGCAGATTTTTGCGCAGTCACAGTCGGAAATTATCAACCTCGCATTAATCTTAATGACTCGTCCAGAGTGGCCCCGCCCCTCTGACCCTGATAACGGTCATGGAGAACGGATGGATTAATCTTAATGATCTGTCCCGCTCTGCCTCTTAACGTTCATGTTACCGTTTACTTCCCGTTTCGCTCCAGGCTCCGCACTTTTTCCATTTTGTAGCTGAGACTGATTTCCCAGCAGGATTAATCAACGTTTATCTTCTATTATCACATTTCTATTTTTACGTCTCCACCTGTCTGAGCCTTCCTCAGGGTCCGGACTTTTCTTTCTCGCAGCTGAGAGTAACACCACTAAATATAAATATCGCAGGATGTTGGGATCTGCAAACGATGAATGATAATAATATAATTCTTGCATTCCTCATAAAAGTTGAGAGCGTTTAAGCTCTGGACTGATGATATCTGTCGCCCGGAGGCGAATCGCTGTTTTTATTTGATGCTTTCTGCAGTTTACTCGTCTTTGTTGCTCACTGAGCAGTTCATTCCAGAAAAGCCTGATGCAGCCGCCCACGCCGGCGAGGGAGACCTTGGTGATAACTGCCCACACAGGGATGACGTACACACACACACACACACACACACACACACACACACACACACACACACACACACACACACACTTCTTCCTCTTCTACTACTTGTTTTTATTGTGTGAGAATTGTTTTTTCCACCTGCTAACAAACGCATAAACATATATATTCATAGAAACATAACCGAGCGACCCCGAGGACAAAAATCAGCTGCAGTGAAATGAATAAAGATTGTCAGGTTGAAACCTCCGTCACTGTGAAGTGAAGCCACAAGCTGCAGTTCCTCTAACGTCCACCTGAGGCTGGCTCCAGCAGTGAGTCAGCCTCCATAAGTCCCCATGTTTCACAGCAGAAATAAACATGTTTACAGCCTGGTACAAAAAACAGTTTTGGTCTCTGTAGCTAATTTCCCCGTTCATGACAACTGTACTGAGGGTGAATTTATATACAACTCACCTGTTCACATTATATCAAGGCTTAAAGTTATGCAGGATTAAGAGCGTGCACGCTTCAGTTCATCTTTGAATCTGCTAAACGTTAAAGAATCATTTTAGGTAGAAAAGTTTATTTGGAAAGCTGCTTCACTGTTTTCCAGGTAGTCATAGAAAGCACGTGTGTGTCCTCTGTCTTACCTGTATATGAGTATGTCGTCTGTGGAGCTGTTGTACTGGATCTGGTACATGCGGACTCCCGGTATGTGGTTCTGCGGAGGCCATCTGATGGTAGCAGAACTGGACGTTAGATCCGACACGCTGACCCTCTGTTGTTCGGAGCGGGCTTGACCCCCGCTGACGTTGGATTTGATGGATGTGGGGATGTCCGAAGGCCCCGGGTCCGGGTCCAGCTTAGGGTCGAAGTGTGGCGAAGGGTTGACGACTAACTCGACAGGAGCGGTCGCCTCGCCGGCGGCGTTCGACGCGATGCACGTGAACTTTCCAGAATCCTGGAAATCATCAGGAGCAGCAGATAAGACATTTATACTCACTTTAAAACAAACATTATGCTTTATAATAAAACAATGTATCTATAATACAATTCTTTAGAAATGAATCAACTTGTTTAAAACTTCATGATCATCGAGAGCTGCAGAATAAATGAGATTTGAAGTCGAACATCGGACACACATTCTTTGAGAATGATCCGTACCTTGACTGAAGCCTTGAGGATGTCCAGCGATCCGTTCTCGTAGCAGACGGTTCTGGACGTGTTGCCGATCAGTTTCCCGTCAGGACTGACCCAATGAGTCGAAGGCTCCGGATCCCCGATGGACTTGCAGCGCAGGCTGACCTCCTGACCCTCCATCACGAACATCTTGGAGGTGTGACGAGTTATCATCGGAGGCTCGCAGACAAACTCCTCCTGTTGGACAAAAGAATAACGGATAATCAACATTTGGACTTCGGCATCATCCCGGCAGCTCCGACGGGCTCAGAAGGAGCTCAGTCATTTAAAGATGAAATGATCTGAGAGATTTTCAGCTGTAGCAATATTTAAAACCCACCTAGTGGCACCTAAGCTGGTGTGAGCGAGGTAAAGTCTTACAGCTGGGCCGGGCGAGGCTTACCTCGGCTTACTAATCATTCCCACCACTCCAAGCCTTTTTCTGGGTCCTTCTCGGGTCTTGTTGCCAGCAGAGATGATTGCTGACCTGATGACCGTTGGGGGTGTAGCTTCAAATAAAGCACTGGTGCCGTTCAGTCGTGCATTACGCTCTAACCCTCAATTGCTCCCGCTCAGAGTAAAAAGCCTGTGATTGAACGGGCTGCTCCCCCGAGCGTCGAGCGTCGCAGTGAAAAAGTGCACGAACGCTCATTCAGTCTTAAATATCTGGTTTGTCCTGATAACCCTCAAACTCCAGCCGGCACTTTTCGTCCCATTCAACCTCTCGGATTTTTGCAGCTCTCCGTCGGACCTGAGGCGTTCAGAGCCGAGCGGCGTTCATCGATTCAAAGCGGGGATTCCCCGGGCGCTAATGGCTGACGCCTGACCTCTGATGGAGCCGCACTCGTCCTTGCAGCAGGAAAGAGGCTATTAAGTCTCGGAGTATTAATATGCCCGGGCACTTTGGTGACACGGAGGTCTCTGCATCGACCTCTTTACAAGGCTAATCCTCTTATAGTGATCCTCACTGAAGGGGGGTCCATGAGACTATTACTGGAGGTCTGAACATCATCCTCTCTGAGATGATGCCAATTAATCCCGTCTTTATCTCGAGGTGCACCGCCGCTTATCGCTGCAGCTCTCAGACGGCCCGGAGGGGTCGGCCCTGCAGGTGAGGTGAAACCTCTGTATGATCCTCTTCAGGGTCACATCTACAACCTTAACTCAGCTGCTATCCATCCGAGCATCAGCAGCGTTTCCCCAGCAGGTTCACACGACCTTTAGTCTCACACCATCCATCTGCAGAGGGCTCGTTCTGCTGATGGAGGTAACCGGCCTTTATGAGACGGATCATTAACATATCAACAATATCAAAACGTGACAGCTGCACGAAGTGAACGTGAAGAAGAGGGAATGTTTCCTCAGGTAATATTTCATAAAGGAACATTTTGTCTGAGGCTCCTTTCCCTCCATGTTTACCGCCGTGCTACCCGATGGTGTCGACAATGTTCGAGTGATCGAACATCTCTAGAATCTGAACATTTTTGATTTTATCGGAAAGTCAAGATGAGAAAAAGACCAAACCAAATTATCGGCAGCAAATGATGAATTGCAAAGTTAAAGGTGCAGTGTGTCTCCTCACATCACCTTAAAAAGGTGAATAGTAAAATAAATATTCATTGTGGATTCAGCTTCACTCTGGTTTATCAGCCTGTTTGTAGCAGCGAGCGATGGAGGCGTCAACCTGTGGAGCTTCATGATGCGACGTCATATTCATACAGAGATCAAGTGAGGAAGTTTGATGACCTGGTAGGAGCTGAAAACATGAACCTATAGCTGTTGTATGTCGCCTTGTGGATAGACCGGCCGAAGTATCGACATTATGATGCAGCTCAGCATCGTTTTGACCCATTTACAAGGTAAAGACACAAACGAAGGAGCGCAAGGCCAAAAATGTAGAAGTGAAGACGTGCACGATGTTTGACTCAACAACCAGGAGCAGAGTTTAAAGTCAAGCTCTTAATGACAAAGGGTGTTGACATTGACAGTGAGATCGAGTCCTGTGCACGCCTCACGCCGACAGAACACTGCACTACATATATTCCTAATTTATATTAGTATATTATTATATACCAATAAATAAATCCACCTGGGTAAAGGCAGAAACCTGTTTTTTTTATCCGCTCTCTGCTTCCTCTAATGTAACGATATAAGGCATAACTTAACATAATGAAACGTCACGGTTCCTGCAGGTCACACTCCATGACTCCACACGTTCAGGTGAACTCCTCTGTGACATCGACCATCTGCTCCAGTGTCCTTGAGAAGTGAAGTTAAGCTTCAGGGTTTCAGTGGATTATCACAGCGAACACGCAGACAGTAAATCCTGAGATCCAGCGTGCGTGCATCAAGGATTTTTGAATGTGAATATTTGTATTAGGAAGCTAATGATAACCTCAGGCTGCAACCAGTATAATATTTGTGTTATTATTCACACAAAGGTAACAGAGATTAACGCGAGGCCACGAGGCATCTTTGGAAAACTTCAGATGAACTCCTGGAAACGTCACAACTTTGTATCAGAGCAAAGATTTAACTTGAGTTTAGACCCAAATACTGAAGACTGACGCATCTGTTTATTCTGAATATGAATAATACCAAACCAGTTCATAGCAACTCCTGGGTTGTTAATGATCTACTCCAGACCTTGGTCTACCCCGAAAAGTCTGCCATCATGAAGGTGAACCAAGGAGTGATGAAGTATCTATTGGACCAGAAGTAACTTGTGTGGCTCGTGGGCGTCCATCACATCGGTGGGATCTTTTTCTGGGCAACACCTCCACTCAATTTGCCACAACTCAACTAAAATCACATTAATAATGAATCTAAATATCTATTTATTTTGTGGTGACTCGTGGTTTTTATGACATATCATGTGATCGATCGCTGCAGTGTCTTTAACAAACCTCTCGAATGGTCCAGAAATATTTGCCAGCCAGGTCTTTGGGTGAAGCGCACGTCTCCAGGTCGTCCTCTCGGGTCAGCCGTCGAAGCCAGACCAGCTCACAGTTACAGTGAAGAGGGTTCCCACCGAAACTCAGCACCAGCGCCGTGAGAGGAGAACCCTTCATCTTAGCGTAGACCGGGATCCGCAGGAACAGCGGGTCTGGAGGGATCTTCTTCAGCTTGTTGGATGTCATGTCCAGTCTGGTGATAGAGAAAGAGACACAGGGAGACGGATGAGGCTCGGACTTTGACTTCGTTTTAAGGCATGACATTCAATACGGTGAGATACAGGGAGGTGAGGGCGAGCTTCATCTTTCTTTATTAGATTGTCTTCTGACGGTGAATAAATCTGAAAACTGTTCCTGTAAAGAACGATCTCTCTCTTTCCGCCTGCAGCCGAAGCACCGACGGTGAAATTCAGTCGTATAAAAGTAGATCAATTTCTTCACTTTCAATTATTTCACAGCGACAGTAACGGCACTTTTTCTGTGTGTGTGAAGGAGGTAAAGGCTTTTTCTTCCCCGGCTATATTCACATTATGAATAAATGGAAACAGAAGTAACTTCAAACGTGGATCCAGGTTCTGCTTAAAGTCCCCATGAGGTCAAACTTTAACTGTTCTCCGTCCTCTAGTGTCCAACCTCCCCGCGGCCTAAAATAACCAGTTAATTAGCTTTAAATATCATCTCATCATAAAAGCACAGATTTCTATTTTAAGTTCTAATTTATCCAGCGGTCGATATCGTCCATTGTGTTAAAGTGTCTTGTTCCTGATGCCTGCCTGTTTATTCAAGACCTACATTCTTTGTATTCTATTGTTGTGCTGTGTGTGTAAATCGAACTCGATGACGTTCACACAAAAACTATTTTCCAGGGTGTGTTTCTTTTGGTCCTTGAGCGTCTCTGGGAATTGAACAGCGCTCCCCCAGAAATATTCGACAACAACGATGACCTAACAGGAAGTTAATAGCTGCTGAGTGCAGCGAGCGTGCCGCACTTTACGAATTTCAATTATGTTACTTCATGGGCAGCGACCTCGCGGTGGATTCATTTGTCAGTGGCCGCTCACCCGTGCACACGGACACACTCAGAGCTGCCCGAAAATCGCCCTTTATAATAAAAAGACGGTTTATCTGAACAACGTCAATTACTGTTGGTCGCTCGGACGTGGATTGAAATGACTCCTAATGTGGTTAAATGGGTTTTGATATTTACCTGAAAATAACATAAAGAAACATAAAGTAAGATCACGGAGGTTGGAGGTGAAGGTTCCTGTACAGTTGACTATCTGAAACAGGTTTATGTCACATTACGTCTCCGAACACAGCAAAGACGTGGAGCTGTCTGAAGCCAGCATACGAGCTCTAACGTCTCCAAACATCTACCGCTGACGTGCCCCCGGGCGAGATACTGAACCCCCAGCTGCTCCGGTGCAGCTGCAGCGTAGACCTGGTTTCGATGGGTGTCTCCCAGCTGTGAGAGAGGAAACAGGAGTTTTCCTGCATCAAGAGCTCAGACTCCATTAAAGTCTGACGTGGAGGATTTGCTCCGCGTTGAACCGCCTGAAGCTGAAGTTTTATGTATAATTGGTTTGAAAACGAGCCGAATGAAAAAAAGCAGCTCATCAGGGAAGACGGATGAACATAAACATTATTTGGTTTACTTCTTTAATTCTTTTTTTTTGCTCACAGAAGACGACAAGTCTGTGATTGATCATTAACGACGAGTTTAATTGGTTTTAATTAGTCACCTTAAGCTTTAAATCACTGCTCCTCTGGCTCTGGCTCCAAAACTCGTCACATTGTTAAATATAAAATATATTCAGGTGCTTCTATAATTTAAAATCATAACAATCATTGGATTTCTTGTTCACCTTCCATGAACCGACCATGAGGCAGAAAGTTAAAAAAGAAAACTCCTCATGGACTTTTCATTTGACGGCTTCATGCATCCTGACCTGGCCAGTTTGTGCAGGTTGGAGAAGATTCCCTCGGGCACGCTCTCTATGAGGTTATGGTCGAGGCTGAGGGTGTTGACGCTGACCAGCTGGGCGATGGTCTCCCAGGGAATGTCCACCAAGTTGTTGTAGCTCAAATCCAAGTCCTCCAGAGTCTCCAGGAAGTCCTGCAGGAAGACAAAAGGAGGGCGAGGAAGAAGAAAGAAATGGAGATCAATAACACGGTCAATACTGCGCACTCAAAGCATGCTGCTTTCTCCAACTGCCTCCATACGATTCTCATAATCAGAACACAGTCGAACAATACAATGAGCAGGAAACACAGAGAGCGAGATGGAGAGAGGACGACGGCTTGAAGGGAGCGATAACAGCTGTTGATCAGCTGAAGTGTTGCTGTCGTCGCTGTAATTACTCTCATAATTCAGACAATCAGGACAGAGTTTGAGCCTCACAGTAATCTGTGTGTTATTGCTCTCAGAACAAAACAAGAATCAATTTTTTTAATGACAGAGGAAACGTTAAGATCTGCGAGGAGGAAAACCTGCCCAAAGAGTCAGACTGCTGAATGTGACTCACATCTCGGCTCCGGTTCAGCGTAGATGGACGAGTTTACGAAGCATCTGGATCCGGACCTCGCGTTCTCCAACAGTCCTCGCGGCCAGATGACAAAATGGCCTGTTTGTCAGCGCCTTGTTTTCAGATCTGTCGCGTCGCTCCAATAAAACGTTCTCCAACAAACACAGACGCCTGTCACGGTGCTGCAGCTGTCCTCGTTTGGATCCGTGTGGCTTGTTTGATGAAATCAAATCATCTTTCAAACTTGTTTGCATATCCACAGCAAAGATTCAGAGATGTAGCCGCGTTCATGCATATTTTCATGTCTTCTAAGTGATGTAACCTGGAGCTCTGGTGTGACTCGATTTATGATTTCAAAACCAGCTTCAGATCGTCGTCAAATGTTTCCGATAAGATGTGTCGCCTCTTTTGAACACAGGAAGTAGATACCCGCTTCACTCCTCATGTCGTCAGTGTTTTAACTGGATTTGCCTTTGGAAGTTCATTTTCAAAGCTTCTCTGTTGGTGGACCATGTTTGATTGTTGTCCAAATGATGTCCAATTTTTAACGATTCTTTCATGTTACAATATCTCACATGGCGACGACGGTATCTTTAAGGTCTGGGAAAGATGTAAACACTATTCTCACGGCACCAGCATCACCTGGGGAGTCTTCGCAATGTGCGATGATGGCGGAGGTCTTCAACAAATTAACGTCCATGTTTCACCAAACACAGTGTGATAATGTTACTGCAGGAGGCGTCTTCTCACGACGTGTTTGCGGAAAGAGAAAATCAACCAGAGGAGCAAAATCTTGAAAGACGAGGAGAAGGACGACAAATGTTGTTGTTGTGCAGATTTTAATAACGTCTCTTTGTGCCGCTCATGTCAGAAAACTTTCGAAATGCTCACCATTATATTAGTCCCGTGCAAATCGGGCTTACGTGGAGACGACACGAACCAAAACAGCGTCACAGGCGAGATGTGGCAGAGCAGACTGCGTTAGGATTCAGGGGTTAGTTCTATTCCTGATCTTGTTAGAGAAATAATACTCATATAATGCAAAGAGAGGAGGGGAGGGATAAAGGCAGGAGACAGAGAAGAGTGACAGGCTGAAGTTCAGAAGGTCCGGTCCATTAGCGAGTTCAGAGTTCACATGGCTTGATTGAAAGTCCTGCAGAGGTCCGAGCGGCCGGTCCTGAGGGGACACTTTGGTACTTTTTAATGAGCAGAGAAAGGACAGCGTCATTCAATGAAATAAAAAAGGAGGGAAAACAGTTTATTTCAGGGCCGGGTTATTAAAGAGGAGTCCAGCTGAGACGGGCGGGACGAACTTCAGAGTCTGAGCCAGAAATGTGGCATCGTGTTCACACGGCGCTCGACCTCGGCAGCAGCAGCACGGCCGGGCTGAAGAGCTGCACATGACTTTGAAGAACTTTCCCAAACTGGGCTCACGACGCCTGTCTGGACGCTCAGCTGGTGAATCATCAGATTTGTTGGCAGCGTACGCCCAAATGTGTCGAATTTAAAATAGCTTTCCCAGTCACACACACACACATACACACACACACAGACACACTGTATATACAGTATATGGAGCATTAATTAAATACTAATTTTATCTTGCAATGCCAAACTCGATTTGCAGCACCACAAAGATTAGTTTTAAATTGAAATGATAATTTACAGCTGATGACGGCCTGAGGGTAATTATGTAATTTTGAATATCCAGCTTTATTTAACAAGATCGTGGTCAGATTTCCTCATATTACATTAGAACATTTAATCAAATGAACGTGAACATGTATAAAGTAAAAATAAAAAAAGTGTCGACATCTGCATACCTTTAAAGATCGACTCTGGTGGGACTCGAACCCACAACCTTTGAATTTCTTCAATCATGCTTCACTAGAAGTCCAATGCGCTATCCATTGCGCCACAGAGCCACACATCAGCTCCTGTGTGCAGTACAGTAAGCTAAAGATTTTCAAAACTATCTCTGTGGAACCTATGAAGTCATCATGTTAGCTTCCTGTTACGTGGCTCTGTGGCGCAATGGATAGCGCATTGGACTTCTAGTTAAACACAGGAAGAAGTGATTCAAAGGTTGTGGGTTCGAGTCCCACCAGAGTCGGACTTTAGCATGAAAATGAAGCTGATGTCACACATCTGAAATCACACTTGGTCTTTGCATAGAAAATCAATCAATCCAACCTCGAGTAGAGAAAATTTATATGTATGTTAGTCGTTATAATTTCCTTTAAAGTCTAATTTCACATGGTTTGAAATGAGCTCCACTTAATGTCTCTTTCTGCAGCTTACATTGATGCTTTTAAAGATCGACTCTGGTGGGACTCGAACCCACAACCTTTGAATTACTTCACGTTTACCTCTCTAGAAGTCCAATGCGCTATCCATTGCGCCACAGAGCCACATGACTGAGTTCATACTGCCTGAATATATGAAATCTCATTGGACTTCCAGTTAAACACAGGAGAAGTGATTCAAAGGTTGTAGGTTCAAGTCCCACCAGTGTCAGATAAAATGCTTGCTTTTGAGAATTTCAGCAGTAAGAAAGTTTGTAGTTGGATAAATGTTTTCTGCACCTCACCGCTAAAGACAGACTCAAGAGGGACTCGAACCCACAACCTTTTAAACAACTTCTTCCAGGTGTTTATAACTTTGCTAGATTCAGGATCAGACAGTCTGATATGAGTTCTTACTTTATTTTTTTCCTGCCAATCACCTGCATACCTTTAGAGACCGACTCTGGTGGGACTCGAACCCACAACCTTTGAATGTCTTCAATCATGCTTCACTAGAAGTCCAATGCGCTATCCATTGCGCCACAGAGCCACACATCAGCTCCTGTGTGCAGTACAGTGAGCTGAAGATTTTCAAAACTGTCTCTGTGGAACCTATGAAGTCATCATGTCAGCTTCCTGTTACGTGGCTCTGTGGCGCAATGGACAGCGCATTGGACTTCTAGTTAGACACAGGAAGAAGTGATTCAAAGGTTGTGGGTTCGAGTCCCACCAGAGTCGATCTTTAAACAGGAAAACAAAGCTGATGTCACACATCTGAAATCACACTTGGTCTTTGCGTGGAAAATCAATTAATCCAACCTGGAGCAGAGAAAATTTATATGTATCTTAGTCGTTATAATTTGCTTTAAAGTCTAATTTCACATGGTTTAAAACCAGCTCCACTTAATGTCTCTTTCTGCAGCTCACATTGATGCTTTAAAGAGCGACTCTGGTGGGACTCGAACCCACAACCTTTGAATTACTTCACATTTACCTCTCTAGAAGTCCAATGCGCTATCCATTGCGCCACAGAGCCACATGACGGCATTCAGACTGTTATCGATGCAAATGAAAACTGTTACAGTGCCTGAATATATGAAATCTCATTGGACTTACAGTTAAACACAGGAGAAGTGATTCAAAGGTTGTAGGTTCAAGTCCCACCAGAGTCAGATAAAATGCTTGCTTTCCAGAACTTCAGCAGTAAGACAATTTGTAGTTGGATAAATGTTTTTTGCACCTCACCTCTAAAGACAGACTCAAGAGGGACTCGAACCCACAACCTTTGAATTTCTTCAATCATGTTTAACTAGAAGTCCAATGCGCTATCCAGTGAGAGCCTCACATCAGCTCCTGTGTGCAGTACAGTGAGCTGAAGATTTTCAAAACTGTCTCTGTGGAACCTATGAAGTCATCATGTCAGCTTCCTGTTACGTGGCTCTGTGGCGCAATGGACAGCGCATTGGACTTCTAGTTAGACACAGGAAGAAGTGATTCAAAGGTTGTGGGTTCGAGTCCCACCAGAGTCGATCTTTAATCAGGAAAACAAAGCTGATGTCACACTTGAAAAACCAATCAATCCAACCTAGAGTAGAGAAAAGATATATGTATCTTAATCATTATAATTTAAATTAAAGTCTAATTTCACATGGTTTAAAACCAGCTCCACTTAATGTCTCTTTTTGCAGCTTACATTGATGCTTTTAAAGATCGACTCTGGTGGGACTCGAATCCACAACCTTTGAATTACTTCACATTTACCCCTCTAGAAGTCCAATGCGCTATCCATTGCGCCACATAGAAGTGATTCAAAGGTTGTGGGTTCGAGTCCCACCAGAGTCGATCTTTAAACAGGAAAACAAAGCTGATGTCAAACATCTGAAATCACACTTGGTCTTTGCATGGAAAATCAATTAATCCAACCTGGAGTAGAGAAAATTTATACGTATCTTGGTCGTTACAATTTGCTTTAAAGTCTAATTTCACATGGTTTAAAACAAGCTCCACTTAATGTCTCTTTCTGCAGCTCACATTGATGCTTTTAAAGAGCGACTCTGGTGGGACTCGAACCCACAACCTTTGAATTACTTCACGTTTACCTCTCTAGAAGTCCAATGCGCTATCCATTGCGCCACAGAGCCACATGACTGCATTCAGACCATTATCGATGCAAATGAAAACTGTTACAGTGCCTGAATATATGAAATCTCATTGGACTTACAGTTAAACACAGGAGAAGTGATTCAAAGGTTGTAGGTTCAAGTCCCACCAGAGTCAGATAAAATGCTTGCTTCCCAGAACTTCAGCAGTAAGACAATTTGTAGTTAGATAAATGTTTTCTGCACCTCACCGCTAAAGACAGACTCAAGAGGGACTCGAACCCACAACCTTTGAATTTCTTCAATCATGTTTAACTAGAAGTCCAATGCGCTATCCATTGAGAGCCTCACATCAGCTCCTGTGTGCAGTACAGTGAGCTGAAGATTTTCAAAACTGTCTCTGTGGAACTTATGAAGTCATCATGTCAGCTTCCTGTTACGTGGCTCTGTGGCGCAACGGACAGCGCATTGGACTTCTAGTTAGACACAGGTAGAAGTTATTCAAAGGTTGTGGGTTCGAGTCCCACCAGAGTCGATATTTAAACAGAAAAACAAAGCTGATGTCACACTTGGAAAATCAATCAATCCAACCTAGAGTAGAGAAAAGATATACTTATCTTAATCATTATAATTTAAATTAAAGTCTAATTTCACATGGTTTAAAACCAGCTCCACTTAATGTCTCTTTCTGCAGCTCACATTGATGCTTTTAAAGAGCGACTCTGGTGGGACTCGAACCCACAACCTTTGAATTACTTCACATTTACCTCTCTAGAAGTCCAATGCGCTATCCATTGCGCTACAGAGCCACATGACTGAATTCAGACCGTTATCGATGCAAATGAAAACTGTTACAGTGCCTGAATATATAAAAATCTCATTGGACTTACAGTTAAACACGGGAGAAGTGATTCAAAGGTTGTAGGTTCAAGTCCCACCAGAGTCAGATAAAATGCTTGCTTTCGAGAACTTCAGCAGTAAGAAAGTTTGTAGTTGGATAAATGTTTTCTGCACCTCACCGCTAAAGACAGACTCAAGAGGGACTCGAACCCACAACCTTTGAACAACTTCTTCCAGGTGTTTATAACTTTGCTAGATTCAGGATCAGACAGTCTGATATGAGTTCTTACTTAATTTTTTTCCTGCCAATCACCTGCATACCTTTAAAGACCGACTCTGGTGGGACTCGAACCCACAACCTTTGAATGTCTTCAATCATGCTTCACTAGAAGTCCAATGCGCTATCCATTGCGCCACAGAGCCTCACATCAGCTACTGTGTGCAGTACAGTGAGCTGAGGACCTTTAAAATTTTAACACCAAGTCAAAAAGCCTCTTCAGAGAGGCTCTGTGGCGCAATGGATAGCGCATTTGACTTCTAGTTAAACACAGGAAGAAGTGATTCAAAGGTTGTGGGTTCGAGTCCCACCAGAGTCGATCTTTAAAGCTAAAGTACAGGGAAATAAAAATAATGTAGCACATCTTAAATGACGCACACAGAGAAACTATATACAGCATAAGACTTAAGAGGCTGCTGAACTCCTGACCTTTGACCTTTGACTTCAGCAAGCTCTCCACAACTCTCATAAGGACAGATGTGAAGCGGTCATGAGGAGTTAGGAGAAGTGTTGGTCTCCATAGTTTTTGACCTTTGTTTCCCGGGTTTTGTTTTTCTGTTCTGCGTCTTCAGCAGCGTAATTCACTTTGCCTTTTTAAACTTCACCTATTACAACTTGTTCATGTATTCTTCTTGACACCAGATGTCAGTGTTCACGAAAAGGGTTCAGGTGTTAATATCTCGTACCTGAAAAGCTCCCTCCGATATGCTGTGCAGCTGGTTGTTGGCCAGGATGAGGTGCCTCAGGTTCACCAGGCCTTGGAAGTGGGAGTCGTCCAGCGTGGTGAGGCGGTTGGCGTCCAGATGGAGCGCGTGGAGATCCTGGAGGTCGGCGAAGGCGTACGGTCGGATCTGACTGATGGTGTTTCTGCTCAGGGTCAGGTGGATCTGGACGTGGACAGAAATGTTTCTCTGAAAATACTGGAACAACTTGGTAATTTTGCATAAATACAAATACAAGTAATACAATATAGTACTAAATATAATATATAATACAGAAATACAAAGATCAGGACGATTTAACGAGTTTTAGGCGTTCCTTGGCGCTGTGGGGTCGACTTCTATAAGATGATTTCATTTGAATAAATTGAATAATTTAGAAATATTTCACTTTCGAAAACATTTTACACTTTTTGTCCTCTGGCTCAGGGAGAGTTCATGGACGAGTCTCCACCCTGGAGACCGCCGAGATTCGGACAGTCAGGTTACGAGACGACCTTTGAACTCTAAACCACCCCACATTAATAATATTAGTTATTAATATCAGAGCAGAGAGGGTCAAACACACTCACACACACACAGTACTCCCCTTTCTACACTGAATACACACACACTTGGTGTGAAGATGGAGAAATATTTTCTATTAACACTCGATCAAACACTGAAGCTCCAGCTGCGACGCGTGCCTCTATTGGTTGATTAAAATATCACGATGTTACTTCGTGATTACAGAGGAATTAATTGGTGACATTTGTAAGATACCATTGACTTCACCTGAACCAATGTGTTGTGCCGGAGGCAGCAGATGTTCCCGATGTTCTCTGCGCTCAGTGTGGAATAAACATCTCCTCATTGTGTTGCCTTCAGGTTCACTAAAAACACTTTTAAATCTTACTTTCATCAGAATGCTGAACGCTCAGATACGATCAGACCATTATTCATCTGTGAAAATATTCTCAGCTCAAGTGAAGTTATTTACACGTTCCCCCTCGTGTCCAGAACGCCGTCTCCTTTACATAACAGATGTCTACCTTCTGCTTACAAATGTGGGTTATGATATACTGCAGGTGAGCTGTGAGTTCTCTCTGTAAGAGACTCGACAGCTTGCTACTTTGAGTTGTTCCAGTTCAGTCGGTTCAGTCTAAAGCAAATAAAAAGTTGAGTGTGCACGCCTATGTAGCTGAAGAAGAGGGGAAGTGGTGAGTGCTCTGCAGATGAAACTGACCAGGCTGGACATGTTGGCGAAGTCGCGGTGCCTCAGCGTCGTGATGAAGTTGTCCATCAAGCGGAGCTCGGCCGTCTGACGGTCGATGTTGGGCGGGACGAAGAGGAGGCCGGTCTTGGCACACAGCACAGTGTAGGACGGCAGCAGGTTCTGGCAGGTGCAGCGCTTCGGACACAGCATGTTGGAGGAGGAGGAGGGGAGGGAGGACAGGAGGATGAAGAGGAGGAGGAGGAGGAGAGGGCACGCCAACGAGGAGACGACATCCATGGCTGCTCCCCTGCTGCAACACGAGAAGAGAAGAAAACGTCAAACGAAACAGTTTTCACAAACCGTCGCTCCTCGATTCGGTTTTTCTGCAAAGATAGAAGTCAACTATTTTTTTTTAAGAGCAAGAATTCAAAACAATAAAGCAGTAAACCAATAAAAAGACAACACAGGACAAAGAGGAGGTCCTGAACCACGACTGCAAACGCTCGGCCACCTTTGGTCTTAAGTCTAGAAGACCTCAGTACGTGGACCTCAGTACGTGGACCTCAGAACGTGGACCTCAGTACGTGGACCTCAGTACGTGGACGTCAGTACGCGGACCTCAGTACGCGGACCTGAGTACGCGGACCTCAGTAAGCGGACCTCAGTATGCGGACCTCAGTATGCAGACCTCATGCGGACCTTAGTATGCGGACCTTAGTATGCGGACCTTAGTATGCGGACCTTAGTATGCGGACCTCAGTATGCGGACCTCAGTATGAGGACCTCAGTATGAGGACCTCAGTATGCGGACCTCAGTATGCGGACCTCAGTATGCGGACCTCAGTATGCGGACCTCAGTATGCGGACCTCAGTATGCGGACCTCAGTATGAGGACCTCAGTACGTGGACCTCAGTACGTGGACCTCAGTATGTGGACCTCAGTATGTGTACCTTGAAGGTCTCATGAAGATCATTGAGACCTTTGAGGTTCTAATAGACAGGACTTCATTGTTAGTGCTGCAGACGGTGCTCCTGTTGGTTGTTGACACTGTTCATGTGATTGAAGGTCACGAGAACGTTGTTGGAGACTTCAGACATCTTTACTTTATGATTTATGATCGACTTACACCAAACGACTGAGACGATGGAACCCCACAACTCAAGGACAAAAACAGGATTCGACCACTCAAAACAAAGAGATCTTGCGGTTTGCATCACGTTAGACACACCAGCAGATTTCTGGAAACCCCTCTCAGCGTCGATCATGATGGAGCTTCTGTTTCGTCAGAGTTAAGTTGGGGAAAGTTCTGATCGCTGCAGGACGGTCCTGACTGAGACGAGACGGTCCTGACTGAGACGAGCCATCTCATTCCTCACGGGGTGACACAGCGAGCGAAATAACAGCTGCAGAAAGCGCCAGGACATTTTCTGCTTTTATAGCAGCGTGTAACATTTATTCTGCAGACAAGAGGAGCCAAAAGTGTGACTGTAAATGCTTCATGAAAGAGGGGAGGACGGGCGAGGCGAGGGGGGTGAATTAAAGTTTGTTGGTGCAGAGCTGCTGCTGAGTGAGTTGTCCTGGGGAAGGGAAAGCAAACACTACTTCTGTCGTCAGTTAAGCTCGCTGCACTCCCATGATTACAATCCGAGGAGAACATTACAGAGCACAAATTATCCTCGGCCTGGCTGTGTGTCTCACTTCATAAATTTCATGGATGTTTTTGTGCATAAAAATGAGACTAAAACCAACTTTTTTTTCCGCAGCCAAAGCAATAAAGGAATACATTTACATTGACGTTCATCTCCGCGGAACGCTGAAAACATAAAACACAGGCGAGCCGGAGCGACATATGCAAAAGGAAAAAGCGTGCCAACGCACAAATACTCATTCACGACTGGAAAAGTTAGGTGCCGAGCGACCGGAGGAAGGTCGATTGCAAATGACAGCAGCAAAGAGACGAGCTCTTTTCTTCACGGTGCTGAAATATTCAAAATGTGCCTCGGCTGCGGCGCAGAATACAGAACAGGAAGCGCGCATGTGTCCTCATAACAGAAGACGAGCTCAGTGTGAGGAAGTAATGGGATGAGATGAATCCGCCGAGCGGGAAAACGATCGGGAGGATTCAAAACCCAACTGAGGCGACGCTCAAATGTCAATGGGTAATTGAGGAGTCAGGACGGGAACGAGAGCGACAACTGGAAACCCACATTTGTCACTTGAATGAGACGACTCAAACCGCACGGGAGCTTTATTGGTGAGCACTGAGGTGAGGAGGAAGACCTCCATCATGGAGGACGGACAAATTAAACAAATTAACGAGAAACTGAAAACCACTCGTGACTGTGTTTTTATCTCGTTGGTCCATAAACAGATGAATTCATAATCTGAAGATCAGAAGCTCCATCTGTAGTCAGAGTAGCACCATGTTTAAGCTTTGGTTGCAAACGACAGTCTCATCAGGAGCTGATCCCATTGGACGAGTGGTCGGGTACGTCCTGGACAAGTTGACACACAGAGACTAAAAACCATCCACACTCATTCATCATCAGTTAACCTGCACGGACACAAACAAACTGACGGCAACCTTCGTGTCCGTAACATGAAGCCGACACAGGAAGTGCCACAAACTGCAGTTCCTCTAACGTCCACTTGAGGCTGGCTCCAGCAGTGAGTCAGTCTCCATAAGTCCCCATGTTTCACAGCAGAAATAAACATATATTATATGTTATTATTATTACTTACTGTTACTATTATTATATGTACATATATACAACTCACCTGTTCACATTATATTAAGGCTGAAAGTTATGCAGGGTTAAGAGCGTGGATGCTTTGATTGACAGGTGGGCGTGGTTACAGGTGGCTTATTTTGAGCCCGCCTCAGGTCCACCAATAAACATCTTTGCCGATATTTAGATGAACTCGACCACCAACACGGCGACAGCTCGAACAACAACGAGTCTTCACGGATTCTTTAATGTGTTACGATATGAACCATCGTGCGTTGAATAACCTCGTCGTCTTAAAGCCGACACATTAACCTTTCATTGTGAGTCATTGTGGTCAGGTGCTCTTCACCTGAGGATGTGCACTGACCAATCAGATCACAGCTATCTTCAGTGCTGCTCTGGGAACAGTTTGAGTTTAGTCAGGTCAGCTCAGCGTGAGGAAAATGCCAAGCGTCTCTTTTTGGTCTCCTCGTCCTCCGTCCTTTCATCACTCTCTCCTCGACTAAAAAAGCACTTCACATTTCAGTCGTGTCCCTCCATCTTTTCGCCTCAATCATCCCTCTCTCTTCCTGTCGTAGCTCTCTCTCTCCTGACATCCCTCCATCGTCATCTCTCTCTCTGTGAGATCGTTTATTCCTCCGTCACTCCAAATAACATCCATTTCCATTTTTCCGTTTCCTGAATGCATCTCTGGCCCGACACGTGTATGATGAACTGACATCCGTGTGTCAGACGTGTCGGGTGACATCCATACGTGACACGTTAATGAAATGCATGATTGAAAGTTGACATGTTTCATTTCCACGGTGATTGAGTTTTATGACCCGCGGGCCTGAATCACACCGACGTTCGGCGCCGTCCTCGTCTATTTAATTTGTTCGAACACGAAGAGAAAGCTACGAGAGAAACATGGTTTAACAGAACTGACTCCAACGAAGATATAAAAGCCTTATTTTATTTAACATGTGACATGTAGACACAGTTACACATATTATATTATATTATATTATATTATATTATATTATATTATATTATATTATATTATATTATATTATATTCAGTCCCCTGAATCTGACACATGGTGCTTAATGCTAACTATAGCATGCTAACATGCTGCTAATGTCAATGCTAACAAACACACCTTCTGTTCTGTTAGCCCATTTAACTTCAGATGCTATGTTAGCTTGTTTATGTTAACCAAACGTTGAAGATAAAACTGACAGTAGTTAGCTTATTAGCTAACGCAATGTGTGAAACGCACTTTAAATCGATGGAAATTAGCTAGCTAGTTAGCTTACTAGCTAGCTAATTTACACTTTAAATCGATGGAAATTAGCTAGCTAGTTAGCTTACTAGCTAGCTAATGAATGATTTAAATTAACCAGTTAGTTAATGAATAAAGTAAATAAGTTAGCTAATTGTATTTATCAAAATGCTAGCTAACTAAGGATTGATGTAAATCAGTTAGCTAGTTGTCTAGCATTTTTTTGCTAACATTTACTGTCAGATGTTAATGACTGATAGCTTGTTATGTAACTAGCTAACTAGCTAATGATTAATTTAAATAAGTTAGCCATTTAGCTAGGAATTAGCTAGCTAGTTAGCTATTGTTTTTTGTGAAATGCTAGCAAACTAGCTAATGATTGATTTAAATTGGTTGTGTTTGGTAACCAATTAGTTAATGATTAAAGTAAATTAGTTAGCTAATTAACTAGCATTTACCAAAATGCTAGCTAAGGATTGATGTAAACCAGTTAGCTTGTTGACTAGCATTTTTTTTGCTAACATTAGCTGTCAGATGAAACAAGTTAATGACTGATAGCTTGTTATGTAACTAGCTAACTAGCCAGCTAATGAATGATTTAAATTAGTTATTTAGGCTAGTGGTTTGGTAACATTCGTCACCAGTAACTAATGACTGATGTAGACAACCTCGTTAAGTAGCATTTAGCAAAGTGCTAGCTAACGAGCCAGCTAATGACTGATTTAAATTAGTTAGCCATTTAGCTACCACTTTCAAATTAGCTAACTAGCTAGCCAGCTAAAATTTAAATTAGTTGTGTTTGGTAACCAGTTAGTTAATGATTAAAGTGAATGAGTTACCTAATTAACTAGCATTTAGCAAAATGCTAGTTAACTAGCCAGCTAATGATTGATTTAATTAGTTATTCAGGCTAGTGGTTTGGTAACATTCGTCATCAGTAACTAATGACTGATGTAGACAACCTCGTTAAGTAGCATTTAGCAAAGCAAAGCTAAGTAGGGAAGGAGGATGCTGACCTCCATCTTTGTTTAGACTGCTCATGTTCACCTGTGCACCTCACCTGTGCACCTCACCTGTGCACAGAGCGTTAAAGCATCGTCACATGATCTCTGACAGACACACACACACACACACACACACACACACACACATTGCTCCGTGTGGTCAAACAAACCTGCAGAAAGACAGAAAGGAGGAAGAGGAAAAGAGAAGAAGTTGCATGTTTCCTCCAGTTGGTGGAGATGTTGCCCTTCATCCTAACAAACCTGCACACACACACACACACACTGATATATGTGTGTGTGTGTGTCTCAAGGCTGAGGGAAGAGGGAGGCCTCGGTGCTACATGGAGCTGAAAGCAGAGAAACAAAGAGGTGGAGGCCGAGCAGAAAGGACTCCATGTTCATCACAGCGTAGAAACGAGTTTCTACAGAACGTCCTGTTCCACATCGCTGCTGCGACTCCATCGTGTCTGCAGAACAAAACACCGCCGGTCTTCTCATGACGACAGTAACTCACAGCATGCAGCTCACCTGCAAACGCACACCTGTGTCAGGTCTTATGCACACGGTGAATAGCTCACCGTGAAGGTAGACGCTGATTTCTCGTTTCATCAGAACCTTTAATCTGAGCTGTTGACTCATTTTCAGCAGCTCACAGACATCACTGACTGTCGGCCAGCGAGCAGCTTTAATGACAGACTGAAAGAACGCTGATTTATCTGAAGCTGTAGTGGAGCAGAAGCAATCATCATTTCCACAGGTAACAAACAGTTCTCCACCTGACTGCAGCCTCGACGTCACTGTGTGCGCTGCGACTTTAACGTTGAACGAAGACGCTCAGAACTCGCCGCACGTCTGCGACCGACGGTTTGATTTGTGCGTGTTTGTGAGTCGGAGCGGGCGGGGACGCGTCGCCGCTTCAGTTTACATCCATCACTGTCATTCACAGCATTGACATGCTAATGCGTCCGCGCAGAGCGGTGTTCGACTTCATGTCGTTTAAATTGAAATGTCATTTTCATTCCAGTCGTCCGGAGGCTGACAACTTAACACTTCAGCTGTGATCAAAAGACACGTCCTGTTTGCTGTTGTTTCCTAAAGTTGCTGCAATTATTGAGAAATTTTCATCCTGATGCCAGAGCGTCAACAAAATCCAAAAATCCAAATCCCGGCGTCCCAGCAGTCGTTTGTAATCGGGTAAATCGCTCCGGAGCGGCGTGGGAACCGAGCTCGTGTATTAAAAAAGAAAACACGTCTCCGCTCGCAGTCAGCATCTTTTCACGAGGCCTGAACTTGTGTTCAGGATTCTGATTATTCAGCTTATTTCAAACCTCCTGACACAAGAACAAGATTGGCAACCGGCAATCGAAACTCTGAAGTTCAAACTCTGCCAAGAATCCAAAAAAAACAACAAACTCATTCATGTTTCTGTTTTTTTATTGTTTTGGCATCGAGGTTCGTAAATTTTGAAATAGAAGATTTAAACCATCAGCAGCTCAAAACTAACACGATGTGATTAATCTGCAGAAAGTTATCTGTAGAATACTTTATATGAACTGTTCTTACTGTGTTTACAACGGTCAGTTAAACATTGACTGCTGTTGGTTTCAATCATGGTGTATTGATTTTCTTTCCGGGTTATTATTCATAGTTTTCACGTGACGTCTCATCACTATGGGAATGCCCATTTGGAGAACCAAACATTTTGCGCTCCAGATTTTGTTACCTTGCTCAGATCTGGTCATTTTTTCTTTATATGCTTCTTCTATGATTAAGTAACTACGTAGTTAAATTGTTTGTCTGTTTTTTACAACGTGGAGTCTGCACAGGAAGCTTTATTTTGAAAACCGACCACATTCTGTACGTACTCTGCGGCTGCGACCGCTTCTGGCGCCGTCACAAACATTGTCGAGAGCGGCCGCGTTCAACTATTCATCGTAGCCACGCCTGGCTGCCTGGTGGACACCAGGAGTTTGTTTGTTCAGGCAAAGTGCTCGAAAGTTCTTGTTGTGGACTGGATGGACTAACTGATGAGGAGACCAGTCTGAGTTCACCAGGTTGAAACCCAACTGCAAATCTCTTTCTCTCTCTCTGACCCATCCAGAACCAGAAACATAGAACTGCTTTCATCCTGATGGAGGAGGGAGGAGTTCCCCACAAGAGACACGTGGACATCGATACAAGCAGAGCTCTGCGTGAGAAGTCATCTAAATATTCGTAGGTCGAAGTTGGTGGAACGTTCTCACGCTCTGAACTACAAATAACTATTAACAATTCATTTGTGTGTTTTTTTCAGCTACGTGTATAAAAATGTTTTTCTTCTCGAGATAGACGACGAACAGAAATGTAACATTAATATTGGAACACCTGGAAAGCAGCTCTGTCCAATCAGATGACTCGGTTAGACCAAACTGTTGTTTATTTTTATAGACCTGCAGATTCTTATGAAGTCCAGAGTTCATTTGAATTGATGCATGTTCATCATCTCCGAGCTCTGACTTCCATGTGAGCGAGCACACGTCCACCATCGCTGCTGCTCTTTCCCTCGATGGACGTCTGAACACTGTCATTCATATTAATGCCCCTGCAGCCAGTATTAATCAGTGTCCGGCCGCTCTGCCCGCTGTGCACGCAGCTCAGCAGTCTCAGAGACTGCAAAGATCAAAGTCAAATAAAAATTCGGTTTATTAAGGCTTTGATCACGCGCGTTGCACTTCTCCAGATCAATGATTTCTGCCTTTGTGTCCTGAAAGCTCATTGTGCTCGCTCGCTGTTTGATCGCTGGATTGCAGCTGCGAATAATGGCCGGCTGTAAAAAAAGAATTTTTATTCTTTGTTTGTATTTCCAGAGATGGAAGACCGGACGCTCTTCAGGAACGCCTGACTGACGGCGATTTATCGTGCTGATATTCAAATATAACGATGATCATCAATCAGATTTATTCACCTCAGTTTAAAGGTTTCTGGTCCCTGTAAAATCCACTTTTCATTTCATGCAGCACTGACCCTTTAAAATCCTGCTGCAGCGCTCACAGTGTTATCTGAACTGTGCACAAC